>OZ023312.1:44988615-45042197 GCA_964007375.1 Ophion obscuratus
TGCGATCTCGATCGAGCGGTGGTCGAATCCACCTCGAGATTTTTTGCACGATGTCGGACTCGAAAGCTCTCACCAGAGCTTTTCCTGCGCCTTTGTATATGGCTCGCTCACAATTCAGTCAATTTCTGAAATTTTCTTGAATTTAAGTTACTGAAAGGGAAACGAACTCTTATGCCCGACTGTCTGTGTAATTTCATGGGGCTCTGCCATTCTAATCTCGAGATATTTTATTTCAGTTAGCAATCATTCACATATCGCTTACAGCAACTGTATCAAATGCTGACGTCTAGCCGAGTGATTCAAATATGACGAGTAAGCGCGGCGGAATATTTTCATATTGAAAAAAAATACGAGCCAGCAGACACAATTTTCGACCGCCTTGTTTTCTAAATACAAAGGATTTAATATGAAGAAAGATCAGCCGCCCGCAGTGGCCGCCTTCGATTTTTTGGAACTCATCTATGTGATGAAGCATTGAAAACTATTAAGCACGTATCTTTTTTTCATCTGCGGAAAAACGGTTTTAAGAGGGGGGGGGGTACCCCTCAAAGAAAGGCGTGTCACTCCTTAATTTGATTTTTGTTCAATACTTCTATAGTGGATTTTTCATCGCTGCACATTAGAAAAATGTTGGTTTTTGTTTCATTTAGATCGGTGGACTGCTTGTGGGTGAAACTGCAAAATTGCCCCTCGACATACCTTTCTTTGAGGAGTGGTTTCTCTCCTTAAAATGGCTCTTCCGCCGATAAAAAATATGTGTCTAATAGTTTCCAATGCTTTATAACATGTGAGTTTCAACGAAATGAAAGGCGGACACTCAGGAAAAAAATTGCTGATTTTCATAATTTTTTTTTAATGGGAAGATTTCTTCACCATTTTTGAGACTTAGGATATGTTTTATTATTACTATTGGTTGTTACGTGTTTTTTTTTAAATTTTTATTAATAGTGAAAAATGGCGGAGTAATAGTGAAAAATGCCGTGAAGTATGGCACGGTCTTCTAAACGGGTTGCGGCGGCTGTTGTCAGACGGCGTGACACGTAGCGTCGGCGAGATTAATCTAAAAAAAATACCAACGAATATTTTTCTTTCATTAACACTCATACGCAGAATACGAACCAAGAAAAAGTCAGAAATGTTGACAATCGATGAAATACTTTTCTTTTTGTTTTCAAACACATTTAGCATTACGTTTTAGACAATAAGGTTAGAAAGATTTATTCCAAATTTCATAAAAATTGGTTGATTAGTTTTTTAGCTATACGTCACGCCAGTTTTGAAAATGCAGTTTAGAAGACCTCCACTAGTTTTAAAGATTAATCAATTAAAAGATACCATGCAACAGCGAAAAGTAGTAATGAAACATTCTCTTACACTCGTATTCATATATGTTCCTTGAGGAATAAGGATTCCTTGTTCTTTGTTCTGAACAAACAACAAGCAATCCTTATTTCTTAAGGAACATCTATCAATACGGGTGTAAGTCTTAAAAATAGTGAGGAAATCTTACCTTTAAAGAAAAATCAAGAAAATCATGCAAATGTTTAGCTTGTATAAAAGTGTCTCTCCCCTTAAGTGATATCCCTTGTCGATAGAATTGCCAATAGTATACCAGTGTGTCCACGTGGACAATTCTTGCACGAGTAGCAGCGATCCGAGTACAGTTTCGATAAAAAATTCAGCGCTAAACTGTCCCTATGATCGTGTTTTACGAGAAAAACTTTATCCACTATCGAAGCACGAAAAGTACGTCGACGATTCTCACCGAATGTCATACGTCGGTACGATTTTCGCGAAAACGCACGTTCGCCTTCACCACAGAAAAGTTCTATCCACTAGGAAGCAAAAACCATGATTTTTTATATTTATCAATTTCAACTGGTCGTAATGTTATCCGTACACATTCCGAGAATTACACATCGTATTCATACTATTTGCTGCCCGAAATACGTGTGCACAAAGACCCCTCTTGAAACCTATCTGTGACTACAAATGATAAAAAGTTCGACGTAAAGAATTGGCGGGAAAACGACGGCGATCGATGCAAATCTGTGCGAAATTAGCGGTTGTCGAAAAATTGACCAAAAAAAAGAGTCTCGTTAAAAGCGTCGCACACACGTGTCGATACGCGTAGAGGACGGAGTGTGGCATAAAAATTAATGTGACGGGAGTTAAATTATTCGACATGGCGTTCTCGTTGTATCGCTTGAGGACAAGCTAACGCGTGAAATCGTTGAACCTCCCAGGGACGCGAGCAAAATTGCCGATTGCACACACACACACACACGCGCGCACAATATCTATATATGTATGAATCTGTATAAGAACTCTTCAGATAAAGATTCTACGAAGGGGAACTTGAACAAACGAGCATTCGAACGCGAGGGAGTACAGTGACTCTATGTTCTCTTATGTGAGTGTCTGTATGTGTGCGTGTGTTTCGTCTGCACGGGGAACTCGACGCCGATTTGATCTACATGTGAATCGTAAAATCACAAAATGCCTCAAATTTTCTGAACATTATTCATGCGACGCCAAAAAATTGTATTTTCGTTTTTACGTTGAACCACTTTTTCTTAAGCGCTCGCTTTTCTTCGTTACTGTTCAATAAAAATAAGTTTCAAAACAATTACTCAAGATGAACTGAAGAAGGACTGGCTGAGCATATTCGACGTCAGCGTTTCATGCTGCTTCTAAGGCAATGTTTTAAGACAAGGTCATCGTAACATCGCTCATTTTCGAACAATGTTTCCTCATAGATGGTTCGGGAGTCAGGCTCTGTGACGACCCGAAAATCAGGGTTATTGAAGAAAAATTAACTTAAAAAAATATATTATTTTGAACAAATTTCATTAAAAGATTTGAAAAAGTTCATTTAAAAAATTCGGTGCATCAGTTATTAAGGGGCCAGTCTAATTTGGAGCCATGAAAACAGGCTATTTTCGCGTTTTTTAAAAGATTTTATAAAATATATGAATATAAAAGTTGTTGGGCTTGATAAATGAAGTCATGAAATACATTTGAAAACATTTTTTAATTCATATTTATTCATTTTTATTCATTTTTAAGTACAAAAACTATAGCTTAACGTACACCTCAAAAATAGGTGGGCAGGTATCTCCATCAAAGTCCATTAGATTCAGTATGACACCAGCTACAAAATGACTCTCGGATATGAAGGTTTATCAAAAAATAAAAAAATGACAGATGAAAAACGAAAAGAGTTTTAAAAAATGCGTTTTCCCGCAGCTTATGGCAAAAAAATAGTAAAAATCAAAATTTTAAAATCATTGAGGGTCATCTTGTTGTGAATCATGTTTACAATATGTGGTTCAAATTTCAACAGAATCGGTTTATTAGTTTTAGAGATACGATGGAGCTAGATTTTGAAAACGTTGTTTCGAGAAAAACGCGTTTGAATGTTATACTATGAAAAACTCTTACCTTAACTCAACCGGCAATTCCTGCACCGTACAAAATCCCTTCTGATTGCTCATCATCGTCGATTTCTTCAAGTCGTGCTTGCTTTCGATTTTTTGAAATTTTCAAAGTGGACTGGCCCCTTAATCCACAATTCATCGTATGGTAACTACAATCTGTACATTTTTTTCTAATCCACTATAATCCATAATTAAAAAATCGTTTGGCCATTTATTTGTATGCACAATAAAGTTATGTACTAAATTTCATAAAACAACATTCGAAATTAAAGAAGTTGTAAACGATCTCGTGAAGTACCTTTGAAAGCGAGAGGCTTAATTTGATGATTTGTGTGTATTTGATTTTGGCCACCCGGTTGACCTGAAACAAAAAAAAAACAAGTTTTCTGTTAGGAAGAATAAGACTTAATTGACTTGACCGAGATTTTTGTAAACGTGTTTCAAGCAGCTGTAAAAAAATGTTGAATTTTTTTCTCGTTTTTTTTTCGAGGAAAAATGATACTATTGTAAATAACTGAAGAAAAAAATGTCGGTCAAGACTAAACTACTATTACACTGGATAAGTGTAACAAATTTCGCCAAACAAGAAAACGCGTTTAAAGTTTCACTAGGAGTTATATCGTTATAATCATAATTTTGAGTGGTCTCGAGGGACGAACGAGCGTTCGTCATTTTCACAGTAGCCTAATCCCTTAAGTTTTCTTTAAGGACAATCAAAGCATCAGGCTTGAACTTGACGCAGCAATTTTGCTTGAGCCAACGCAGAACTTGACGATTTTATCTTGCCCTAAATATTATTAATCTCAGCGAAATCTCTATTCGGCAAATTTCATCTTCCCGCACTCATACGCTACGTGGTACATCTTCTACTACGCCTTAAGAGGAAAGATACCTTTAGGCGAAAGAAAAATTGCTGATTTTCATAACTTTTTTTTGGGATAAAAGTTTTCTTCCCCATTTTTTAAATTTAGGATATGCTTTATTACAGTCGAACCTCGATATAACGAAGATTTGTCCATTCTCTTCCGATAGACACCCGAAACCTTGATACTACGACATAATAATAGAAATCATGCTCTAATTGCTAATTGCTCGTAAAAATTGCTCTGATTTAAACCTTTCTTCCTTTGAAAAATATCCCTATAATTATAGTACTAGTATATTTTTTTAAGGAACATGATCTCGATATAACGGAACCTCAATATAACGAAAATCCGATATAATGAACTTCCCTAGAGATTCGTTATATCGAGGTTCGACTCTACTATTTTTGGCTGTAACATGGTATTTTTATTTATCAAGCTTTAAAAATGGTTTTAAAAATGGCGGTCTTCTGAACGGTCGGCGACGGCCATTGTCAGACGGCGTGACACGTAGTGTTGGCAGGATTAATCGAAAAAAATACCAACGATGATTTTTCTTTCGATAACACTCATACGCACAATACGAACAAAAAAAAGTGAGAAACGTTGAAAATCGATGAAGTAGTATGATTTGAAACAAAAAGATTGAATATACCGAAAAAGATGGCTACATTTTGCAATAAAAAAAATACTTTTATAAGTCTTTTAAGGATTAGTTTTTTAGCTGTTAGCAGTTTTGAAAATGCAGTTTATAAGACCGTGCGATACCTCCGCCATTTTGAAAAATTCGTAATAAACGATACCCTCAGTCTCAAAAAAGGTGAAAAATCTTTACTTTAAAAAAAAATCACAAAAATTATGGCAATTTTTTCCTCGCCTCGAAGTATCTCGACACAACGCCTCCGCCTACGGCCACATCTCTGTGCGAGTCAACGGCACACACGGACTTTGTCACATCTATCGGCAACTACCTATGCCATATCTTTCGGAACTTTTCTTACATATTCATGTGCCAAAATGCCTCTTTGCTTGTACGACTAGGAGCTACTTCTCTTCGAAGCGAATAGCTCAATGGAAATATTATTTTTGTAATCTCCCTCGAATATACTTTATCGTGGTAAGGAAGTCCGTAATTTTTTTCCCCAATATCACGAATATCAGACGATGTAGCTCTTCCTTCAGTGATGGCCTATCGAATGCGAACATTTTTAGACATTCAGTTTTGCCGTTTAAAAAAAAAAACTCCGAAGCTATTTGCACCTATACTTGGGTACTTCGGGGTGTCTCGTAATTGTGAACTCGTCGAGGTTTTGTTGCACACGTAGAATATCACTTTGAGTTGTTGCGGCTGTTACGTTTCGAGCGACGAACGTTGGGACGTACTGACGTAAATTTGGAGATTATCCGGCGAGAAACGTCGGTGCTTATTCTTCTCACTTTCGCTCACGTTCGTAACACCCTACACAGTTTGGACGGCACAGCATCGAGTGTATATTAAATATACAGCAGACGTGGAATATATTCTATATCTGTATACGCAGTTCGGAGAGACGCGTGCGCGCGTGCACATATGTGTCACTGCGTACACCCGGTATATTTCTAGACGCGGAAGACATCGTTTACGAGAAACTACTGACGGGCACAAGTCAACGATTATCACGCACTTGTGAGATAGTCAGTCAAACGGCAAAAGAAAAAGAGAGAGAGTGCGGGGGGAGAGAGAGAGAAAGAGAGAGAGAGAGAGAGAGAGAGAGAGAGAACGATAGCGAAGAATGAATATAATTATTCTTGCAAGAATCCAATGTAACAATGGTAGATCACAAAAAATGAACCAAACTACTGTCGTGTGGAACACTATTTGGTAAAAAATCGTTCGCCCCTTTGAGGAGTTTCGGGACAATTGGTAAAGTGTTACCATATGATCCAAATTTATCCAGTAAATGCTTTGTTAGATATTGAATGCATCCTTCAAATTTTAAATAGATCGTCCACACCATTACTATAAATATTGCAATTGAAAAAAAAAAACACTTTTTAATATAGGGAGCCTACGCTCATCGCTGAATGGCAATTCTACGCACAAAATAGTGTGAAAAAATGGTTGAAACGTTATGAAAAACTGTCAAATCACTCAGTATACTATGACAATTTCGTCATCAGTGTGATCGTGTTGAATGCCCTATGTTAAAAAGTGTTTATTTTTTTTTCAATTGTAAGCTTTATAGAAACGGTGTAGATGATCGATTGACCATTTGGAGGGTGCATTCATTATGTGACAAAGAATTTACTGTATAAATTTGAATGAAATGGTAAAATTTCGGCGATTGTACCGAAACTCCTTAAAACGCACACATTTACGTTTGTGAATGTTTTACGCTGCTGGTATCATGAAAAACAGTTCTAATCGTGATAACACGAGACAAAAAGTTTATAAATGTTAGTGCCGACAAAATTCATACGACTTATGAATTTTTGAGCAGTAGTAGTTTTTTGAGTAGTTACTTGACTAGTTACTTGACTTTTGAATAGTTACTTGACTACTCAACAGTAGTCAAGTAGTTACTTGACTAGTTACTTGACTTTTCAGCAGTTACTTGAGTTAAAGTTACAGTAGTCAAGTAACTACTGTTGAGATCTATACCAACCTATAATGAAATTTACTGCACAGGGATGTCAAATCAATTTTAATTTCATAGTGAGTGTCGTTAACAGTGCATTTGAAAATTCTTTTATCGTTTTTTGAAATGATTTTCTATTATTAATTGATTCAGTGATATGTCGACGTTAGCAGAGCGAAGACAAGCTTGTTCGAACTACCCCAATACATTTTGTTATATATGTGGAAGGTACGTTATTCGAGATTTTAGAAAAACGATTACAAATTTCGCGAAAAGTTATTTTTTCTTCTTATGTCGGGATAGGAATGAAGGATCGAGATAAATTCGCAGAAATTCTTGGCTCCTTCAATGAAGAGCAAGGAGACCGCTTCCACCAAGACATAAAAATCATGGACGGTAGATATCAGGGAAGATGGGATAGACACATGATGGTTGATTATGTTTGTCCAGTCTCGAGAAATGCACGAAAAAGTAGTTGGAAATGGCTTATTTCCAACACTTAAATTTAAGTGCAACACGGTTGCACTTAAATTTTGCTGTTTCCGCAGTCGCACTGGGACAAACACGTTCACATACAGTTTTCAACGTGACAAATCTAGAATTTGGACTATTGGAGCTTTTTCTATTGCCAGTATTATTTCGATGTCAACAAGTTGTAATGTTGGAATACCGGTATTTCGATATTTTCCATATTTATGGAAAACCTTGATTAAAAACGTCACAAGCTCGAAAGTGAAGATGAAAGTTGTAGAATTAATAGTGTATAGCTAAATAAAACCCCTGTATTAATTAAAAACCACCGTCTTTTATTGAGATCTTCATTTGTTATACATTTTAAAGGCACTCTGCTATGCTCTTAAGGGGTTATATACAGTTAGGAGGCCCAAAAAGATCGATTTTTCAAGATTTTTTCTTAAGAAGACCTTTAAATCTATTGACGTAAAAATTTGTACACATATTGTGGTAAAGCTTAACTGTATTTTAACATTTTTGTTTCTAAAAATCATTATTTTGAAAGCTGAAATGAGAAAACCAAAAATATTTCGTTAATATAATGGATTATCTTGTAATTGATCGAAGGAATAAGCAAAATAATAATTTGTGACAAAATGGCGACTTCTAAAAAAGGAAATCGGTTTTTGACAGAAACGTAGGCCTCAAATTGTTTATAAAATGGAAAATATTTATCGGCGAGAAAAAATCTTTAATTAAATACTAAAAAAATATACTTAAAAAGATTGTGTTAGAATTTGAGAGTGATCGATTCAGCCATTCCCGAGAGAAATTGCTCACCGACTTAAAAAACACAGTTCTGAGAAAAATGCGTTTAAAGTTTCAAAAGAACTTTCGAACGCTCCGACACGTCATTACAAATATTCGTGTAACTACGAGAATATTCGCCGGATTGACCAGAAATTTTTGTGTGTACTTAAATATATCTACATTACGAGATTTTTTTAAATCGATTTTTCGAAAATTTTAACTGTAAATAACTCCTTAAATATATTGTATCCAACATAAAATAAGTAAACAAACAAAAACAAAAAATAGGAACCTTCATGCAAATGAAATTATTAGTAAATAAGCATAATTAAAATTAGGAAGTTTTATGCAAGCCAGCGGAGCAGTAGTTACCAGAACGCAAGCAAATGGCATAGTTTGTGGTCAGCACGCAGCAGCATAGTAACTTTAAGTAACGAGGTTACTGTGCTCGCCCTCGGTTTTCACCGAGGGCATCCAAAGTTTCGTCTTTCAGATACCACCAGACCTTATTGCAGGTGTAAGCCGCGGAAGAAAAGGCCCTTTCTGATTCCACATCCGTGGATAAATAAGTTGACACTTCGGAAATATTTAATGTAGGTGATAATATTTTGCGGCTGTTAAATGTTTAAAGGAAAAACAAGTAAATGTAACGTAAATGGATGTAATAACAATAATCATGATATTTTTATTTTTTCAACTCTGATATCGAAATATCGGTATTATTCGAGTTGAATATCGGTTTTTCAATGTCGGATTGTTGGTCCGATATTCCCGTTGTTCGATGTCATCGAAAGCCGGTATCCATGCTCTAGTTAAGGTATTCCTTTCGCGGAGGGCCGTATTTTGTGGGGGCATAAGCAGGGCCTTCGGAATCGTCGGTAAATTACAATTGTGCTTAATAAAAAAATAAGTTACAATGGATTATTATACACAATGATAACCTAGAATAAAAATTTCGCGCAAATTTAGTAGATTTAGACATTTTTACATTTATTTGAAACGTTACGGCTACAAAAATTCTTCTGCTAGTCACATTTTTCCAAGTTTCAACATTAAAATTTTCTTTAAACGTTCGGTGACCCTCTGTTTTTATTGTCGTTAGGGAATCTTTAGACTTTTTACACGTGTGAGTAGTTTATATTAGGCATCTAGAGTTATTTAATGTATAAATTATTAGATAGAAATGTAGCCATCGCAGGGTTGCCAGATTTAGCGGTTTTGCGCCAAATTGGGGATTTTTTAAACTGTTTGCCGCCGAAAAATTCTAATTGGCGACTTGTCAAAGCGCCAAATCTGGCAACCCTGAGCCAGTGTGCCATGTCCATAAAGCGCCGTAAATAAATGAGACGATTTTTAGGGTCGTAATTTGTCGTTAAAGGTTCGGTAACTGGGCTTGAAATTGTACCAGTATACTTGGATGTATTTTTACTTCATTATAGACGAAAATCAGTTTTTCGATTTTTTTCGATTTTCACCCACGCTTAAGGGCGATTTCTGGGAGACGTACATGGCGGATACATGTTTTTTCTTCACCAAACACATAAAGCAACCAGTTGATTATCAAAAATTGAAAAAAAAAAAAAAAAAATTTCGTTGCATTTGCAACGATGCAAACTTCAGTATCATTGTAAAATATTATTTGGGTTCGTGAAAGGAATACCTTAAATCGCTTTCACAAATGTCAACAAAATTCACGTATACTCTCAAATCCTTCTAGAATGTAAAACCGCGATAGTTCAAGTACAAAAGGTATTATATTTGTTGCTACAAATTGCTAACAATCGCTAGGAATTTAAAAGTGAAATTTCGCTTTGAACGAAATCGTCCCAGTGCAACCGCGCAGGGTTAAGTGTTAATGTAGGATCAGTATAGAGATATGATGTAGACCAAAATGTATAGTTTTGCAGCACCAAATCGGCTGTTGAGCTGTGTAATCGTTGAGAAATTATACATCCACGATAATGACATTAGAAAACAAATAAATCTCGGATGGACGCATCTTCGTATAGAATGAATTAAAAGCAAAGGGGACAAAATGAGCCGTGCGTCTAACCGTTGGTGAAATTTCCAGATGCTCGTTCCGTGCTCGGTATATTTTATGTCAAAGTTAGCAACTTTAAACGCTGACGGTTCAGCCCCGTTTTCTTGATATTGCGAGCAAATGCGTCGATATAGTTACATTCGAAAAAAAATTCATCTGCGACAATAATGGGCTGTTATCCAGATGAAGTGAAGGAGAAAGAAAAATATTGCCTTTTCCGTGCGAAAAGACAACCACAAAAAGAATGAAACTCAAACCAAGCTTAAACGCGTGAAGTTGCGGGATCGTCACTCGGAAAAATACTCAACAGCATACGAGCGCGCCCGCATAACAACTCTTTCAATGTGTAACGGCTATACGTGCATAGGACCAATCAAAAGTTCGAGGCTCAACTGTCTCCCTATATTCCACCATGTGTTACGAGGAGAACTTGTTAACGCTAGTACAGCACGAGAGCTACTTCGAGATCGTTGCTAAAACTTAAGGGGCTACATCTACCTAGAGGCCCGAAAAAATGGCTACATTCCGAGCTTTTTTTTAACACATGTAATAATAATTTTTTTTAACACATATAATCATAATGAGAGCCTTTGAAAAAAAAACACCAAAAGTACAGAAGAACAACAAAACCATGGCCGCCAACAGATGATGAAATTTTTTTTGCGACGTTTGGCGGTGAACACTCCAACTTAAGCGATCCATCCGAAATCTAGAAACCAAATGGGTTATTCAAGTTAACAGTAAATACGAGTCGTTGACGATTGTCTTTTTATTTTATAATTTTTTTCAAGGCGGGATGCACATTGACGACGTTAAAAAAATCGATTTCTTTTTTTTTCTCTTTAAACGATAGAACTATACATGCAGAATATTTTCCCAAAGTTTCAAGGCGAAATACGAAAAACTTCAAACGATATAGCCCATCAACGCTGTGACTCACTGCTCGGATTCGAAGCGGGCATCAACTTCAAACACGTTTTTCTCAAAACTGCTTTTTGGAAATTGGCGTCCACGATTACTGAAAAACTATTAAGCTGATTGAGTTGAAACTTGGTAGAGATGTTGATAATGATGCTGCCTTCTACTTCACGAGACTTGTTTTTTTTTATCATTATTTATTATTATATATCTTATATTATATATCATATATTTTGTCACGTCAAATGTTGATTTTTGTTGTCAATGCGTGCCATTGTCTTAAATTTGCATTTTCTTGATCTTTAATACTGTCAAATAGAAACTATGCATGTTCTGGCTGAAAAAAATTGAATGTTCCTGCAAAACAAGGTCTACGGGAAGCTAGAGCGCACGCCGATTCACAACTCCCGCGGCAACCTTGCTGTAACACTGCCACAGCTCCGCCATTTTGGTGATAAATGCATTAAAAAAAATGTTTTTTATACTTAGATATACTATGAAAGTATACCTACAGTTTGATAAATGTAGAATAATTCTTTCTTCGTTAAAAGAATTCTTAAAAAATCGCTTTATTTTTACCCGTCTGAATACCGCCCTAACAACGTGACGACGAATTGAAACTCGAGCATACAAAATCTATGATAAAAGCCATCATTATTACGTAACCATTAAAAAATAAAGATCGATTTAGAGAAAATAAGATCGTCAACGACCTTTTAATACTTCTCATCGTAGGTCCTGTAAATTCAGAATTAATCCATCAAGTGGTTCTTGAGATATCATGTCCACCGACTTTGAAAACAGTGTTTCGAGAAAAACGCGTTTAAAGTTTGAAGTGTGGTGCTGTTACCGCTCGCCCGGTCGACTGTCAGAAGCTGCAGCTCATTCAATTTTAGGAATATTTCAATGAAATTTTCAGGGTATACATCTAAAAGGTGGATGAAATAAAAATACTTTTGGAAAATGCAACTTTCAGGCCTACCTGGATAGTTGTAGGCCGTTAAAAAAAATCTATACACGTACGGATAGTAAAAATTTCACAGGGGTCCCAAAAAGTTCGATATTCCCGTAGCTGGGAAAAGTGAACAATTTCTCAACGCAAAAAGAAGCCCGTTTTTTTTTCATTGGCAACATGCTTCAGAAGATACCGGGGAATTCGTAAGTTGAAAATCCTGAATCCGTACAAAAAATGCATACATATTGTATGTAAAAATTTGTGTGAAGAAAAAAAGAAATTCGAGAACCGCGAAAAATTCATTTAATTTCTATGAAAGGATAGAAAACTTCTCCATTAAGTCAGAAGTCGAATCTTCGTCGGCACGAGATCTTGTAGAGTTCTCGTTATTCGCGAATGATTATTTATCAGCATGTGCAAAGTGTACTTATATAGTCACCCTTGACGCATTAAATTCACATTTATCACGAGGTACACGAGCGCGATGAAAATCTCACATGTTTTCTCCAATCTAAATGCATTAGAATAATTCGCAACGTTTTGATTCACATATAAATTATGTTTATAAGTATATGGATATGCGCATGTGTGCGCATAATCGTGTGTATATGAATCTGGGCTAGGGGGGAGAGGCGACTCGTAATGAGTGAATTAATTGAGACGCGCGCGACAGTAGCGCAAATTCACGATTCAATCGTGAAGACACGTTGTTACGATGTAAGCGTGTGCCTTGAGCGGTGAGCTCGCGAGGCGAATAAGCGTTCCAGTCTGCGGAATCCTGTAACTACTTAGTGCAGTCAGCGGATAGACGGCGATCTCGGGTTTACCGTAGGGGGGTACTTACGATTAGGCTATTGCGACAGAGAGAGCGAGAGAGAGCGATAGGGGGGGGGGGCAGAGAGAGAAACACATATAACACAGTTGAATCGCCAAGAAAGGCGCTACGTTGAGCTCAAATGTTATCTTCTACTCTCATCCTTCCTTTCACGGAATGGTGCATATACAATATATATATATATATATATATATATATATATATATATATATACGCACGCACGTATTCCTCAGTAAATTTGACACGCTCGGTCGGTAAAAAAACCTGTAACCAATCGATTCAGCTGCTTTTTAATCTCAAGGCCATATCTTAGGCGCGGCGAAATTTCGACGCGGTCTCTACGCTATTACAGAATTTGAAAAGTTTTGCGCGCCGCCGCAAACTATCGTCAGATGTCGCAGCAAACGTCTGCTACTCACACTACAGCAAAAAGCAGCCGCGACGCTTGCTACAAGTCCGTATGTGCTGCGTGTATATGTGCGCATGCGCACCATGCGGAGCGCTGCCAGTAGGAAAATTGTTGCACTAGATTTTCAGGCTTATCGATAATATTTTGAGCTTCGTTGGTACAATTTTGACAATTTTTATTGTCGTAGCCAACATTTCTTCTTGGGGGGTTGACAGAAAAATGAGTTTTTTTACAATTATCTTTTTCTTTTAATTACCAATTACATAAAGTCGTTAATGACGTAACACATAAAATATAAAGCTTCGATCATACGTTCATGTTTACATTAATATCAAACCTTTTCGATACCTTAAAAAATTAACTAAATTTTTATCATTCTTCGATCCAGTTACCGATTTTTAAACTTGACGTTCACGAGGCACTCAATTAAATAAGTCTACAGGCGAAGGTCGGCTAGTGATCATCACCGTTTTCGCCCGGATTCACAGTATATGTAGGGCTTGACTAGAAATGAAAGTGACGCAAAGTATATTTTTCGTCTTTAGAGCTAGCCACAAATCAAGATTAAAAAGAAAGAAAAAAATATATTGTCTCAACTGAACTGATGATGTTGAAGTTTGCATCGTTGGAAAGCAACGACTTCTTTTTATAATTGCATTTCCAGATTTTTATTATTAAACGAAATTGTTTTTCTGCAGATTTAGATTGGATATTTCCAAATGAAAATCCTCAAAAAATGCAATCTTTAAAGTGGTCCTTAAAAATGTTAATGGTTTTTGTAGCGTAAATCTGACGGCAAATCTGAAAAGAAAAAAATCATTGCAGCCCGAAGACGCAAACTTCAATGTCACATATACTGAGTCTTTACGATTTTTTTGAAATTTGATCACCACAAAACACCAGAGATAAAACAGTTTTATGTACATAATTTTACGTGCGGTTAGACAGGCAAGACGTTCACGCTACGGGTGATATAATTTTGTTGGCCATTTAACACCAAGTGAAACCATTTCTAAACAATGGACGAACGCAAACTAAACCTTTGTAAACATTTAAACGAAAAAAAACCCTATCTTGCCCATCGTAAACCATGTAAATTCAATGTTGAATCATCAAGGTTTGATACAAGAATGGGAAACTTGGCTGGCGAGTGGAGAGCATTGTTGCCAAACTCAATATCCGCGGAGTTGCCGTATTTTGACCCCACTTAATATTAATCAATGGTAATATTAAATCATCTCGTCACATAAATATATAAAGGCATGACAAAAGTTCTGCTTATTCATGTAATAAAAAATTTTAAAATGCATAATTTTACCCTTTAATCATATATTTTATGCAACATTAGCATCTACAGAATAAATCTATACCTCGTACGCATTTTATTGAGATTTTTTTTTTTTAATTATAGACCATCATTTGACTCAAATGGAACGCTCCAACCTCTGTAAAAAACGATCGTGCATCTGTTCCTTTTGTCTTAATCGTTGCAAACAAACATCATACGAATAGTGTTTCGGAGGAAAATAAGTCATCCCGATATAACGTTCGAGTGAAAGCATCTCAATAATGCGTTAGGAATTTTCGAAATCGATTGGACCGTTTATTTTTACACGTTATTATTTGATGATAATTAATTTTATCAGGTGCGATTTTCTTTTTTCTTTTATTCGATTTTGCTTCATTTCTTCTTAAATTCCCAAAATTATCGTTGTACAACGAGTATGTGATTTGAAGTGAAACCCCGCCTCACATATATGTCTATACAACTTCTTCGCCGTCTTCTTGGCTGCTTCGACACTTTCGCTTACGTCCATTTGTATCTATAGAGATGATTGAAGCAGCACGTAATGTGCTGAATGTCGTCTTTCCGAATCCGTTTCGGAATTCTACGCGACGAGCCCTCGTCGGTGACGCAACCGTAAACTCCGAAACTTTGCTAGATCAGGTTAGGGGAAGAGTGGGGGACAAAAGCCGAAGATGTATCTACTTAGAAAGTAACTGCGACTGTTTCTTTTCGAGTACCGCTTAGGCGTGTACCTTTGGGTGTAATACCGACGTGAAGCCACAAATTATCGAAAATCTACGACTCTTCCATTTTATCGAGCACTATATGTTTTCTCGTGTTGCTCTACGTGTATTCCTTTACTTTTATTGTCTATTATTTTTCATTGTCTTGAAGTTTACATAGTTGGAATACAACGACAATTCTTGTTTGTATCCTTATTTCTTAATTCTTATTATTTTGCCGTATATTTTTTTGCTGATTTAAATCTAGATCTCTAAATGAGCGAAGTAAAGAATGCCTGAAGAATTGTCGTAACGAATATTCGGCAAAAGAAATTTCATTGCATTTCGACGCTGCAAACTTCGATCTCATAATTTGTCTTCGTTGTTACGGTTATTTTTTAACACAACTAGTCGCGTGTAAAATTAAATTGTTTAAAATGAAATTAATATTTAGAAAAAAATCGATTATCAAAATTGTGATTGATAATGGAATATCTGATTTTCATATTTAAGTATACCGTTTACGTAGAATTCGCCTCTTTAGAATGAAAAATATTATGCTTCAACGAATCGCCGTTGGAGACATTTACTCTCCAATTTTTTATATTCAATTTGCCATATTGGTGTAGAGTGAGGGAGAATTTTTTATTTCACTTTCGATCCTCGATAAAGAGTGCTTTTAATTCATTTTCAATATCAGTCGAGGGATGTTTATAATTCCATTTCTCATTAAAGATTTTCGATGCTCGTTGGAGAGAATTATCATTTAATTTTTAATAACTTTGAGACGAGATCGTTGGTGAAACGAATTTTTCGTTGCGAGGATCACTTAGTACTCTCAACAGTAAATTCAGCTAATATCATAAAATGTTTCAATACATTGGATACTTTTTTTTCGTTGAACTTGAACGATTTCTATAT
This sequence comes from Ophion obscuratus, assembly GCA_964007375.1. Taxonomy (NCBI): domain Eukaryota; kingdom Metazoa; phylum Arthropoda; class Insecta; order Hymenoptera; family Ichneumonidae; genus Ophion; species Ophion obscuratus. Next base: position 45,004,889 of record OZ023312.1, read on the forward strand.
GAGTGAAATTGTTCATTCAAAGGCTGTTCGATCAAATATTTGCTAGCTCACGCTGCACGGAAGATTCTCGCGACTTTACTGACATGTACTGTGCCTAACTTTTCCGAGCAATATTTATCACTTTCACATGACATATATCGTTAATCTGTATTTCTGCCAATGAAATGATAATATATTCAAAAAATGGAACGGATCGCACGAATTTCGTATACGATCGGTTTCATTGATTTTCCGTATAAAAAATAATAATTAACTGTCTGTTCGGGGGAAGTTGAAAAAATAGTTTCAACTAGCGTTTACGAACGACGTATTATTGAGGGGGGAGATACCTTTAGGCGAGGAAAAAATTGCTTATTTCCATTTTTTTTTAAGGTTAGCTTTCTCCACCATTTACTATTACATGGTATTTTTTTTTTTCAATTTTTGTTAAACTTTGAAAATGGCACGGCCTTCTAAACGAGTCGCGGCGGATGTTGTCAGACAACGTGATACATCGGCGGGATTAACCAGGGGAAAAAAACGAACGAAGATTGTTCTTTTATAAACACTCATGCGCAGAATACGAAACAAGAACAAGTGAGAAACGTTGAAAATCGATGAAATAGTACGCTTTGAAGGAAAAAAGATGAATTTTCCGAAATAAAAGCTACATTTCGCAATAATTTTTTTTTTAATTTTGCGTCATGTTTTAGACAATAAGGTTACAAAGATTTAGACCAAATTTCATCAGAATAGGTCGATTAGTTTGTTAGCTATATGTTACGCCATTTTTGCAAATTTAGTTTGGAAGACCGTGCCATGCTTCCGTCATTTTTAAAGATTAATTTTGAAAAAAAAACCATGTAATAGCCAAAAGTATTAACAAAACGTACCCTAAGTCTCAAAAATGGCGAAAGAATCTTTGATTTAAAAAAAAATCATGAAAATCAGCAAATTTTTTCCTTACTTGAAGGTATCTCCCCTCTTAACGATCGGCTTAAGACTGGGAATAGACGTTCGACTTTGGTTCCGATTTTCTGATCAGGATATCGGATCGGACTCACTACATACACGTCCGACTTTATTGACCGACTTTTTCTGAACTCAGTCGTCCCTGAGCAGCAGTAATAAAATCGTAAACGCTTCGGCGCTGTTTCCGACTCGGACGTCCGAACCGACTATCGGATCGGATGTGTGTTGCATGTTCAAACAAATGTATGGCAAAAGTCCCTCCCGATAGTCAGATTGGACCGTTGGATCCGCTCAGCGGAAAGAAAAATCGGACGTTTATTCCCAGCCTAAATGTCGACAAAAATCGTGGATGATCACTCGAAGGAGAAATTCCTCGAACTCGAATCTAGCAAATGTTTTTTGCTTGTTTTTTCTTATACGTAGCAAGAGATAATGGGATAATATATTTTAGAAGTAGTATATAAATAAGTGCTTCAGGTATGAGTGAATGCGTGGATGGGCATTCCATATTGACTAGATATTTGGTGTTTTTCGAATTCACAGCCGGTGATATGCAGTTATATTTTCTTCACTCGACTTCGGTTGTATCTTTTTTCCGACTTTTGGGCTGGTCTTTTTTTTCCCTCCGAACTCGTCGCGACGCACATAAAATAATACAAAGTTATACACACTCGCGTATTACGGATTCTTCGAAAATATTTATGCAGTGCGACGCAATATATCGTCAGCCTAATGGGACTAGTTTTGTCCCGGCGAACTCGTATGAGGAGAACCCCCCCGCCTCTTCCGCTTTATGTACGTTGTGTGCTAGCGTTTCCAGTCCGGTTTGACCTGTTGTGCTTGGGGCTCGTCGGTGTCCGATTGTTTTTTGTGCCCCTTTTACCAGAAGACCAACGACAATCCCAACGCGAGAGTCAGACACTCGTTGTGTGTGAGTAAGGTCAGGAATTCGATGTTATCAATATACAGTCGTAAACAGTCGGCGAATCATTCCCCTCTCTCTCCCTCCGGACCCCGCTTCATTCAACTCTCTGTAGCTCTCCTTTCCCCCTCCCTTCCTTCTCAGTCTTTTCGCTTTTCAGGCAGAAATGCGCGTGGAACGATAAAAAAAAAAAGATTTCTTTTTGTTCCACGAATTCTTATACCGTTTTGATTCAGCCGACGATTGCAATTTGAATGAAAATATTTGTCGGATCTCGGGGCGAGATCATTTTCCTCTCGGGCAGTATCGATTCGGTGATCAAGTACCTCAAATACTTCAGACAAGTTGACGAACGTGTCGATTGACGAATCAAGGACAGTTGGCATATTGGCACCACTAGTGTGAGTTTGTAGTACTGGGGAATTGTTCAATGGATTATTCAGGGAATCTTATTGCGAGAGGAAAAGTGCGCATTGACGAGTCTCGTATGTAATTCTTTGAGGATGATCGATCGTGCAGAAAAAGGAAATGATTGGAGTAGAGAAATAATTGTCGTGATGCAGCCCTCTTTAAGGGGGTTGGAGTGATCCAGTTGAGTCAAATAACGGTTCATGATTTTTTTGTTCAATAAGCTTCTAAAAAATGCAAGCATGCATATATATTTATTCTGTACATGCTAATTTTTCATGAAATATACAATTAGAGGGCAAAGTTGTGCATTTTTATATTTCCATTACGTAAATAAGAAAAACTTTAGTGTTACTACTTAAAAAAGCATAACATTATCGATGATGATTTTTTGTTTAACTGCGTCAGTGAGTGTTCTATACAAACCATAATGTAATTTTGAGCCATTTATATTTATGTCACGAGATTATTCATTATTAGCATTAATTAATACCGAGTGTTGCACTGACTCTGGTGGATGGACGGTCCGGTTTGGGCTGTGGCGGCACTTAGAGTTAAGGGGCATTGTGCGCGGCCAATAATCGGAGCGGTGACCGTCGTGCACCGGCTGACGCATCAACCAGCGAGCAGGAGGCCAATACTTCTGATACCTCGGTTCTCTTGAATTAAAGTCTGTGTACCAGAGAATCAGAAGAATTTTAGGGCCGTCGGGTTTTCCACATTTTCTTCGTACCCTCGACAAATGCGGTATAGTGTAGCTTTAGACGGCTGTGAACACGTCGGAAGTTAAGTTAGATTTGCAAAGTCCCGTTAGGGAGGAGAGGGTTCAATTGGAAACGATTATGCGTAAAAACCTGTAAGGGTATACGTTGGAAGTCAGGAAGTAATACTAAGCGTTTCCGAAATGCGGCAACTTCGCGGACACTGAGGTTAGCAGCAATGCTCTTCAGCCGCCAGCCAAGATTCGTCATTTTTTATTCAACCTTAATGGTTCAATATTGAATATCTATGGTTTACGATAGGCGAGATAGGTTTTTTCTTCTGAACGTTTACGAAGGTTTAGTTCGCGCTAATCCGTTGTTAGAGATAGTGTATCTTGCTGTGAAGTAGCAAAATAATTACATCACCCGTAGGTCTTGCTCATCTAACTGTACGTAAAATTACACACATGAAACTATTTTTTATCTCTAGTGTTTTTTGGTGAGCATTTTTCAAAAGTTTCTTATAGTCTCAGTATAGTCTAGACAATACTTTTTTTCTTCAATCTTGGATTGCGGCTACCGCTCCAATCTCTTCAAACAAATCGCTTTATTTATTCAATAACGTGATAATTGATAATTGAAGTCGATGTTCGATATTACAAGCTACACATTCTTTCCCTATGAATTTATCGAGAGAATTGTCGTTTGCGCAAATTTTATTCGATATCCGATCAAAATTACGTGTTGGAAAAAAAGTATCTACCTATATCGAGCCATTTGCTTGTATAATTGAAACACCTGGAAACATTCATACCTCGCGGATTGGCTTTGAAAAATATTTATGGACGGCCTGTGTTCTCCGCGAGATGTTCTGGAAACTTTGTCTTCTGCGGTCTATAGTCCTCGTTATTGCAAACAACCACCAGACCCTTCTGCTGCACTTTTTTGACCTATTTCTTCTGTCCTACAGTAATTTCTATTGTGAATATATATATATATATATATATATATATATATATATATATATATATATATATTAGACTGATTAAAAAAAAAATTATTTTTTTTCCTTCGGGATTCTCGTGCTATTGTTGGGCACTAATAAAAGAAAATTTCTCTAAAAAGATGGGCGCGGTCACTCAATTTTTAGAGGTAGCTATCTTGACTTTTTTGTATTTGAATTTTTTTAACGAACGTATTGCATTTAAGCATAGTCACGGCTTCGGGTTACGGATAAAAATCACATCCAGCAGCTATTTCGCAACAAAAATAAACTCTAACATTTCGCACTTTTTACGAAAAATTAAATTATAAGCTTTTATTCATAAATCATGTATTTACATTTTCAAAATGCTACACTTATGTTATCTTCAAACTCATTTATATTTCTTCCCAGCCACTGTGCATAACATCGCGCATCGTGGTGTTGTTTTTTTTTTCAATGTGACTCAATTAAAGACAATTTTAAACAATGGCTCGGAAAAATGAAGACAAGACAATTTGGCTAATCGGCAAGGAAATTCCGAAAATAAGTACCCGTCATTTACCGTCAAATCGGAAAGTTTTGAGTTTGTTCTTTTACAAACATAACAGAGAAAAACTGACCATACGTCGAAGTGCACACGAAACGATGAATGAAGTTTTCGAACAATGGAAATGTGCTGAAATTCCAACACGTCGATTGAATAACGCAATCTTGAAATTAATAAAACTCCATCTAGTCTGGAAAAAACTTTTAAAAAATCGGGTTTAAAAGAAGTTGCCGTCACAATGGAGAAATAATCGAAACGTGTGATAGCAAAAATAACCGCTCAAGTTCGTTAACATTTTGGGCAGAACGAAAATGTGCAACGTTGAACAGTTTGTCCAAATCTCTCTTAAATTTACGCTCCTTCAATATTTGTGAGGGCAAATTCTTTTTAACCCGATTTTTTAAAAGTTTTTTCCAGACTAGATGGAGTTTTATTAATTTCACGATTGCGTTATTCAATCTATGCGTTGGAATTTCAGCACATTTCCATTGTTCGAAAACTTCTTTCATTGTTTCGTGTGCACTTCGACGTATGGTCAGTTTTTCTGTCTTATGTTTGTAAAAGAACAAACTGAAAACTTTCCGATTTAACGGTAGATGACGGGTACTTATTTTCGGAATTTCCTTGCCGATTAGCCAAATTATGTTGTCTTCGTTTTTCCGAGCCATTGTTTAAAATTGTCTTTACTTGAGCCACATTGAAAAAAAAAAAAAACAACACCTTACAAATGCGCTGCGCCAATACAAAATGGCGCCACGGATGTGCAGTGACTTGCGCAGTGGTATGCGCGATTTTATGTACAGTGGCTAGGAAGAAATATAAATGAGTTTGAAGATAATATAAGTGTAGCATTTTGAAAATGTAAATATACGATTTATGAATAAAAACTTATAATTTAATTTTTCGTAAAAAGTGCGAAATGTTAATGCGTATAAATAAATCTACACGAATAGAGTAGTAAAGACGCCATTATTGATCTACCTGGATTTAAATTGTGAATATTGCAATCTTTTCAAATTGTTAGAGTTTATTTTTGTTACGAAATAGCTGCTGGATGTGATTTTTATCCGGAACCCGAAGCCGTGACCATGCTTAAATGCAATACGTTCGTTAAAAAAAATTCAAATACAAAAAAATCGAGATAGCCACCTCTAAAAATTGAGTGACCGCGCCCATCTTTTTAGAGAAATTTTCTTTTATTACTGCCCAACAATAGCACGAGAATCCCGAAGGAAAAAATTTTTTTTTTTTTTTAATCAGTCTAATATATATATATATAAATATATATAATCCGAATGACCAAACGAGATCCAAAGACAACAATATTTTTTTTGTAGGGCGAGAGGGCACAACATTTTTTAAATTTTTATCGTAGATTCCATTGTACAGGATTTTCCCTCTTATTACATTCCCCACCTTGCGACCACAGCCTAGTTCCCCCTCTGTATCGCATTCACAATGATATTTCTGCCATGGGTATGGGGAAACTGCGGAAAAACTATACTAACACAGCCGGCCCAGGTTCGGAGCTAGTGGCGTTTCGTCGAGAAATAAATCACAGGCTACAGTCGCACACACACGACACAGCACACGTACCATGCCCGTGTGCGTGACATTTGTGTAGAACTAAAGCTACGTCACGCCTCTATTTATTTTTCTCCGAGACTACGAGACTGGGATTCGAACCCGCGACCTCCCGAAGTTCTGGTTCAGAGGCAAGCACGTTAACTACTAGACCAGCACACCGGTTAAGATTTTTTGTATTTTACTGTGATATTTTCAAAGATTTTAATACTCAGTCAAAATGATCATGATTCGTAATGTAAGGCGAATCGGGGACAAATTTGTGTATTTTAGTGTTGAATTTTGCATCTTTGGAATGTTAAGAAAAAAATGTATTTCCCTATTTTTATTTATATCCAAAATCGTTTATTGGCCGATTTAGGTTGCGGATCGCTGTCAAGAAAAGTGAAAAAAAATGTGACTTCTGCAAAAAATGTAGATAATATTTTTTAAATTTCATTGCGTTCCAACGATGCAAACTTCAACGTCATCGCACATGAATATGTTGTCACTATTTAAACCTAGTATATATACATTTTTATAGATAAAAATAATTGAATATACACTATTTCAAAAATTAAAGAAACAAAACATTTCTTTAATTTTTTCTGGTGTTTTTTAAGCGCTGTATCTATGTGAAAAATGATCTTATCGAGATTTAAAAAAAAAGTGTTTTGAAGCCTCAAGTTTCCCGTTTCGAGATCTTTCGGCAAATAATTTTGGTGAGCTACGGTTATCGCGCAATCATTAGAAATAGCCGGAGAATAAAATTTTCCAATTTTTTTTTCAAGGTTCCTCTAATGGGCATTTTTGCTTTCAGTGACATCAATGTATAGGTGAGATAGCTTGTTTATTCAGCTTCGATAGGTTGAAGGTCCTTTTGTCTTTCATCATCGATATCTCAGCAACCAATGGAACGGAAAAATGACTTCTTATGGTTTTTCAGTAAATCTACCACTACTTTACATATGTTGATGAAAAGACTAATGTTGCCAGGTTATTTTCCAGTTTAATGTACCCCCAATAACGCTGTGCATTTTCTAATTCATTCATCGAACCATTTTTCCGGACCGATTGATCAAAGTTTTACAAAACAATTAAAGAAACAAGTGTATTGTTCAACAAACAATTGTAATCACAAAACATTATGTAATCATCATCAAATTGTCTTCGACTTTTTTCACAACTTTGCACTAGTGGCTTGTTAGATTAAAGAAGAACAAAGCGAAAAATTTCAATTTTTTTTCTTTAATTTGTAAAATATTTCAGGAAACAACACTGACTCATTTTTTACACGATTCGGCCTTTGCGCACCATAATTTCACTCATCTTTGATTGCATCAGGTGAAAGTTGATACCCCTAAGCTGTATTTACTAGTCGATCTGAGAACTTGTGTGCGATTTATTCTCGATATTTTCTGCAAAGGTTATTAGGTTTATAAAAAAGAGTTTCGTCAAAACTGATTTTTTTGAAGAAAAAAATCAATAGCAGTTTTTTCAAAACCAATCTTTTTTGGTAATTTTTTTTAAGTTTTGGTAAAAAAACATCAAAGGTTTTTTTGAACTAACTTTTTTCAATATTTGATCATGCCTAGTTTTGAAAAAAAAAAAACTTTTTTGTAACCCCAATAACGTTGGCAGAAAACATCGAGAATTAGTCTTATAAATGGTCTCAGATCGACTAGTGAATACAGCTTGGAGGTATGAACTTTTAATGAATGCAATTAAAGATGAGTGGAGTTATGGTGCGCAACGGCCGAATCGTGTCAAAAATGAGTAAGTCTTATTTCTTAAAATGTTTCACATATAAAAAAAAATTGAAATTTTTCGATTTTTTTTTCTTCAAGTGAACAAGCAACTAGTGTAAAGTTGTGAAAAAAGTCGAAGAAAGTTGATCTTTTCATTTTAATGATTATTACACGGTGTTCAGGAACAATACACTTGTTTCTTTAATTGTTTTGTAAAACTTTTATCAATCGGTACGGAAAAATTGTTCGATGGATCAATTTGAAAAATTACAGGGCTTCTGGGGGTACATTAAGCTGAAAAAAACGTGGCAACATGTCTTCCCATCAATATTTGTAAAGTAGTGGTAGATTTACTGAAAAACCACAAAAAGGAATTTTTTCGTACTTTTTTTCGACTTAATGGTAAGGGTGATGAAAAAAATTCTCAAAAATCAACAAAAGCGTCATGTAGGAAATTTATTCAAGTTTTTAAAGCTGTCAATTAATTCCCTGTGCGATCATTGGTTGCTGAGATATCGATGATTAAAGACAAAAGGATCTTTTTTCATTCAAAGCCGGATATCTCAGCAAAAAATCGCCGTAGAGAGACCGAAAACAAAAACCAAACTGAAGCTGAATAAACAAGCTAAATGACCTTCATATTGATTTAACTGAAAAATAAAATTCCCGAGCCCGTGGACCATTAAAAAAAAAACAAAAAATGTTCTCCCGCTATTTCTTATGATTGCGCGATAACCGTAGCTTTTTTTGTTCTGGTAATTTTCTGCCACACGATCTCGAATCTAGAAAACTTCAAAATGCTTTTTTTTTCATCTCGATCTGACCATTTTTCACATAGATGTAGCGCTTTAAAAAATGTTAAAAAAATTCAAGAATTTTTTTTGAGTGTCGTAGATAAAAAGAAATTAAAAGAATAAAAAAGAACTATCATTGCATTCTAGCGATGCGAACTTCAACGCCATGAAATTTGATGAATATGCCATTTTCAGGTGTGAGAAAGCATTTCGGCTGTCACGATTTTGGAAAAAAAAATCGTTTAGATTTTTGAGCGACCAGATCGTTTTCTCCGACCTAATCATCCGTTTATAATAAAATATATCTGTTCCCAAATCGTGTCACATTAATGAGGTTGAACTTTGCACGGTTGGAATGCAATGAAAATTAATATTCCTAAAGTCTTTTAATTGATGTCGGTATATTGCGCCTACAAAAAGCCCTCAATAATTTTTTAAATACTTATGTAGTGATCTACTATATAAATTTACAAAGATGTCAAATAATGATAAAAATAAGGAAATTGAAATGTATAGAAGATCTTTCGTTGCGTTCCAACGATGCAAAGTTTAAGTATTACAATCTTTGAAAATATCACAGCAGAATATAAAAAATGTGCGCGCGTGCGCGTGCGTGTGTGTGTCATGTCAACGAAGCTCAATTTTTTCCATCGTGGACAGACACCGTAAATGGTGAAATAAATTTTGCAAACACGGAAAACAGAAACGAAGTTTTTTTCTTCGCCAGGGGGCAAACCCGAATGTGCCGTGCGGTCGGGTCGCAGACCCCCCGGCCACCCCTTTGCCTCCTCCGCCGCATTCGCTGCCGCCTCCCCCACAACCCCGACGTTTAGAGGGTGGTCGCACTTTTAAGTTGCGTCGGCGTACGAGGGCCCCCTTATAGCTTTCAATCGATCCGGGTACTCTTCTGTACTAGAGCTGCATGCAGCTATATATATATATATATATATGACACACACACACACATTTGGATAGCTATACCAAGTACTCCTAGCAAGCGACTGCACCCCTTCGCGACCAGACACTAATTTTCGGTAAAAGAAAAAAAATTATTCTTTTTGTGTCCCGTTTTTTTCTCTTTGGAGCTTCAATTCAGCTGGGGTGGTGTATTTCGACGATTTTTACCGATCCGCGGCATACGAGCGAGGGGGAGAGAGAGAGAGAGAGAGAGAGAGAGAGAGAGAGAGAGAGAGAGAGAGAGAGAGAGAGAGAGAGAGAGAGAGAGAGAGAGAGAGAGAGAGAGAGAGAGATAGTATGTGTGTATTTTCAAAGGTAGGCTATAATTAATGATGCAAATCGAGGTTCGTTTCGCTATTTCGCCAGGCTAACAGTGACACGATAGCCCGCGGGGAACGAAGTTTGAAGACAGCGTTTATAGTGTCCCCCGAGTGGATGAGACACCCTTTCGCGCTGAGCATAGTAATACCAGACTTATGTGTTGTTTTTTTTAGTCGACGAAAAATAAGACAAATTCACGTGATGAATGTTCTTTTTCACAAACAGTTTCCGATGCGATAGTGGCTGGGTCGGATAGGAGAAATTAAATTCGAAACTTTTGATAATTGCATACGGGGAGAGATTTTATTGATAAAGGAAGAGTCTAGCTGCGTTGCGATACTCACATTGAGCTATTCGTGTAACGTTCTTTACAATTTCGTCTTCTTCGTTATTGCTTTTCGGACAATAGGATTAATTATTTTATTTTTTCTTTCTCATCGCACCTGGATGTCCCTTACTGTCCGATGTTGCTAAATAGACCTACATCGACGAGTTTATTCGTAAAATTAAGATAATAGTTGCTGACGGCACGTACAAAAGTCGCCTACTTGATATTAAAAACCTCCAATTGAGTAACAATAATGGCAAAGCTCCTTGGTATTTTACGAATAGTTAACCATTACGGCTTTTTTCAACCATTATAAATTTGAATAAATTGCGTCGCAAGGGCTATTTTTTTGAAAATCCCTCTAAGAAGCAATATATATATATATTAATGACAATCGAAAAACGGCCATACCACCTACGGGGAATTATAAATTGGAGCGAAAGTAATTGGGCTGTGTGCATCCTCGCGTATACTCCATGAAGGGCAACAAAAATGATTCTTAATTTTTTCATTTCTTAATTTTTTTACCATCTACACTCTTTTCTTTCAGGTTCAGGTTCTGAACCGCTAAAAAGGATATTGAAAAATATTTCAGTGTTTCTCATAGTTTAAATGTGACGAAACAAAATTGGGCAGTACGACGAAAAATAATTTTCTATGCATCTCCCAAATGTTGCAAACTTAAATACCGTAATGATCAAACGCATCTTTTGTTTTTATAGAGACGACCAAGTAATCGAACTTTTTCTCGATCGGATAAACAACCGGAGTATTTGGTTGGAATTCTGATCGACGGTTTTTAGGAGTATAGATCAGTGTCGACTAACGTTTTACGTGATCACTTTTTTTATCCATTACATTCTTACCTTACGAGAATGGCGGTCGACAAATTGGGGCATACCATATACTTTAATCAATTTCAAGATTTACGACATACTCTGTTTCTGATGGCTTTGACAGTCTCAGCCCTCTTCAAATCTTCCTCCTGGCGCCATCCGCCTGCTCGATGAAACAACCACTCGTTCTTCCCCTAGAAATCAATTACACGGGATAAAACACTGGGTATCCTTTCATAGATACATAAAAAGTATAATGCAACGTTTCCCCTTCCATTCTTCCAAACTGTTTCCCTTTGCTAAACTAATCGAGCGATCAAATTTGGATCTGATTATAAGGTAAATATTGCGAACCGGGAGTCCACTTGGTATCGGCCGGACCTTGATATATGTCACGAAGACGCTTCCGAATGCATTAAATTTTGATCGTCACTGATTGTTTGAAAGAAAAGTTATTCGTAACACAGTCCATTGCAATCATTGATTACCGTTTTTAAAAAATACCAATCAGTGAGAGTGGTAACTTGTTGGTGTTTGTTCAGAAAAGTGTTCTTTGCGACATATGTCAAGGTCAGGCCTGTACAAAGTGCTACCCCTATTCGGAATATTTAGCCTCCCGACTCAAGACAGTAACCCCAAAGCTTTCGCGGGAATTCGCAGTGAGGCTTCGGGTAGGCAAGCGTGGACCGGAATGGAAGATGATCGCGCATGGCCTCTGTAACATCGAATGCACGACTAACGAGTGTCCATTCGCAATATGAACCAATATATACACCGAGACCGAGAACGATCGCTAGTAGCAATACGAAGAAATAGTAATAATCTGAAAGGCGAGAAATTGAAGGATCCGGGAATAACGATAAACCGAGAAAGGAATGATGTCGCAGCCCCCTCGGGATGAAGAGAACCGCGAACTATGTGCCGTATTGTTTTATGATTTCAGATACTGGCGCGCCATACGTCTTGTACAAGGACAATATGGAGAGGCCCCAGGGCCAATGGCCCTCGGGACCGGGAGCTCTCCAGGACAGCGGTCTTTACGCCCAACAGCAGCAACAGCAGCAGCAGCAGCAGCAACAGCAACAGCAACAGCAGCAACAACAGCAGCAGCAACAGCAGCAGCAGCAGCAACAGCCGCAGGGCTCATCGTCCTCGGGTAGTCCACAGCAGGCATGTGGTCCACCGGTCGAGGGTGAAACGGGGCCGCCTCCGACGTTAGCTTCACCGGTTGCCTCGCCCTATCCGTCAACCGCCCCGGAGCCCCAGTCCCTCTCGCCTCCCGACGACGACATACAATCCAATCAATCGTCCGCCCAGCAGCAGCAACAGCAGCAGCAGCAGCAGCAGCAACAACAACAACAACAACAACAGCAGCAACAGCAGCAGGTCCAGCAACAACAGCAACAGGTCCAGCAGACGCAACAGCAGCAACAACAGCAGCAACAACAGCAGCAGCAACAGCAACAACAGCAGGGCCAGCAAGGGCAGGAACACTCGCCGCAGCAGCAGTTGACGCCTCACGAGGTCGAAAGAAGCGACTGCTTTCCCGGGGGCGCGGATCTTCAACAATATCCTCAACATTACTTCAAAGAGGCACGTCCTCATCCCTCGCCCTCGGTCCCACCTCACATGCTGACACCCGGCGGCTTCTCAGCACTTCACTATCTCAAGCAACCGGGCGTTATGCTGACGTCCCTCGGCCAGGGCGACGGCGGACCGGGCCTCGACGGACACCAGTACGGTAGTCCCGGTGGGCCCAACATGGGCGCAACCGGTTTACCCGATATCGTTCAGCAGAACGGCAAGAGCGGCAAAGGCGCGAACAGCGATTTACGCCTGTTCAAGTGTCTCACGTGCGGCAAGGACTTTAAGCAAAAGTCGACGTTGCTACAGCACGAGAGGATTCACACGGACAGCCGACCTTACGGTTGTCCCGAGTGCGGCAAACGCTTCAGGCAACAGTCACACCTTACGCAACATCTCCGAATACACGCTAACGAGAAGCCGTACGCTTGCGTTTACTGCGAGCGCACGTTTCGCCAGCGCGCCATCCTCAATCAGCATCTGCGCATACACTCGGGTGAGAAGCCATACCAATGTCCGGAGTGCGGAAAACACTTCCGTCAGAAGGCGATCCTGAATCAGCACGTCCGCACACACCAAGGCGAGCATTTCTCTCTGCCTCCCCAGAGCAACCTCCCCAGAGCGGGGCGTCGTCGCGTCCGCCATCGTCATTATCACTTTTCTTTTCTACTTCTACTTCAATATCATCATCATCTTCTTCTTCTTCTTCTTTTTCCTTCGGCTCCTCTACTTATTTTCTTTTCTTCAGATAAGATCTTTAGCCCGTACAGTTTTGTCCCAAACGGGTCCAATCTGGCCCGCCTTTTCGTCCCTGACGACAGTTAACGCACACCTTTCGCATACATCGCCCTTAACGTCGACAAACGTTTTTTTTTTTCTTCTTTTGTCGGCCTCACATTGCTCTCCGAATTTTCTTCCCACTGTCCTCCCGAGATAACATGATCAGCAAACGGTTACTTCGCTATGGTGACTGCTTTCTAAAAGCTATTGAGGGGCTAAACCAGTGTGAAGGAATTTGGGCGTTTTTCGGGAATTTTTTGGAACAAAAGTACTCAATTAAATGTTTCGGAAAATTGAGAATATATTTGGCTATATTTTTACATAGATTTTTTACATATATTTGGATAATTTTTACATAGAAAAATATTCAGGGGCCAGTCCACTTTGAAGCCACGAAAAAGGCTACTTTCGCGATTTTTTTTTTAGGATTTTATGAAAGATTTGAGTATAAAAGTTGTTGGGCTTGATAAATAAAGTCTTGAAATACATGAGAAAACAATTTTAATTCATTTTAATTCATTTTTAAGTACAAAAACTATAGTTTAACGTAACGCCTCAAAAATAGGTGGGCTAGGTAGCTCCATTACAACTCGGCAACGGCTTTTCTGAAACAAAAAAATCAAAGTCCATTAGATTCAGTATAACACCAGCTACAAAATGACGCTCGGATATAAAGTTTTATCAAAAAGTAAAAAAATGGCAGATGAAAAACGAAGGAAAGTATTAAAAACGCGTTTTTTTTCGCAGTTTTACGCAAAAAAAAGAATAAAAATCATAATTTTAAAACCATCGAGGGTCATCTTGTTGCGACTCATGTTTACAATATGTGGTTCAAATTTCAAGAGAATCGGTTTATTAGTTTTAGAAATACGATGGAGCTAGATTTTGAAAACGCTGTTTCGAGAAAAATGCGTTTGAAGTTTATACTATGATCGACCTAACGCGCTATACGCTCAGGTAGACGAAATGAGGTTCAGGTAAAGAAAAATACTTAGATAGCTCGAATTTTCATAAACTTTTGACACAATATTACTGAATGTATGTACTTTCAAAAACAGTAAAAAAAATCGATTTTTTGAAATTTTCAAAGTGGACTGGCCCCTTGGGATCCAAGCGACTTATGCGCAGCCTTTCGAGGCGGCAAAAAAAATTCCTCCACTGCTGACACGATTCCGGCCGATTGAGTAGCTGAAACCGAAAAAGAAAAAAAATGTCGTTAAACTGGAAGGTGTTTCCTGAACAATGACGTAGGATTTTCGAAAAATATCAAAATCGAACAAAATGGCGTCGTTACGAAAAAAAGGTCGTTTTCTCGCGTATAAAATGGTCGTTTTTTTCAAGGCCAAATCGTCAATTTTCATACAATCAAAAATATCCTACGTCATTGTAGAGTAAATATATTCAAGAGTACTCAGTTCAAATTTCAAGTCAATCGGATAATTGTTCTTTGTTTCAAGATTTAACTATCGATTTTTGCAAGATAAAATAATTAGAGATACGGCCTTGACATTTTTACAGGATATTCTTGAAAGAATAAACTGTCGAAAAAGGCAAAAAAAAATCGATTTTTTGAAAGTGTCACACTGGTATAACCCCTTAGTTTTGTTATGTCTCCGAGCGGTCGGAGATTTTGCACCGAAGAATTTTCACAGTTGTACGAGGAACAAGTTTTGAAGATGCGTTTTGAGAATCGCGGATTCGTTTGCCTTGGATATTTGATTATATGCAACACCTTGTCATTAAAATGTTGAGAATGCCGCGAACAAATTGATTGATGATCTCATTTTTCGTTGAGTGCGAATGAAGGTTCAAATTATGCTCAAAAGTCGGTTACTATACAGATACAGACTGAATATATATATATATATATATATATATATATATATATATATATATATATATATATATATCGAGATCTACAGACGTTACAGGTAATTGCTGCTTGGAATTTCGGATTCCACGTAGTCGCCAGGTTTTTTCCGAGTAATAAGATCTAGAATTAAAGAACAATCTCCCGTTGCTCGGGTGAAAATCGTAATTTCTCGTTAGTGCCAAGTGCCTCTTTTTCATTATTAATTTTATAGAAAGTAGTTTATTAGAAACAGACTTGTAACGTATCTTGGGTTTTTTTTTGTTCTATACTGTGAATCTTCATTCTTATTTCGCAATACGCAACGAGAAATAGTTTTGACGAATCTAACGCACAGGGGCGACCGCGTTTATAATCTCCCCTGTTTGTTACATTTTGTTATCTCCGCTTCTTTCTTCATGTCGTCCACTTGACAAACGATTCCTTACACCACTGAGCATCTCCATATCATCGCAACAACGTTACATGTGCAATCTAGTTTACGACAAAAGAACTGTAGAAAAAATACTTTTTTCCTCGAAGAAACGAGCGTTTCGAATCGCCCTATGGCTGAGGCCTCTGATAAAATTTCTGACTGTAGCGGATCCTGAGGATTATAATTTTATATTGAAATTATTGCAAGTGCCTTCGCCGGCGCTCATAATGAGGCGTTCCAACGATGCTGACTGTTCATTTTTTCAAGCGCTACACGATCTCATTTACACGAAGAGGAAAAGTTTATATTGGTCGTTACTTTTCTTCAAAGTAAACTGTCAAAGATAGAAGAACCGAGTGTAGAAGTGACGCGTTAAGGGGCTATACCAGTGTGGACGCTGAACATTTGGGTGATTTTCGGGAATTTTTTGGAAGAAAAGTACGCAATTAAATGTTTCGGAAAATTAAGAATATATTTGGCTATATTGGAGGCGCCGGAAAAAAAGTTCCTCCGCTGCTGACACGATTCCGGCCGATTGAGTAGCTGAAACCGAAAAAGGAAGAAATGTCGTTAAACTGGAAGGTATTTCCTGTACAATGACGTGGGATTTTCGAAAAAATATCAAAATCTAACAAAATGGCGTAGTTATGGAAAAAAGTATATTTTCTTGCCTATAAAATGATCGTTTTTTTTCAATGCCAAATCGTCAATTTTCATCCAATCAAAAATATCCTACGTCATTGTAGAGTAAATATATTCAAGAGTACTCGGTTCAAATTTTAAGACAATCGGATAATTGCTCTTTGAGTTACAATGTCAGCAAATTTGAAAAATCTAATTTCGAGAAAAACGCGTTTAAAGATTTAACTATCGATTTTTGCACGATAAAATGATCGAGATACGGCCTTGACATTTTTACAGGATATTCTTGAAAGTATAAACTGTGAAACGGGCAAAAAAAACGTAAAAAAAAAAGAGGAACTCGTACTTTTTTCCAAAGCGAAAATTCTTCACTTTCTTACCAATTTTTACACTCGCTACATGAGAGATCTCATCGATGTGCTAATTGCCTGCCAAAGTAAAAGTTGACAAGTCCGCGTGCTCACGCTGCTATGGTTGGCACGAAACACGAACATAAACACAGCAGCGTTTGGTGCAAGGAATCGTCCCAATTTGTCATATCTGTTCAAATAAAAATTCAATCGCTCCTAGCGTGCGCGAAATGTTGGAATATTCATACATTCGCGGAGCACTTTCTTTTTTTTGTACGAACTCCAACGGGAACATTCGCCTCGCCTCTCTATCTCTCTCCCTCCCGCTTTGTATCGCCAATTAAGGAGTTTTGGGACAGTTGACGATATGTTACCATTTTATTCAAATTTATACCGTAAATTCTTTGTCATATACTGAATGCACCCTCTAAATTTTTAATCGGTCGTCTACGCCGTTTCTATGAAATGTACAGTTAAAGAAACACTTCATAACGGGGGAAATACCTTTAGGCGAGAAAAACATTGCTGATTTTCATGATTTTTTTCAAAGGAAAGATTTCTTCACCATTTTTGAGATTTAGGGTATGTTTTATTACTACTTTCGGCTGTTACGTGGATTTCTTTTCATTGATCTTTCATAATAGCGTTGGTATTGCACGGTCTTCCAAACGGGTTGCGGCGGTTGTTGTCAGACAGCGTGACACGTAGCGTCAGCGGGATTAAACGAAAAAAAAACCAACCCAGATTTTTCTTTCATCAACACTCATACGCAGAATATGAACCAAGAAAAAGTGAGAAACGTTGAAAATCGATGAAATTGTACGCTTTGAAACAAAAAGATTGAATCTTCCAAAACAAAAATGATTATATTTTGCAATAAAAAATACTTTTTTATTTTATTTTCAAAAACATTTAGCGCCATGTTTTAGACAATAAGGTTAGAGAGATTGATACCAAATTTCATCAGAATCGGTCGATTAGTTTTTGAGCTATAAGTCATGCCAGTTTTGAAAATGCACATTGGAAGACCGTGCCATACCTTCGCCATTTTTTAAATTGATTTAAAAAATCCCATGTAACGACCAGAAGCAATAATAAAACATGCCCTACATGTACAAAATGGTAGAGAAATATTTCCTGTTAGAAAAAATCATGAAAATCATGAAAATCAAATTTCTTCCTCGCCCAAAGGTATCTCCCCCCTTCAAAAGTTTTTCTTCAGTTGTAAATTTGATAGAAACGGTATAGACGATCGATTTAAAACATAAAGGCTGTATACAGTATATGACAAAGAATTTACCGTATGAATTTGAATCAAATGGTAACATGTCGTTAATTGTCCCGAAACTTCTCAATTTGTGAGCTTGCCATCTTATTTTCTCGATTACCTGGGAGATCACGCTCTCCGACAATAGCTTGGGATCCTCGTTCTCGTGCGGCCAGAACCGGCTTCGAGGTATACACGTCGCTCGTAGTGTACTTTCCTCAAGGTCGAGCACGATTGGTGAAGGTCGAGGATCGTAGCGGCGTCCATGAGAACTAGTCGAGCGCGGGTGACTTTTTTGTGCACCTTATGGCTTTTCTACAGACCTAGCCCTTCTCCCTTTACCGCTTTATCTCTCCCTTCGCCTTTTACCCTTCATTTTTTCTTTCTCTCTCCGAGTCTTTGTCGCTCTTTGCCTCATTCTGTCTCTATCACTCTAACTATTTCTCTCTCTCTTCTCCTTGTGTCTTCGGACGCTCTTTTCCCCTCTATATATTTCTCTTTCTCTCTGTATTTCGAAACTTCATACACCCCCCCCCCCCCCCTCTTTCTCTCATGCTCAATGCTCAACGTCATACTTGACAATTAGCCAAAATATCCCCGATTTTTTTTTTGCGGCTACTTTTCGGTCCCTCGACTTGCGCAGAGGGCCGTGTTTTATTCCTTTTTGGCGTTGTTGTTGTGATTCTGTTTTTCATTTGCATATTTTTGATGATCTTTTTGTTTCCACATTGTCTTCGTTTTCATGCCAGAGAGGCAATAAAGTCCTGTCGATTCGGACACTCGGCCCCCCAGTTCCCGCGATAAATCGACGAAACGATATTCGTTTGGACAGCCGCGAGTGGCCCAGCCCAGTCTTCAGCCGGGCGGATTTTTGTTGTTGTCTCTCCGTACTTCTTCCGAGAGTGAGAGCCCGTGATGAATACAGGAAAAACGGAAGATTCCGAAACCCCTCATTATCTCTCGCTCGTATTGATCAGAATCTTTTTTTTTCCCGGAATCTTTTTTTTTCGTTCGTTCTTGTTGTTGTCGTTTTTCGGACTTGTTCGGTGAACGACATTGAAACACGTACTCGAATTCGAAAATATATTTGTATCAAACAAAATATTGAGACCTTTTTGGCAATATATTTTGCACAAGCGAGGTGTTTTTGGTTGGAGATTGAAAAAAAATTAAATAATCCGTTTCTCTGAATAGTCCGATTCTCGAACGCGCTACGTACATTCTTCCCGACCATGTGAAAATACCTTTTTTTTTCTTCTTTTCGGAGTGAATTCGATGTTTCGTGGAATTGATCATTTTTATTTCATTTTAGAAGATGCTTACGAAGTAACGTACGGTATAAGAAATCACTCAAAGTTACTGTCTTTAATCACGATTGAGAAGAAAAAGATACGAAAACATTATCCGAATTTTCGCTCCTCACGGGTGTGGGGCACTCTCATAACGCATCTCACATTTCATTGCATCACGGCTCATCTCTCTTCCTATCTTTCTCTCTGTCTCTCTTTCTCTTTGTCAGCTGCGGTTCGCTCTACGGTCTCGTTGCTTTGGTACCGACGTGCTTTGGTTCACGCGCTTTCCTTCCTAAAACAAAATTGTTTCTACGATACTGCGAAAACAAAAGAAAAAAAAAATATCGCTCGCAATTTTTGGCGACGAAAATATTGAAAAAAAGAACGTACGTTTGTTTTTTTTTTTCAGACATTACTGCGTTACCTAAAAAACCATTCTTTCGTTGGATGATTTGTTTTTTTAAAACTTGCTTTACTATTGATTTGCTTTTGAAGTTACTCAAAGTATTTGTAACGGCATATTTCGAATATTGTGCTCCGTTCAATAAATTATTATTCTTTCGGTGCGTGGGAATAAGTTATATTAATTGTGACGAATCGAGTAGCAAAAGTAATTCGAATAAACAATCATATGCCTATAATGGTCAAAAGTACAAAATAAACATTGTCAAAGGGTACATTTTTTGCTCAAAAAGCTTTAAGGGGCTATACCAGGGCGAACGCTGAAAATTTGAGTGATTTTCGGGATTTTTTTGGAAGAAAAGTACTCAATTAAACGTTTCGGAAAATTAAGAATATATTTGGCTCTGTTTGACCTATATTACATCATTTTTTTATAGAAAAATATTGAGATCCAAGCGACTTATGCGCTGCCTTCGGAGGCGCAAAAAAAGTTCTTCCACTGCTGACACGATTTCGGGCGATTGAGTAGCTAAAACAGAAAAAGGAAAAAATGTCGTTAAACTGGAAGGTATTTCCTGTACAATGACGTGGGATTTTCGAAAAATATCGAAATCTAACAAAATAGGGTAGTTGTGAAAAAAAGTCTGTTTTCTTGCCTATAAAATGGTCGTTTTTTCCAATGCCAAATCGTCAATTTTCATTCAATCAAAAATATCCTACGTCATTGTAGAGTAAATATATTCAAGAGTACTGAGTTCAAATTTCAAGTCAATCGAATAATTGCTCTTTGAGGTACAATGTCAGCAAATTTGAAAAATCTCATCTCGAGAAAAACGTGTTTAAAGATTTAACTATCGATCGGACATTCGGGGAGTATTAGAGATACGGACTTGAAATTTTTACAGGATATTCTCGAAAGTATAAACTGTCGAAAAAGGCACAAAAAAATCGATTTTTTGAAAGTGTCACACTGGTATAGCCTCGTAAATTTCCAAACGTATCCAACTTTCCGATCGCGATATTTCAATTTTTATTGTCTACCTCTTTTTCACGTATTCGATTGTGGTTCGATAATTGAAATCGCACGACACTTAAATATTTTCATAACTTATTGTGATTATCATATACAAATCAACGAGAAAGTTGGGGGTGAAAATCATGTTATTTCCCGAGACAGGAAGACAAATCGACCGATGAATTTTCGGAGGGCTACATTTCGATATGCACGTTGATCGCCGTTGAGGTGATCATACGCGGCTAAATCCTCGACAGCCATAAATACTTGTATTCAAAGACTAACTAAAATAATTCAGTGTCTACACTCGCTCAGAAAGTCTCAGTATGTCGAAACATAATAATTACAATGGGAACACTTTATTTCTCTTTCCTGCAAATTTACTTGCCTACTAGATTTTCATTCACTGGACTGCGTTGAAAAATGAAGAATTTTCTCCGCTTGCTCAGTTGGAGTGATAATACGTGAGGGAGCGTTTCAATCGTATTTCGTATGACATCAAATATTTCGAAAAAATTGTAAATACTAACGAAAGATATCGCGAGAAATTAAAAAATGAAAATCAAACAGTAGACGTTCTCACATATGAATAGCACAAACATTGGTAAGATTTATTTTCAGCGCTCAAACCCTCAAGGATGCCCAGATTTTTCATTTTTTTTTCCCCATCGATTACCGTGCTACCGTCAAAACACATGAAGTACATGGGATTTTTGAGAGTGCATGGGATTTTCCGAGTGCCTACGTATTTCGCGTTAAGGGGGGAGATACCTTTGGTCGAAGAAACAATTGCTGATTTTCATTTTTTTCAAAGCAAAGATTAATCAACCAATTTTGAGACTTAGGGTATGTTTTATTACTACTTTTGGCTGTTACACAGTATTTCTTTGTTATTCATCTAAAAAAAATGGCGGAGGTATGGGACGGTCATCTAAACGGGTTGCGGCGAATGTTGGAAGATTTTTCTTTTATGAACACTCACACGCAGATTATGAACCAAGAAAAAGTGAGAAATGTTGAAAATCGATTAAATCGTATGCTTCGAAACAGAACGATTGAATTTTCGGAAAAAATGGCTGCATTTTGCCATACAAAACACTTTTTTTTTAATTTTCAAAAACATTTAGGGTCATGTTTTAGACAATAATGCCGGAAAGCTTCATACCAAATTTGATAAAGATCGGTCGATTCGTTTTTTAGCTATACGTCACGTTAATTTTGAAATTGTTGTGAAGTTCCTGCGATACCTCCGCCATTTTTAAAGAGTAATACAAAAAAATGTATTCCACGCAACAGCCAAAAGTAGTAATAAAATATACCCTAAGTCTCAAAAACAGCAAAGAAATATTTCCTATTAAAAAAACAATCATGACTTTCACAACATAACGGCGCAGTACCGGCGCTCGATGCCCGTTGTCCAAAAATGATCAATCCGTCTATACAGCTGCAACAGCAAAGCTACGGTAAGAAGAAAAGGAACTAGGCAAAAGAAAAGCATCCCTCCTTGAAAAGGTGCCATGTGGACTATGCCCTCAGGGGAAGATCCAGCGTACCCCCCCCCCCCCCCCGACCCATGCAATTGACGCGCAACGAAGATAGAAATGTGTCTATTTTAATAGTTGATTTTCGTTTGTGTCTTGTTCCGGTTAATTACAGACGTGAGTCCACATCTGATATTCAAAAACGGAATGACCCCGACGCTCTGGCCGCAGGACGTGCCGTTTCCACCGGAGGAGGGCAAGGAGGAGGTCGCCTCGACGTTCGGCGACGGGGACACGCAATCGGGGGCTTTCAGTCCGTCGCCCGACGGCAATTCGATACAATATCCGGCGTACTTCAAGGACCCGAAGGGCGGCAATCACGGTGTTTTCGGGGCGGGCGGACCGAGCAGTTTCGGGGCCCTGCAATATATAAAACAACAGCAGCAACAGCAGCAGCAGCAGCAGCAGCAAGGGGGTGGGGCGGGAGCCGGTGGAAAATCTTGTCTTCCGGACGTGATACAGCACGGGCGTTCGGCGGGTATGCCTTTGTACGTACGTTGTCCGATATGCCAGAAGGAATTCAAGCAAAAGAGCACGCTACTGCAGCACGGTTGTATACACATAGAATCGAGGCCGTATCCTTGCCCCGAGTGCGGCAAGCGATTTCGTCAACAGTCACACTTGACGCAACACTTGCGCATACACACGAACGAAAAACCATACGGTTGCGTATACTGCGGAAGAAACTTTCGTCAGCGCACGATATTGAATCAACATTTGCGCATACACACGGGTGAAAAGCCATACAAGTGTCAGCAGTGCGGTAAGGATTTTCGTCAAAAAGCTATATTGGATCAGCACACGAGAACGCATCAGGGTGATAGACCATTTTGTTGTCCAATGCCGAATTGCAGACGACGCTTCGCCACCGAACCCGAGGTCAAGAAACACATCGACAATCACATGAATCCACACGCTACTAAGGCACGAAGAAATTCCAGTAGCGAGACTAAACCGCCCAATACGCCGACCGGATTGGGTCCTGTGCCAGCTGTGTCGCGGGGTTTGACGCCCGCGGTCGTTAAGCCCGAATTGTACTTTCCACAGTGTTACGCACCGGCGTTCAATCATCATCCGCCCGTATCGACGACGCAATTCTCGGTCGGACAGTCGAACGGGGTTGTCGCCGGTGGTGTCGGTGGTGCAGGAAGTGAATTCAAACCACCCACGGGACTTCCGCCTCAGTGACTA
This sequence comes from Ophion obscuratus, assembly GCA_964007375.1. Taxonomy (NCBI): domain Eukaryota; kingdom Metazoa; phylum Arthropoda; class Insecta; order Hymenoptera; family Ichneumonidae; genus Ophion; species Ophion obscuratus. The sequence goes on from OZ023312.1 coordinate 45,028,299, forward strand.
GCCGTCCATCCTGCCGCCTACTAGCAAGCAGGAATACCTCTCAAGTTTCAGCGTCGCTTCGATACCGGCATTGCTCCCGGTGTCGTTGGCAATAACGGCGAGATTACCGCGACGGCAATTACCACGATGACGGCGAATCCGACCACCGCCGCAGCACCTCCACCGCCCCCAGCATCGTCGACGACGATGACGGCCGCGAACAGAGGAACGCCCTTGTCGAGGGATATCGCAATTTCGGCAACTTCGGCTCTAACTTCGCCCTCGTCGTCATCGTCGTCGTCGTCGTCGTCGTCGACGTCGACGTCGTCGTCGTCGTCCTCGTCCTCGTCGCTAAGGTGTCAAACACTACAGCAACATTACCCGTGACATTTATCGTGCATTTACTAGGAATCTTGTCTTCGACTTTTTTTCACACTCAGCTTCTTCGATACACCTTTTGATTTTGTTTTCTTCGTCGATTCTTTCGTCTCATTAGTTGCTTTTTTTCCCCGCCCCTCCACGTATAACCTTATTTTTTGTATTGCGTAAAGAAATTATTCGCTGCTTCGTTTCACTCGTTCCGTGCTGGATGTTTTGGGGTTTTTTTTTCTTATTCTTTTGCTCGTTCAATTCGACGGTGAGAGCACGAGGCGCGGAGAAAATAAAAACGAATGTGTTTGATTTTCCGGTAAAATCAAGAGATGTCGCTGCAATTGCGGGTGGCGAGATTTTGTGAAACAATTCTCGTCCGTAAATTCGAGCGCGAATGGAGGACCACCCGTTTACGCGATAATGCGCATTAAATATTTTTAATAATCGTTCAAACGCGTTTCTCTCCACCCTCTCAAATTCCCCAGCCCCATACCCCATCTTAAACGGGTTGAAAATGTTCGATTTCGACCAGACTGAAACGATTGTGATACCATATTTAACTTGCCTATGTTAAAAAAAAGGAAGTAAGAGAGAGAGAGAGAGAGAGAGAGAGAGAGAGAGAGAGAGAGAGAGAGAAAGTAAAGCTGGGTATGTGGAAAAAAACTTGGAAGAGAAGGAGGATGCGAGTGAGGAAGGAGACACGTGTAAATATGTAAAACTTGAACTACTTAACCGTGGGCGATAGAGAACGAGAAGAAAAAAACGTTTGCTATAAAACCGGAAACGTGATTGAATGGAGAATAGAGAGAAAAAAAAACTGCCGCCGGAGACGAGATGGGAAAGACGGAATCAAAGTGGAGGAAATTACGATGAAGCGCGAGAAACAACTGAAAGAGGAAACAAAGCGAGAAAACATAGTCGAAAAAAAAACAACAACAACAACAAAACTAAGAATACGAGAGATGAAGAAGTTGGCGCGAAAGAGGGGCCGAGATAAGTAATTAAGTAAATGATAACAAAGGAAGAAACGACGAGATAGAAATGTATACGCGAACATAATTCCCACTGTGCTCGAAACGAAATGCGCGAAGTTCTTGCGTCACAACGGATTGACAAATGATTAAGATTTACGGAGAGAACAAAAAAGAGGTACGAGACGAATTCTTGTATACTATTATGATATTTGAATGTATATTTATACAACAGGCAATTCTATCTATACGATACGATATTTTGATTGGTTTGACGAGAGAGGCGGGGGAAGAGGAAGAGAAAAAAGACGAGATAAGACAAATAACAAAGCGAGAAGAAGGGGAAAAAGAAATCAGATTGGTGCTGATAACTAGGTAAGAAAAGTGAAAAGAAAAAGAAAGAAAACATACAAATATTGAAGGAGGGAACGCGGAAAAAGAAGGCTGAGAACACTGTAGAGTAGTGTATAAGTTAAATAGGAGAGAAGAGGAAGAAGAGGAAGCAGATTAAAAGAAAAAAGAACAGACGATTATAGTCCATAGCTCGATGATAACTCGTGGCTCAACTCGAGGACCTTTTTTGCTGTCCGCTCATCGAATTATATATATAATTAATATATATCTTATGAATATATATATAATTATATATATAATCAATATCATCATCTGAAAACATTTAGTGGCAATACTTAAAAGAGGGAAAGAGTGAATAAAAGTGAACAAACGAAAAGACGCGACAGAATGGAAGCTTGGAAAGGCATAAAATAAGGAGGAAGAAAAAAGAAAGAATTAGAGTACACATACACACGATGCAGACACACAGACATTTTACGTGCTAGCAACTATAGTGTTTTAAATTTTCTATACTAAGACGTGTGATCTCTCTAATTACTGTACATTATATAACATTTTAAAAAACGATGATCTATTATAATTAATATAGGTACGGAGTTTATAATTATGCATTAGACGATTTCTCTGTAGTCTTATCGTTTCAGACAGAAAGAGGGAGAGAGAGAGAGTATTTGGGAGATGAGTAATTTTGCGGCCATATTTGCTGTGGCCTGCTCGTAGTGCCTCGGAATTGCTGCTCGCGGCAGTGATTTGATCGTATTTTAGGAATGGTATATTATTAATATTGAAAACTGCAATTACTATCGGTACTCTTGGTCCAGTACTAAAAAGGCAAACACACACACACGAACACACACGCACACAAGAACATCGTGTCATAAATCGTCACGCTAAACGACTAAATTATATTGTAGCGAGAGAGAGAGAGAGAGAGAGAGAGAGAGAAACGTAAAGCGTCCAAGGGTCAGCCCCCAAAGGTACATTCAAAATTGCTTTGTCGATGTGATCGTGGCTCCTTGATTAATTAACGAACAAATCGTGACACAAAATGAAATTTAAAAAATAGCGAGAGAGAGAGAGAGAAGGATACAGAGTGGCAAACATAGATTTAAAAAGAAAACGACAAAACAAAACGCATACGGGACGAGACTCAAACGATTTTTTTCTTCTTTTCTTAAATTATATTCGGTTAAAAAGTCTTATCCTCCAACCGGTGCAATCGCTATATATATATTTGTACAATGAATATATGTATGGTGTACAAAAGGCGTGCGAAGACACACGACTCCACTGTTATCAAAACTTAAACGAGCTCGCAAATTCAGATATACGTAAAAATGGAACAGTGAGAGATGATGAATGAGGGTGAACGACTGAGTGAGAGTGTGTGCGAGAGATAGAGAATAAACGCGATCAAAAGCGGGGTAGCTACTATAATAAAAATAGAAACAAATAAACAAGGAGTCCTCATTGGTATAATATAACGAGTTATAGATCAATTCTCACGTTCTTGTCGTTGAATCGTTATTTTTTTTCTTCTTTTTTCTATCCCCGAGTTTTGTGCGTGTGTGTGTGCGCGCGCGCGCGCCTGTATACACACATATATACATATATATATACATATTTATGTTTACGCTCACAGACTTATATGTCACGTTATACAATGGCGTGTACAGTTTTGGCAAATCTCCAGGCGGTTGAAAAAAAATAAAACAAAACGTAAGACGATAGAAAAATCCATGTACGTAAAGAGACAGAGGCACGTTCCTGTCTGATGTCAGAAGCTCGCGCGCAAAGACCCGTATTATGAACGTTCACTGGCTTCGCAATTTTCGCATTTTGCGCACTTGAAAAAAAGAGAAAAATGGCGTGAAAACAGAGAGTAGAAAGATAATCAGAAGCGAAAAATCGGGTCTCGGCGTAAAGGGCTTACTCATTTCTACCGGTACATCTATTTATGCATGCATAATATATTATGCATGGAGAAAAAAAAACACACGCACGCACCTGTTTTTTCGTTTTTTTCCCCCCATCGAAACGATTTTTTTTTACCGAGCCGAATGTCGGCGAGCGATTCGCGAGTCAGGGCGGTTTCAGACTCGCGTTTTTTTCGCGCGTATAAGTTTTCTGTTTTACGTTTTTTGCATACGCGCTTCGTCGAAACGAACGCGCGTTTACGAGCGTACAAAAAACGAGCTCACAGGCGCGAAAAAAAAGGCCAGTCTGAAACCACCCTCACTTCGCACTGACGAGGACACAGTGAGAAAAATAAAAATATACGTGCGCAGCAGCGTGATAGGGGGGGGGGGGGGATGGCGATCAAAAAGATAACGATAAGCAAGAGAGGGGTAGAAGAAAGGTATGGCGATGCGACAACGATAGGGCTAAACGTTTCAAAGAAGGTTTATCCATGTTGCAATTGAAAATTGCAATAATGCCATTTTTTTAACTAGTTATTTAAAGCTCGTGTTAAGTGTTTTCCGACTTGAGATTTTCATCTGCGTTTTGAAATTCTGTATCGAATGAGACGAGAAAAGGAAGGGACGGTAATGACGAAAAAAAAAAAGAGAAGAGACGCACGAGGGAAAAGAGAGGGACGAGAAAAGATGCCTGCGGAGAGGTCTAGGGGAGAAACACTCGAGAGACACAAAAGCATTTCGCGTGCAAAGAGACACACACACACACACACGTGGGCGCGTGCGCAATGACAGCTGTTATACTAGTTTAATTTTTCTAATTGATCGAGGGTTAACGAACCCGAGGATAAACACACAATCGTTGAAAAGACACAAACTCAGGCGTACTAACACGCACGCACAGTATCGCGCGTGTACGCAACGATGACCGATGTAATAAAGAATTTCGTTGACGAGGTCGGGCTCAAGGATAATCAGAGTTTTTTTTTTTAACGTATTCGTTGAGATACAGAGAACGTGTATGCGACACTGTCGAATGCGAATTTTGACTCGTATTGCGCTCGTGCGATAGTGGCGCTGTGGAAAAAAAAAGAAGCACGAATAAGAGTATAGGGGTCATTCGGTGACAGCTTACGGCCATTGACATTTTTCGGAGTCTTTTTTTTGAGGCTCCTTTGGGAAAACTCTCGTAACAGTCACGAGGATCAGTGAAAATTTAGTGACATTTTATCTCACACCTCGTTCACGTGTTATCGCACTTTTTTGTTTCCGCGCGTACTCCTTTCGGAACAAAAACATGTTCATATCAACTTGTCGGGCTGCGCGAATTTCCATAAGTCGAGATTCGAAATGTTTGGGCACTACGCTTGCGTGGAATATCTCGTATACGGATTTGCGGCTGATTTAAAATCGACCGGGTGATTCTTGAAATTTCACAAAAAATTCGCGAGCGGAACAAACTTTTTACACGCAGTTGCAAATTTCTCAAGGAGTTTCGGGACAATTGACGGAATGTTACCATTTGATTCGAATTTATGCAGCAAATTCTTTGTCGTATACGGAATGCACTGTCTAAATGCTACATCGATCGTCAACACCGATTTTATAAAAAGGCCATAGCCGGGTAAGTAGGGAAAAATTGCCCCCGCATTTTCTCCAGCGAATTTAGGAATATATTCTGAGGTATAAAAAAAACAAATTTTCTGAAAATTTCATCCCCGTCAACGCAATGGTTTTGGAAAAATGATTTTTTTTTAAATAAAAATAAATAAAAATTCCGGAAACGCTTCAGTGGATCGATTCAATTTTTTTTCGTACTTGTTACGATCAAACGTGTTAAGAAATAAAATTATAAAACATCTTGCGAAAGAAGGTTTAAAAAAAAATAACGTTCCTTGTTTTTTTTTAACTATAATCCACTTGGGGTACAGTAACGAAATTTTTTTCATATAATCTTTGGGCACCTTATTAGATTATATAATTTTTTCAAAATGATCGGTTTGGTACGCCACAGTGAAAAAAAAAGAAACAGACTTTATTGATATATTTTAGTTATATATCTATATAACTAAAATATATCAATAAAATGTGTTTGTTTGTTTTCACTGTGGCGTACCAAGTCGATCATTTAGTCACAATCAGACTTTATTGATATATTTTAGTTATATATCTAGACAACTAAAATATATCAATAAAGTGTGTTTCTTTTTTTTCACTGTGGCGTACCAAACCGATCATTTTGAAAAAATTATATAATCTAATACGATGCCCAAAAATTATATGAAAAATTTTTCGCTATTGTACCCCAAGTGGACTATAGTAAAAGATAATAAAACAAGGAACATTATTTTTTTTTTCAAACCTTAATCTTTCGCAAGATGTTCTATAATTTTATTTCGTAACAAGTTTGATCGGAACAAGTACCAAAAAAAAATCAAATCGATTCATTGTACCGTTTCCGGAAAAAAAAAAATTTCTTTTATATTTAAACAAAAAATTATTTTTCTAAAACCATTGCGTTGACGGGCATGACATTTTCAGAAAATTTGTTTTTTTTTATACCTCAGAATATACTCCAAATTTAGGTGGAAAAAATGCGGGGGCAATTTTTCCCTACTTATGCGGCTATGGCCTTTACAATTGAAAAAAAAAATACTTTTTAACATAGGTAGATAGAGAACACAGAAAAAAAATACTTTTTAACATAGACCTATGCTCATCACTGCGTGGCAGCTTTACACACGACATAGTGTGAAAAGTGTTTAAAATTGTATGAAAAAATATCAAATCACTCGGTACATTATGACACTGATGACGAAATTGTCATAATGTACCGAGTGAGTCGACAGTTTTTCATAGCATTTTAAACATATTTTTTCACACTATTTCATGCGTTAAACTGCCTTTGCGCAAGGAGCGTAGGCATCTACGCTCTTGAAAAGCGTTTTTCGTCAATTGTAAATTTTTGCGAACCCGTGTAAATGATCGATGGAAAATTTGGATGGTGCATTCAGCACACGGATGACCCGGGCATAGCGAACACCGGGTCTCCCCAATGACAAAAAATTTGCTGTATAAATTTGAATCAAATGGTGACATTTCGTCAATTGCCGCGAAACTCCTTAATACTCGCTTACGGAACTGCATCAGCAGAAATCCCGAGGAGTATCCTGCGCGTATCTCGAAAAGGTGTGAAATTGCGTGAGCTGATTTTTCATTGTCACGATAAGCCGCAAGAACATTCGAGTTTGTCATTTTCTTACGATGACAATTTTTGGGTATACTTGATTGGAAATTGGCTTGTTGAAAATAAGGTGACGCAATGGAAAGAAAAGAAAAATAAATTTTCGATAAATTTTATTTTTTAATTCGCACGATGGTGTAAAAACGCCGAAACATTGTCGAATCACTGATGGAGCCCCTAAAGTCGAACGTCACTTGAACAGTGTGCCCGAAATTTAAGTAAAAAACATCGAAAATCTAGCGCGGTTCATCGAGACCTTCGACGTTGCGTTACGCGGGAAAAATTCAACTAGAGCTTGACTCGTCGAACGGGAGTACCAGCTATAATACGAGCGTGCCCGAGCTCATAACTGCTTTGCTTAAGCGCAACAATGAACTTGAAAACGCATGACCGCTGGAATCCCCAATGAGAAGGAAAAGAACGCTTTTTTTTTATCCCCACGATGACGATCTTCGGACGCGGAGGATGCGCACGATAAATCGTTGAATTTTTAACGTCACTCGACGCTTTTCCTTGTCGTCGTCTATTTTCGTTAGAAAGCTTTTTTGGGTCAACGACCCTGTGTTCTCTGTGTTTTCAATTGCTAGCGCTATCACGGTCGATGGATTGCTCGAAACGTCACAACGTTTTGAGGAAATTCTAGAAGGGTCCGAGAGCGCACGATACGAACGCCGAAAGAAGAGAAGAAATCTTTCAGCAATTCGATTCAACTTGCATTACAGGTTCTACTTTTTGTAATGTATGAGTACACACACTTTTAAACACCACACACACACACACACACACACACACACACACACACACATATATATATATATATATAGATTATATAGATTATATGTACACATAAGTACATACATGCATGTATAAATACACGCACACACACATCGTTGACCCAGAAAACTTTGCACCGTAATGAGTAGAATACACTTGATATTGACTCCAACCATCACGATATAGAGATTATTTATCGCTCTTCCTCTCCCTCTTTTCTCCCTTCCTTTCTCTCTCGCTCTTGCCCTCCCCCCCCCCCCCGCTCTTTCTGTTTTTCTCAAGAGAGAGTTATACCTAAATCGATTATCGAGTCCGTTGGGAAACTAATAAACTTTCATAGACAGTTCCACGATTGTACGTTGATGTGATATTTTCAACAGGCAATTTGTTGAATAGTTTTCGAAATAAATTTATCATATTACGAAGTAGTATTTGAAAAAATTGGCCATCGTACACGAAAGAGAATCTTCAAATCAATGCAAAATGAATCAGACTTTGAGAATTTCTCTATTATTGTATTTCATTTCATCTCTCTTTCTTCCCTTGCGAGATCCGTTCCTTCCAATTTGTCTACGTCGATACGTGAAATCTAACTTGATTTATCACTAACCACTTTCGCGACGTTTCGATGCGAAACTACGGAAATTGTCATTTGGTTTTTGCTCAAGCACGCGAATAACGTTTATTTTTCTTCGATTTTCACAAAACGTCAATGACACGTACAAGTATACGTACGCGCGGTCATTGACATGTCCATAGTACTGAAATTATAGAAAATATCACCGAAAGATACTCGCGAACTTGGGCCCAATCTCGCTTAGAGCGATTATCTCGACCGAATACGTGCGCGTGCGTGTGTGTCGCGTGTGCAGTCGACGTAGTTAGGTTTTTGGCCAATTATTTGCGAAGAAGAAAGAAAATCGCGATGAGTGGAGATTAGACGGAAAACACAAAGCGATGTCGAACGATCGAGAGTCGGCCGAATTTCGTTAATTTCGAGCTCTGTCCCGAAGAATGTTCCTTTCTGAACTCTGGTCGACTGTTTTGGTAGGAACAAAGGCGTTAGTGTATCTAAGAGACAAAACAAAAAAATGTTATACGCCCATGAAAAAAAAAAAAAAAAAAAACAATTTCGTATACCGATCTTAGGCGGATCGCTGGAAGCGAGCTTAAAAAATGAAAATTCATTTATTGTGGCCTACCGGGGCGGCAAAATGTAGATACTTGTTTTTTTTTATACATTTTTAATACAGATACACACTCACACAGACACACAAATATGTATATCTCGACTATACCGTACTCGATTATTAAATCTACAATAATTATATTATTATTAAGTTTTTTGGAGATAAATTTTGCATACGATGCAGTGGTTAGTTTTTATTTTAGAGTTTTTCCTTTAATTTTTATTATTATTCATTATTCATAATATATCATTATCATAGACTCGTGACTATTATTTTATATGCTATACACTGTAGATGGTTTTTCAGATATGATTATTAATAATTTATATTACTTATGGTTATTATCTTCATTTATATATATATATATATATATACTTTGTTTCCCGCAGTCACAAAAATCCGTTGTGTGATATTCGTCGTATAACATAATACCGTCAGACTTTTGTTTAGTTTCAAGGTTTTTTCATTTGTTTTTGTTTTTACAAACTATTTACGCCTTATCGCTATTAAAATGTCTCCGCTTGTGTGAAACCAAAAAACCTCACACTGCGAAAAAAATTTGCTTTCATGCGAGGAGGATCCGCTCATCTTTACGATATCCAGCATGGAACTTCCTCTCGTTATTGTTCGAATATTCAAGCGTGGATACCGAGAGATAGGCGTTTAAAGAACAAAAACCTATACGACATTCGTCTATATTCGGGTCCGACACTTATTTATTTTTTATTTTTCGTCTTTCAGACTCATATTCGAGAGTATCTCTGACAGGCGATGTCAACGAAAAATTGCTTCGTGACATAAAGGTCCGCTTCTCCTTCTCGTTTGACGTTCCGTTTGGTTTTTTTTGTTTGTTTGTTGTAATTTTAATTTTGTTCACCTTTGTTCTTCTATCGGCCTCCTCGTCCCGAATACTTCTACACGGAATAAAGGAAACGATGAAAAAAAAAACGAGACGAACGCTTTGTTTTTCATATTTATACTCGTATAGCGAAAATAATACTTTTTATTTCCTCATTTTGACATTGTCCATTCGTTCAGAGTACCGAGACACGCAAGAAGGGCCGAAAAATTATACTTCTCCGTGAAATATGCGTACGAAAAAATGGTACGATGTTGCAACGAAATTTTTCGCTTTACATTATACCTCGAAATGATTAAAGAGATGCGATCTCTTCTTCAATATCCCTTATCGCTCCGACTCAATGCTCAACATACATTAGCTTTAAGGCTTGTACCCTCTAATAAATATGTAAATTATTATTTTATCTCTCCCTCTCTCTCTCTCTCACGCTCTCTCTTTTTCTTTCTTATTCAATACTTAAAGTCGACCAGGCTACGAAACGAAGGATCTCCGTGCCGCCTAAGCGAAATGGGAGGTTCCTCAATTCTGTACTCCTGCTGTCATCATCATTGTTATCATCATTAATATTACGATTAGCGTTGTTCTATTTATATTTCTACCGTTTAGTTTTTTTTTAACTGTTGACCCTCATGATTCACACGCTATACATACCTGTAACGTATATTTGTATCTATATATTTGCGACGAGGATGTTTTGTTTCTGTATTATTTTCTGATTCCGTACTTTTATCGTTATTCGTATTACGCGGGCGATTTTCTTTCAAAACTAATTCGGACATCGAGGCTGAACACTCAACACAAGCTCTGAAAGTCCGATGACATATATATAAAGGGTGTCCCAAAATGACCTGATATTCTATATGGCGCGCTATTTCTTTTTTTGTGACGAACGTATAAAGTACGAATCTTTGACAACTGGCATCAGGAAGTATTGAGGTTTAGTCATGGAGGATTTCACGATCGAGCAACGCATAGAAATTGTTATTTGCTGCATTGTTACTGTATAGTTATTGCAGACGAAGTTTTCCAGTCGTGTTATCTCGCGCCCCGGCGATGCAAATTGGCCACCAAGATTGTGCGATTTGACGCCATTAGACTTCTTTCTTTGGAGTTTTCTGAAAGGTAAAGTGTATGCCAATGATCCACAGACCATGCCGGGGCTCAAGAAAGCAATATTGGACGCACCATTAATGAAATTAGTCAGCAATTATGGCAAAATGTTATTGAAAATTTCGTCAAAGGAGTGAACGTTTGCAAACAGGGACGAGGCGGCCATTTATCGGATATTGTGTTCCACACATAACCTCTATGTTTGTACCTTATATTAAAATAAAAATATCCGTACTTTTCAAATAAATAATACGTTTTTTTAATAAATTTAAATGTCAGGTCATTTTGAGACACCCTATACACACACACACACACACACACACACACACACACACACACACACACACACACACACACACACACACTAGCTTTCCACCCGCAGCTTCGTTCGCGCGGACGTGTTTCGAATGCTCCTTAATGAAATGTGCTCCTGACATGTTTCATTACGGAACACGTAGAATTGTGTTGAAGAGCATTGATAGTAAGTTTCAAGTAAATCTGACCAGATATTTCTTTTACCATACAAACTTTGCTACCCCCTTTGCTTTCCCCTTATGGATTGAACTTCCAAAAACGTTGAAATTTTATTAATTGTGTCTAGGAGCAGTTATACAAAGTTTCAAGTAAATTTGACCCGTTTTTTATAATTTAATTTTTCGTACAAACTTTGCCACCCCCTTTCGTTTAAAAGTTGAATCTCGAAAACCTTAAAAAAACGTATTTTATTATTTGTGTTGAAGAGCATTAATGCTAAGTTTCAAGTAAATCTTCTAACCAGATTTTGTTTATTTTCCATACAAACTTTGCCACCCTTGTTCTCCCCTTAAGGGTTGAATTTAAAAAAAAACGTGGTAATACGTGATTTATTAATTGTGTCGCAGAGCATTCGTACCAGCCTCCAAGTAAATTTGACCAGAAAAATATGATTTCCCATACAAATTTTGCCACCTCCTTTCACCCCCTTAGGGATTGAATTTCGAGAAATCCCTTCTTAAGCGATGCCTCCAATATAAAATCAACACCCTCTTCAAATTTTACGTTTCTACCTTTAGCGATTTAGGCTGGGCGATAATGAGTCAGTCAGTCAGTCAGGACTTTGCCTTTTATATATATTTTTTTAGTTTAATTAATTCACTATTTTTGTTTAATTAATCGATTCAGTAGTTGCAGTGAGGTGATAATAAAACGCCCGTAAAAATATCCGCCCTTAATATTAATATTTAGAGGTTCCTGATCGCGATTTTCTATTTCCAATGGTAACAACATGGAGAAAACTTTGCTTGCTACTTTTGAATTTTATGACTCGCCAATGGGTAAATGTACAATGCCCAAGACACATTTTTGTAACGAATTAAACGATATATAGAAAAAGGTCTCTTATCGTTTTATGATAAATCTATTCTTTCAAAAGTTATTCAAGGCCAAAGTTGAGTTTAAAGATTTTTTTACTTTTCCGGCAAAACTACCAAACTGCTCATAAAATACCACGTTAATAGTTGTCGGCTTTACAAATTCATTTTTTACAGAAAAATTACTACTTCCGTGAGATTAATTGTTATATTAACCAAAAATATAAATAAAAAGATACAGAACACAAAAGTTATTAAAAAATGTTTTCATAACTTTTATATTCAAAGCTGAAAAATGTAGTGTTATAGACAAAATTGTAAATAAAACGAAAAAAATAGTCACGTGTTTTACAATTTCCATCAACATTAAACATTAAAAAGTAAAGTTATAAAAATTGGTGTCTCTTATTTATATTTTTGGTCAATAAAACAATGGATTTTACGGAAAAAGCAACTTTTTTCCAAAAAATGAATTTGTAAAGCCGTTAAATATTGAATTTATCAATGTTCTACATAATTTAATGATCCGATTTGATAGAAAATGAAATTATCTACAAAAAAGGACCCATAACATTTTGTACATAATCAACTTTGACCTCGAATAATTTTTGAAAAAAGATTTTATCACAAAACAATGTCAGTTTTTTTATAGAGCTTTCGATTCCCTATAAAAATATGTCATAGGCATTTTTGTACGTTCATCCGTTAGGCGAGTTATAAAATTCAAAAGTAGGAAGCAAAGTTTTCCCCATTTTATTAGCATGGGAAATGGAAAATCGCGATGAGGAACCTCTAAAATTTAATATTAAGGGTTCATATTTTAACAGGCGTCTTATTTCACCTTGCTGCAAATACGGAACTCGGGAATTTGAAAAAAATAGTTGATTTTTTTAAATCACACTTTATATATATATATATATATATATATATATATATATATATATATATATATATATATATATAGGGTGAAAACTCGAAGAACATTAACGGGCGTGCAATAATATATTCGAACGCCCGTTAATGTTAATGAACGGGACGGACGTAATGAATACATATACATATTGACGAGTTATATGTCACTCCTTTGTGTTGATTTTATGGTTTTCTTGTTTCGTTCTTGTTCTTTTTTTCTAATTATTACAATACTTGTTGTTTTGTTCCGCAATTTCGAACTTTCGAAGAAGATCATTCGTTTCGTTTTAGAGATGTACTTATATGCAGGAACCGAGCCATGTTAAAGGAATAATAATTTAAAATCGTCGTCGATCCAAGCACACGCTTTTCATCACGTTTTTTTTCTCAATAATGTGACAAACTAAGCGTTTTTCTGTTTTACATTGAAATCGCTGACCGTCACCAATAATGTGATTCTCTTGAATAATATTCTTTGTAAATTTTTTCACGATTAGTTACTGTTTAGTGTTGCGAAATCGTGGTCAACTATTGGAGCAACTTTTTTCGCCAGCCCGTATCCGCAACGTGTTTACAACAATAGACTTTTTTACGAATTTTATTTATTGAGCGGAATAAAGAAAATGCCAAAAAAACTATTGCAAGATCATCTTCGAACGACATATTCGTAAACATAGTCACTGAATTGATTTAAAGTTTTCAACGCTGCCTCTGTGGACAACATATTCAAAGTTAATGGCTCTCCAAACGCTTTTTTGGGCTACTCCCGTGCATCCTCAAGAGATAGGTGTCGTTACTATTCTTGCCTTTTTTGCGACTTTATTTTTATCGCCGAGTGTCTCGGCACGACGCGAATCGTTCCAAGG
>OZ023312.1:45042397-45142251 GCA_964007375.1 Ophion obscuratus
TTTGAAGCTTTCACCAGTTTCGTTAGCCTCTAAATTGGCGATGTCAAGCGACCATGACATGATCCAAGGCTTAGACAAAATATCTCGGTAAAATTTATCCGCAATGTCAGAATTTACAAAGCCGCCGTCATCGATAAACTGTTGAGCGACAAACTAGCCAGGAAGATGAAAGTGAAGAAAAACTGCCTATGTGTAGATGAACTACAACGTGTAGATAACGTGTTCCTCAATCGTACACTCGTCGCGTCAAGTCCGTTGCTTCAACGAAGCTGGAACACGTACAACGCGAGCCCATCGAGCCATCGGACCTGCTGTCGTATATTCTAGCGTGCGGCGAATAATAACGAAGAAAAAAAAACATCGGAGTGATCGTCCAGTAGCTCTCGAAAAAACCAACTGCTATCAATTAGAGAGAAGAGAGAGAGAGAGAGAGAGAGAGAGAGAGAGAGAGAGAGAGAGAGAGAGAGAGAGAGAGAGAGAAAGAGAGAGAGAGAGAGCTCATTGGTCCAGTAGACTGCAGTAAAGAGCCTGCGTGGTTGAAGCAACGGAGCAGATCTGTGGTAAGGTCCAAAGGGTTGAATGAAGGGGGATGGGACGAGGAGGGGCTGAGATGTTCGCGTTCGAACGTCTCCATGGAATGTGGTTCGGAAGACAGCGCGGAACGTTGCGTGGACGCTGAAGCAGCGCGGCGAATTATTATTGGCTCGATGGCTTCGTGTGACGGAAACGAGGCGCTTGCAGGCCGAAACGTAGTCGAACAAGTCACAAACTTACAACACTTGTAATAATTAGCGTGCGTATTGTACCATCTGCATCTCATTCGTACATCCTTCGAGGACTACAACGTCGAAGACTATATCGCGGATGATTATTGCTGCAAGATTTTCCGAGCTAGGATTTACGAATCATAAATCATCACAACCTATCGGCTTGCATGCCACATTCGTCCCACCCGAAAGTTACCATTTCTTCCGTCCGCACCTCGCAACTCTGAAGCGAGGCGCGCTGGTGCCCGTGTACTATTAGCGGCTCGATAAGGATAACAAATCTCCCTCGTTATCCGGTAAAATCTGCAAACACGACCCAAACAAACCCAAACGGAAAAGATCCTCGTCTCAAAAGTGATTTCTCGGCCGTTCGAGGCGACAATCCTCGTTGCGCATGGACGTGGTCCATTGGCACTAGACGCTGAAAAGGGCAGTCGTGCCCAACACAGCGACAGCGCCACCGGGCATCGAGTGCGCGAAGCTTCAGTTCCGTCCGCGTGCTCGTTTCTTCGGACGGCGCGCGCGAGCGCACTCGCTCGTTGGACAAACGGTCATTTGCCGCGTTCGGTTGCAGTTTCGCGGTTGCTCGCAGAATCGCGAGAAGAAAAGCGAAGAAGACGGGCAAGGGGAGTGAAAAGATGCAGGAGTGAGAGAGAAAAAGGAGAACAGGCTGCAGAAGCGAGAAGATACAGCGGTCACCGGATGACACTCGTTATACCTGCTCTGATACTATACTACGTACATATAGCGAGACACGACACCGCATTGGAGAGGCAGGAGAGAGGATGATTTTGATGGAAGGGGTAGGGCGAGAGCGCGAAAGAATGTTTGTGTGAGAGACGAAGAGAGAGAGAGAGAGAGAAAAGAGTTGCGGGGCCTCCTCGCGTCTACGCCACTCGTAAATCTCACGCCATCAACCAGAACGACTCCGAAGCGATAGCTTCGCGCATCGAATCGCCAACACTTACGCCCCTTTGCTCGTCAATCTAGCGGAGTATGCATACACGCGCGGCAAGAGTACGATTTCCACGACGCTACAACTCGATGGCGATTTTTCGGTTATCAAGTCAAAATTAACACAATTTGAAGAGTGGTAAAAGTTTATATTTCGATTATTTTGCGTTTACATCAGAATGTTTCGTAAGTTATTAAAAATGATGATTGTTTCGAATTTTACAATTTTATCTGCTCATTGCGAAGATGACTTTACTTTGTCACTAATAACGAAAATCAGGCAAGGTTATTTGGAATCATATAGTTTAAGGCCTTAGGCCACAGTAACGGGTATTAAATTATGTGCGAATTTGACAATTTTGTTTCGTATGAAAAAGTGATTTACTCACAAAATTAATTATACATCTATTTGGTATGACTATCAAGGTGTTAGAAAAAATATAATTTTATTGCCGATGTACAAAATGGCCGACTACTAATATTTTCTGTTGTTATCTTTTTTTAGGCGCTCCGCGGCGCGACATTTTGCATCCACAATTTTTTACCTAGGACAAAAAATTAAAATTCTCGTCATTCTACATTAGAATACCTAGAGAAGTGCCGACGGAATAAAATAAAATATTTTTTTATTCAAAAATTGTAGGTATTTGAACTTAAGAAATGAATTTTCAGTGAAAAATTACGTTATAACTGCTAATAAACTGCCCATAAAATGGAAAGTTTTCAGTTAATCATAAATTTCGCACGTACTTCTCTGCGACATGCAATTAGGAATATAACTTTTAAATTTGAACTAAATCCCGTGAAAATTGTTGAAGTTATTTGTCACGCCAATTGGAACAAAGCTGCTTCGACATGTTTTGAGTAGTCGGCCATTTTGTACATTTAATAAAAAAAAGATATATATTTTCCAATAGCTTGATATTCATACTAAATAGATGTGTAATTAATTTCACGAATCACTTTTTCATACGAAGAAAAAATAGTTCAATTCGCACATGATTTTATACCCGTTACTGTGGCTTAAGGCCTTAAGCAGCTCTTAACACTTCCATGTTTCCGTCGCCCACAGGTGCGTCTAGACCGGCAGTAAAGAAGTACCTTCAATCGCTAAGAGTTCGAATATGGATTAAAAGTATACTGTTCATCCCTCTTCGAACTCGTAACGCTCCAAAGTTACTCCTAGGCCTTAAGAGTCGATCTCGAAACAAACCCAAACAAGCTCGCCCGTTCGGTCTCCATTATTGGTGATGAAATGAAGCTATTGTACTCATGAGCCAAAAATAATCGTTGAATTTTGGCGCGTTTCCAATTACCGCTGAAAGCGCTGATATTTCCTCAAGGAAGCCAAAACGGCCAGTTTTTTGTTCTCGAAATTCCCATTATTTCGCTCGTAACATCAGGAATGAATGATGAAAATTTGGCGCCACCGATATCGTACTATCCGTACACGCGCGAATGAGAGAATACGCGACGCATACGTGCCTCACCGCATACCGGTGCATATAAATGCTTCGCGAAAGAGCATACTTTGCCCCTTGAAACGAAATAATCGTACGCCATTTCGATATCGAGTTATCGTGAGGATACGAGGGCTGCTAAGGACAACGAGCAGCGCGGTACACAAGCCACGAGAGAACGCCCTTGATTCGTACTCTCGCGGTCGGCGGGGGAGGGTTCGAGGCCTCCTGTGTCCTTGAGCCGGCGTGTCTCCTTCTTCGTCCAAATACACGCGCCAGAGTTTCTCAAATCCACACACATCGGCACACCGTGACAAACGATGCTTTCTCTTTTATTTTTCTAACGAAGCGGGATGGTGGACTGCTCTATTTACCGAGCACGCGGCGAGGAGGAAGACGAGAGGGAGATACAGTTCGCACGGTATAGTGACAGAATAAGAAATTGGCGGATAGCAATGAACGCGTTGCGCATTAGTATTGATTGAATAACGAATAAAAAGAATTTTTGCCAATTCGATTTTACGTTTCTCGGCGCATCGGACATTAATCGCGATTAGACGTGAGAAAGTCTCTTCAGGAGTATAGCAGATCGTAGTAGGGATGCTGCGTGGGCCGCTCGATCATTGGCTCTTTCGCAAAAGACGTTTACACGAGTATGCACATAAACGCTCGAAGTTTGCGAAGTAAGAGGCAGGGGGAGAAGGAATCGGACGGTGGCGCAAAGGGGTTCAAGGTTCGCGAACTTGGCATACCGAGCGTCGCGGTGGCTCGCTCTTGTGTTTCGTGCTGCTGCTACGAAACTCGCCAAGGCCTTTACACGTCGTGATCCAACTACAATGAGCATTACGTACAGGTTTTTAAAAAACGCAAGTGATCGCACCTTACGTCGCAATAGAATCCAGCCTTCCTCTTCGTCTTTTCGTTCTTCTCATTTCTTTTTAGCAACGAAGACGAACATTTCTACTAGCAAAAGGAACGAATATCGAATACAAATAAAAAAACGTGTCGGTTGAGAATAAAAGCGGAACAAAAGCGATTATCGGGATCTCCTTATCGCGCCAATTCGTTGAATTCGCAAGACGACTGTATCGAAGGTGCACGAGCTTCGAGATGAAATCAAACAGCTCGGCTAGAATGGATGTTGCAAGTTGAGAACCAAAGCTACCGACGAAGGGGGGTCGCGTCGTTGTCGCAGCGCCTCGAAGAAGAAGGAGAAGAAGAAGAAGAAGAAGAGGAGGAGGAGGAGGTGGAGAAGCGTGCACAGTCGTCTACGGGCGACTGCAGACGCGAGCCTTATACCAGCCGCCGCGAAGGGGACAAAAAGAAACATGGCTGGGCGAGAGAAAGAGTGAAGTTAAAAAACGAAAAGCAGAAAAAAGTAGAAGAAGCGAACGAAAGACGATGCAAAGCTTGAACCCATGCAAGGAGAAGGCGGGAGAGGGACGAAGTTTATATACTTTTGCGGGAGGGGATAGAACGAGGCAAATTCGCGATGCTACGAGGCGAGATGCAAAAGCGTGAGAGAGAGAGAGAGAGAGAGAGAGAGAGAGAGAGGAGAGAGAGAGAGAGAGAGAGAGAGAGAGAGAGAGAGGGAGAGAGAGAGAGAGAGAGAGAGAGAGAGAGAGAGAGAGAGAGTGAGAGAGAGAGAGAGAGGGAGAAAGAGAGCGAGAGAGAGAGAGAGAGAGGAAGAGAGAGAGGGAGGGAGGGAGGGAGGGAGGGAGAGAGAGAGAGAAGCAAATGAGACGGCGAGCGAGAGAGGGAAAGGAATGGGCCCGGACCCGCGAGCTCCTCGTCCACTGACGCAGCAACAGATTCCCTTTTCAAACTCGGCAAGCAAAAAAAAACTCCGCGACCCCCCTCGAGAGAGTAAACTCGAAAGCGACGAGGCAACAGTTTCGACGAAATGCGACATAAAAGAAGAAATAAAGGACGCCGCGCTTTTTCTTCTTAATTGTTTGTTTATACGGGGCGGGCCAGCGGAGCTATAGTCGATGCGAAATAAACGTCAGGACGCAAGCAACGAGAATGAGGCAAAAGCCGCACGAAAGGTATACGGCTAAAGCAACGAGAGGGAGAGACGGCGCACCGACGAGCAAAAGGAACTTCCACTTGGCCTACTACTCGGCACTCGGTCGCTTGGCCAACATCGTGAAATAACCGGGGGTGGCGCGCGAAACTTTTCTTTTTTAGCCCCCGTTCACCAACTGTCTCTCTTACCTTAATCTTTCTCTCTGGCTGCAACCACCATCCCCGTCCAGCCCCTCTGTACCGAAACCACCTTGTACTTCCTGCTCACTCCACACTCGACACTTTGTTTTTCTCTCTCGTGTTCTTCGAGATGTGCATCTTTTTGCTCTTCCTCGGCTCGACACTGTGCACAAGCTCTTAAGGATCTACCACATCCTCGTATATTCCAGCTGTATGTGTGTACGCAGGACCTTCTATTATTTCCTCGTTTCATTACGCAACACAAACAGACCGGAACTTTTTCAGATCGGAAACAGATCGGAATTTTTTGCAAAGCAGCCAACGAGTTGCGGATAGTTATCCGACTAGTTATCCGGAACTCGGGATCATTCTAAAAGCCGTGTCGAGACACATACAGTCGAAAGCAATTCGCAGTCCCTTCCACCAGTCCTGACGAATCTTGGACGTATCGCGATGTCGTCCCTGCGACACCTAAACCTCATTTCTTTCAATGAAACGAACGTACTTGGATGCGCGTAGAGGCATTTCCGTAAAGATTAGACTCCGAGACACAAATACGATAGCGTAGCTTGCCGCGGGATAAAAAAAAGTATCGCGAAGAAATCGGTGTCCCCTTGGAATGTTAATGGCTCTCGCACACGTCGCGTTTGCGATGTGTGTGTGTGTGTGTGTGTGTGTGTGTGTGTGTGTGTGTGTGTGTGTGTGTGTGTGTGTGTGTGTGTGTGTGTGTGTGTGTGTGTGTGTGTGTGTGTGTGTGTGTGTGTGTGTGTGTGTGTGTGTGTGTGTGTACGCGCACAAACGCTGTTTATCAAATATATATATATATATATATATATATATATATTTGATAAAGAGCGTTTGTGCGCGATTGGAATGGCGAAACGGATAAGGTCTAAAGATAAAGTTGGGTCACGATCTCTCGGCGCAACTACTAATCTATAGATATATAGCGAGGCAGCATCGATGGACGTTCGGCAAGTGGAATTGGAACGGGCGCGTGTGTCATCGCGAACGCTCTCGACCAAGGTCTTGGGAAATTAAAAAAAAAACTTTCGCAATAAGCTTAGAGGCTGGCGTAATGGTAACAACGGAGAACAACAATCTTCCGTTTTTTCGAGAATTTTTGCAAGTCGCGAGTTCACCGTGACGAAAGTAACGCAGGGCAGAAAAGGAAGAAAGGAATTTCGATGCGGGAAGGAAATTAATTATTCGAGGAAAGAAACGTTATGGGTATTTACAGGAGTTTGAAATGAAACGAGATTCAGTGGCCACAAAGCTACGCCAATGCGAAGAGCCCGCGTGCGCTCGCGTCGACCTTCGAATCGGAGTCTGACCGTTTTTGCGTCCCGCGTGCTCGTGGTTTTCGGTTCGCGAGGAACGAGAAGAGATTCTTGCTGGAGGGAGTAAGAGCTAGCGAGGACCGCGAACTTATTACTGTGTGCGAAGATATACATGTATGCGCGTGTACGTTAGTCTGTGGGATAGCAAACGTGAGAAGATATACCACACAGCTATATACGGCGTCTTTCGGTCCAAATTTAAAAAAATTCATCAATCTCACCCTTCTTCAAGATTATTTGCATCGTTGAGATTCTAACAACCGTAAAGCCCTTTGGCACAATTTTGGACAAGTTTGTACCAAAGTGACTACTTCATCGGCAGTTTTTGGAAATTCTTAAAAATGCATCGGCAAAAACCTGCCACGATATTGTATTTGGAATAACCAACATTTTTGTTCGGACGATTTCGCAAGCATCGAAGAAAATTGAGCTCGTTTTGTCATCTGTGCTGTGGGAAGTAATCCTCCAATTTGTACCCATGTACCCATCGCTGATTTTTTCAACTTTTTCATTTCGAATATGACGAAGAAGTTTTTGCTACTTTCGAGTTGTGGAATACTTCGAATTGGAAGAAACAGCCGTTAGCGTATGACTTGAAGTTTTAGTGAATTTTTGTTTCTAATTTACTGCATCAGTTAGCGCGAATGAAATGTGCGAGGTAATGATATTAAAAATGGTGGGGCATATTTGAGACGGTAGAGACGCAGGTTCTATTCATTTCGGGCGGAACAACCCGTACTCGTGTGTTCTCGGAGGCGGGAGGGCAGTAATCCAGCCAGTCGAACGAAGAGAGCGAGGGGGTGGTGCACTGTTGGGGCCCCCTCGAAGTAGCAAGAGAACCTCGACGGTACCAGTCTCTTTTGGCTCGGTAAGAATCTTTTCCCAATCCTCTGGCGATTCAATAAGTATTTACGTCCTGGTAAAAAAATCTCGTCACGAAACACATCCCTACTGGTCGATTTCATAAACGTATCGAACCAACCTCTCTCAAAAACACTCCTTAAAAACGCCCTCATTTATTTATTTTCAGCGAGATAAGCAATTGTATTAATTCTCAAAGGTTCATTGAAATTGTGTACGAACATATAGCGGAAATCAATATTCAACGTATTTTCATGCTGAACATCTTTAGCGCACAACCAAAATATTAAACGTGAAAATTAGATACTTTAGGGGGTGATACCTTTCAGCGACGCAAAAATTACTGATTTTCATGATTTTTTTTTTAAAAGGAAAGATTTTTTCACCAATCACGAGGCTTAGGGTATGTTTTATTACTACCCTTGGCGGTGACGTGGTGTTCTTTTGATTAATCTTTTTACATGGTGGATTCATGGCACGGTCGTCTAAACGGGTTGTCAGACGACGTGACACGTAGCGTCGACGGGATTAATCTGAAAAAAAAACCAACGAAGATTTTTCTTTCGTTAACACTCATATGCAGAATATGAACCAAGAAAAAGTGAGAAATGTTGAAAATCGATGATACGGTACGCTTTGAAACAAAAAGATTGAATTTTCCGAGAAAAAATGGCTACATTTTGCAATTAAAAAATATTTTTTTCTTATTTTGACAAACATTTAGCGTCATGTCTTAGAAAATAGGGTTAGAAAGATTTATACCAAGTTTCATCAGAATCGGTCAATTAGCTTTTTAGGTATAGGTCACCGTGCCATACCTCCGCCATTTTTAAAGATAAATATAAAAAACAATATCATGTCACAGCCAAAAGTAATAATAATCCATACCCTAAGTCTCAAAAATGGCAAAGAATACTTTCCTTTGGAAAAAAAAAAACGAAAATCAGCAAATTTTTTCCTCCAGCCTTTGAAAATCTTAATTTTGATAGCAAGGCTAAACATTTTGCATTAAGTTAAATTTAATTTATTGAATTAGATTAAAATGATTTTATTTTACTTACGAAAATATTGAAATAGGAAAACAAAACAGCAATTTATTTCACCTTCCGGTAAGTCGTGAATATATTTGAAGGGTATTTTGATTTCTTTCATTTTAGTTTTTGTTCTTCCGCATTATGTTGACATACTACAACAATTGGCTTATAAAATATAAAGGCACGAAATTAGAATTTCAATCTTTCGAAGCTAAGTGTAAAACATGGTATCGTATAAAATGGTAAACGTATAAAAATACGTTTTTAGGATTGAATTACTGACAGGAGAACCCAGCCCGATCATGACATAGCGCAAACAAAAAAGGCAAGAATTTCTTTCACTTTCCATATAGTGTTCATCTTTTGGGCCTCATCTCACGATAATTCGGTCGTTTTTTTTTAGGGAACTGCGGGTATGTAACGACATAATCGATGTCTGGCGAAACGTTCGCTCTTAAAGAGGTACGATTATCCGACGAAAATCAAGTTTCAGGAGTAATTTCTTGTTCATTCGCGAGCACCTGTTATGCAGGATAACTCCGAAAATTCACGCAATACTTCGAACGTGTATTTTTTATCTCGCTAAAATTGGGAAGTTGACAACTTCGGAGTGACCAAATAACGGTCCCTCGTGGCATTCACGAATGACGGCGAATTCCATTTTTTCTTAGCACAAAATGTCGCATACATTCGACAGGTTTACGAACTTCCGAGTCGATCGACACTTGCAGGTACCGCCACCGATGGTCGCGAACGAGGCACCCAAAGACCTTGGTATCGGAATCGAATTTGCTACGCGTCCCCAGGCCCAGACGAGCCAACGATCGGTGTACGACTTGGTGCCCACATTTTTTTTTTTACAATCGATGTACTGAAAGAAATCTGTCGCCGCTAGGTTCAAAGGAATTTTCCTCAGTCTATTGCGTTAAGGGGAGAGATACTTTTAGGCGAGGAAAAATTGCGGATTTCCATGATTGTTCTTTAAAAATACAATTTTCTTCACCATTTTTGAGGCTTAGGGTATGTTTCAATGCTACTTTCGGCTGTTACGTGGTTTAAAAAAAAATCTTTAAAATTGGCGCAGTTACTCGTGTCTAAACGGATTGCGGCGGATGTTGTCAAACGGCGTGACACGTAACGTCGGCGGGATTAATCTGAAAAAAAAACACCGATCATTTTTCTTTCATTCACACTCATACACAGAATATGAACCAAGAAAAAGTGAGGAATGTTGAAAATTGATGAAATTGCGCTGAAATACAAAGATTGATTTTTCCAAAAAAGATGACTACATTTTGCAATACATGTTTTTTCTTCAATTTTCAAAAAACTTGTAGGATCGTGTGATAAGGTCAGAAAGATTTATACCGAATTTCCTCAAAATCCGTCGACTAGTTTTTTAACTATACGTCACGCCACTTTAGAAAATGCAGTTTATAAAATCGTGTCATACCTCCGCCATTTTTAAAGATTAGTAAAGAAAAATAAATACCACGTAACAGCTAAAAGTAGTAATGAAACATACCCTGAGTCTCAAAAATGGTTAAAAAGCATTTCCTTATAAGAAATCACGAAAATCCGCAAATGTTTTCCTCGCCTAAAGGTATCTCCCTCTGAAATATGGTATCACGCTTTCTCGTGTACAAATGATGTATGCATCTCCAAAAAGCTCCACTATCGTTCTATCGTAATTGTTATCGTCATACTGTAACTCTCCCCCGATCGAGTTGAACGCCATTTTTCTTAGCATGCGTCAGGAACACACACAGACACACACACACACAAACGAATACACGTGAACACAAGAAATGCGAGGGAAAGGAAGAAAAGAACGAAGGGCGAAATACGAGCGCAGTAACGGAGTAAGAAGAGGCATTAATCGTTTTGTTGCAGGAATATTATAAGTGAAGTTAATGAAAATCCGCTGTTACAAACCGTGATCTTCTCGCATGCTCGACGCAAAGAGAATATAGATCGTCAACCGATACACGATAAAGTGATAAAAGAATTAAAAATACCGTAAATATCCATAGAAACAAACAAACAAACAAAAAACGACGGAAAATGAAGAAACAGAGAAAAGAATGGACAAGGGCAGTATATTATTAAAATGAAGTCTGTAATCGAAATGTTTTATATTTTTACACCGAACAAGCAGTATATTAACGTACAATAAACAATAAACAATGTCCTTCCAAACTCAACCTCAGAACATAGCAGATGTTAACGATTTTCTTATTTTTTCATTGCGATAATAAAGGAGAAAAAGCGAAAAAAAGAAATCCGACGAAAGAACAAAAATAATATGATGAGATAAACCGAAACGGAACCAAAGCGCCATCACTTCCAAGTAATGATGTGGACTATTTAATTACGGCATTCGAACGGAATAGTTGCATAATAAAAATTAAAAAAAAAACAAAACAAAGTTAATCTGTGAAGACTCGTCGTTCGGCGTTGCATTTGAATTTGACGAATTTACGAGAGATGGCAGAAACTTCAACTGATTAAACACGACTCTACGACACAGCGATAAACGAAACAAGAATAATAAAATAAAAATGAACGATGTATCGAACCAAAATATAATTATTATGTGTGGTCTTGATCTTGGCGAAAAAAAAGTGAGTGAGAGAGAGAGAGAGAGACACAGAGACGAAAAAAAGAGAGAAAAGAAACTCGTTTACACTCGTATATGAATAACATTGATGTGTTTAGCCGCCGGATATCATTCACCTGTAGAAACTGGAAGAAACAAAGGAAAGATTTTTGTGTCCGAGAGGCGTGTGTTTTACGTTGTATAAGAATGCTAAACAGAATATATGTTTCTTCGCGAGGATCGTCAAAATTCTCCTCTTTTTGTTGTTGTTTCAATCGTAACTGTTCCACGAACCGTCGATTTGATTATCCTTTCATTCATACTACCGGCAATATCGATAAACGCAATAAGTGAAACTCAAAAGAAAAAAAAAACATTTTACTTGACATACGAAAAAAGAAACGAAAAAAGGCGTGCGAGAAGGATTCATCGAATTTACCATTTATACATAACATCATCATTCTCTTATCAGTATGATATATCGTACCTATAAGTATCGAATCAAAAAAAAATGTAATTATAAATAGGACTATTGTAGTTGGAAAGAGTGGAGAGAAAAAAAGAAAGTGACATGGAAGGGCAGAAAGATTGAGTAGTCCAGTGATATTTGTACGTATCGGCCGCGATGATGATTTATCGATATAGATATAATTATAAATATTTATATAGTATATATATATATATTATATATATTGAATGTTGGATTGGAGGTTGGAGGGTTTTTGACGTCAGTTACCTCCAAGGTTTTTTCTGTTGATATATTATATGAGACGATCATCGATTTGACGACGCGAACAAATACTTTACAGGCGTAATATTGATTTTTGAAACAAAACAAAAAAGGTATAATTGGACTTAATCATTCGGGATTTTGGCGGTTTTTCCATCGATATTGCACCCAAGCTGCAAACGTGGATGGAAAGAAAACACACAGAAACATACACGCAAATTAAGTCGTTTTTTTCTCGCCCTGTTTCCATCCGATTCGAAGTATATTTATATAATAAGAAATGGATCTATATATATGAACAACTGTATATAGTGCAGACGTACACAAACATGTAAATATGTTGAAACTGGAGGGTTTTTTGACGTCAGCGGCCATCCCACGTAATCAATCGACGCGCACTGTAAAAACACGCGGTGTTCAAATAACTTTATCAAACACACGCGATTTCAATCTCTTTTTTTCCTCGAGAGATCGAGTGAAACGTATATTTGCACAAAAAAAGTATGGGCCATCGATTGGGACTCGAACGGGGAAGTCGATGCTTTTGTTTCCTTCTTCAAGTCCCGAATCGTTTCGCTCTGCTCGTCTCATCCACGCATCTGTAATATTCATACGTACGTGGCTTTCCATACTGGTTTAATATATACCCTTGAATCCCAGTGCGTCGGAATTGCGTCGGATTTTTTTGCATCTTTCTTCCGGGTCATAAAAACAATCGGTTATTTTGTGGATTTTTTCCCGTTGATTATTCCCCGATAGTTATTTAGGGGAAAAAAAAAACAAGAATTAAATTAAAAGGCCAAAGCAAACAATTTTCAGCCGTATATATTGCCTGATGTATTTTACGGCACTTTTTTTCTTCATTCTACTCTAGAAAATAAAGAAACAGAAAATCAGCACGGCGCTCTATCGATCGATCGATATTATTTGTCTTTTCAAAGCTTTGGTTTGAAAAGAAAAAATATTATTTTTTTACGTGAGGATGAACATTTTATCAAATACGAAGAAAAACGGAGTTCAGCGAATACGATATTCACTGAATTAAGAGGGGAGATATCTTTAGGGGAGGAAAGAATTGCTGATTTTCATGATTTTTTTTTAAAAGGACAGACTTATTCACCATTTTTAAGACTTAGGGTATGTTTCATTACTACCTTTACCGGTTATATGGTATTTTTTTATTTTATTATTGTCGTCTCAATCAATTTGTGAGTTCCAACGTATACCCTTGCGGGTTTTTTTTACGTATTTTACGTATAGCCTTTCCCAATTGAACCCTTACAAAGACTCAAGTATTTACACTGAGGTATTAGGAGTATTGCCCCCCCCCCCCGCTCGCTGGTTGATCCCCCATGGAAATTTATATACGCAAAAATATACTGCAAATTTATTTTATTAATAATTGTAATATATATGAAATGTATGCCATATATTGAAAATATATGTTGCATATATGTGCCAAATTCTAATTTTCGTAACGTTTTTACATATGAGATGTATATGCGTGGTATTACTGTATATCAATCTATCATATATCAATGATATATGTTGCATTTACCCTGCATATATACGGGTGGGCATCAAAATATCGAAGGACCAAATATAGATCGACAAATGTTTCGAAACGACAGAATTATGAACTCTCAAAATAACGAAGGTTTAATTATTCGAAATTTTATGTTTTGATCGAATAAAAAATCGAATGACTATAAAGCAAAGCATCATTTATTCGAGAGCACATTTATCTGAAAACGTATATTCAGATCGTTTGCAATTTGAGACATACAAATATAGATTCGAACAATCTATAACATCCATATCTCCGAAACAGAAAAAAGCGAGTATCTAATATTCGTAATACCGCCTATAGCGAAAAGCAATATATCGAGACGCAAAATATCGATGGTCCGAAATGGCGAACATGGTATGATGCCGTCCCGGCCGACCGCTAACGCTATCTGCCTCGATCACAAGTTTTCGCCATCCGGGCCGTTCGACATTTTGACCCTTCGCTATTTTAACCACTCGACTTTTTGGCCGTTCGATTTAATGCTTTCTGCTTTTTGAACCGTCGCTATATTTACAATTCGAAGATTCGTCTTCTCGAAATATTTGGTGTTATTTATATAAGCAATTCGATATTATGTCTCTCAATATTT
Source organism: Ophion obscuratus (assembly GCA_964007375.1). Classification (NCBI taxonomy): domain Eukaryota; kingdom Metazoa; phylum Arthropoda; class Insecta; order Hymenoptera; family Ichneumonidae; genus Ophion; species Ophion obscuratus. The sequence continues at coordinate 45,056,510 of OZ023312.1, forward strand.
TTTAAATCGGTTTTTGTTTTCCGCTATATTTCAACTTCGAGATATTCGTATTCGGAATTTTTATTTACGACTATATAAACCCTCCGAACATTGATCTATCTATATTCAAACATTGGACATTTTTTAATTCGATATTTCAGCCCATTCGAATATTGATCCATCGATATTTCGACTCCCACCCATATATACCACATATATTTAGCATATATGTTGCATACACACTGCATACATACCACATATATACTGCATAAATGGTACATATATGCCACATACTTCACATACAGATATGCGTAGCATATCTGTATATAGTGTTTATATGTAATAGTGTACTTTAACTGTGAGTTAAGTTTTGTTGAGTTTAAGTTTTAAGTTTTATTAAGTTTAACTGTAATAGTGTTTATACACAGCATATATTGCTTGTCAGGAATATGTATCAAAAATGTATGCGTCATATATGACGCATAAATGACACATATATGAGTCATATATGACGCATACATTTTTGATATATTTTTCTGACAAAAGAATAGATTGAAAATGTATCGAAAATATATGCGTTCTATATGCCTCATATATGCATCATATATAGTGTTTGTACGTAGCATATATTTTTTTGGTCAGAAAAATATATCGAAAATATATGGGTCATATATGCGTCATATATATGGTGCATATATACTGAATATATACGTATTATTCTATTTTTCGTCACTATAAATGCGACCGATATATATATATATATATATATATATATGTAGCATATATTCTCTACATATATTTTACATACATAAATTTCCATAGGGGATGCGCCAGTCGGTGTACGTTTAAGCGGTCATCACGCCGAGTATTGGCCACGCACAATGCTGCTTAATCCGAAATACCGCCAGAGGCGAACCCTGCACGCCCATCTATTAGTCGGTGGCATTTTTAAAGTGTATTAATCCTCACTGGCACGGTCTTCTAAACGGGCTGCAGCGGATGTTATCATACGGCCTGATAGTTAGGGAGCCGGCTGGCATTTTGGTATATGATTTGTTCATGTTTCATATCGATAGGGATAAAAGTTCAGATCGATACGAATCAATTTGGTCCAGTCAATTAAGGTCGTACGTCGCTGCGTTTTTAAGTTACAGCGCTTCAAAAAAGTTTTTAAAAAAGGGCACTAAATCATGTGGTCATGTCTGCCTCTGTGGCTGCTTAGAATCCTTCTGAAAACGAAGAAAATCGAAGAGGCAGACCTGCAGGGTTCTGCATTGCCATGGGACGTAGTTGTAAAAATGTAGAAAAGGTCTACTGAATCACGGTTCTAGTTGCGTTCATTCGATTCATTGGGACTCCCGGAATACAAAAAAAAAATTGGCAGACATTTTGGTCACTGATTTTGAGGTGTTCAATTTTTCGAAGTTCACGCTGAATCAAGGGAAAGCAGGTATTACGGCTGATCATTGTTATTATTAATACTTTAAGTATTATTATATTGTTTAGTATTTTTTTATTGAATCAAGCTATCCGTTAATTAATTGAAAAATGAAAGGACGCAAAAAACAGTTTATTAATTACAAAGTCAAAAGATGCAAATAAATTTAAGCAGCTAGTCGTCATGACTGTCGTCGGAAAGATCTTCATCCAATGAAAACAAAATATATAAGATTTATAGCACAAAATTTACAATATATATCTAAATGAAAAAATGTGTACCTGATCGATCTTCTAGATCATCGATTTCTGTTATGACATCGCTGTACGTCCTTGGAAGTTGTTCTACAGTGAACGATCGAAATTGAAGTGTGTCATCTTTTATTATCCAGCCATAATCAGTTGATTCCAAATCGCCAACAGGTTTTTTTTTGTGCGCGATCCTCCAATTTTTGGTTATACATAAAGTCCTGAGAAGGTGTTCCTTTACTTCCGCCCGACATGGGGGTAAATGTGAAGCGTCGACATTTTTTACCGAAAGTTTCAAAGATGCGGTGGGGTTTTATGTTTTCACGAAAAATTCGTATCGTCCCTCGTTAACTGTCAACGTTTTTTTAAGATTGTACAAGCGACTTACGAATTCTTCTAATACATCAAAAGTCGGCTCACAAGTTTCAATATCAGCATCCCCAATTGCGATAAGAGCCCTTTGAAATTTTTCGCTCTTATTTAATATTCCGAGTAGTTTTTTTTTTTACCTTTCCGAAAAAATGCGGGATCATTATGACAACCGGAGATCGCGTGATAACCAGGCAAGGAATTGCAAACCAAATGTCCCAACATGGAATGAATTTGTGTAACATCAATATAGCGACGTGTATTGCCAGTACCGAAATCGATCCAAATCTTGAGAGGGCTCTGTATAAATTCCATCATTCCCAGCATGATAATGAAGATGTCAGTATCAAAGCGTATGCCGGCATTGGCGCGTATTTCAATTTCGCAAACGTCATGAATGATTTTGGTGTCGGCTCCTTTGTGTATGTCGGAAGATAAATGTTCATTTATTGTCCGAATCACATACCCATTTTCAACGCGGAGTTCATAGCACTTGTCATGGTTGACATTGATTGTTTTATTGCCAAAAAATGGTGCCATTTCAGGAGTCGCCTGATGTTTAATAAAAGAGGACACCAATGCCTCTTTGAATTCTTGTTCTTCTCATGTTCTTCATCTCTTTAGCGAAATCCAAGGGTCGTACTTGATGCGGGCAACAAACTTCATATTCGCGCTTCGTTCGTTCACGAATAATGCGTTCTACATCTTTGATAAAAGGTGTGAAGTATCTATCAAAAATTAGATCTATTCTTTCAGCATCTGTTTGGCATACTTTATGTCAAACGTCCGAGGTAGTTCTTTTAGTGCATTCACGAGAAAAAAATCCATCGATAATTATAATTTACCATGATCTCCTTGGAGGGTTCTCATCCTGTAACTTTCGCAACTGCCAGTAACTGGCGTAGTTGCTCGTCTTCAACCCTGGGATTAGAGGATTTCAATTTCTTCAAGTTATCAATTGTTTGTTTGAGGCTGTCATCAACCGAAATCTTTTTCCTGCTCAAAAATGTTTTAAAGTGGATAATCTGCAAGCCCAACGATGAAATGGGATGTTGTCTTTTTCACCGGTTGAAATGAGTACCCATTACAAATCCGTTTATTGAACCACCGGCAATCATTCCACTGTTTTCCATGACGTTTGTTAATCCGTTGTTCTCTGTGAATCTTCTGACTGTCTTAAAATAGGGCACCATTACATGAAACATCCCAAGATGTATGAATACCCTGTCAAATCTTAGTTTTTCGGCAGATTGAATCGCTAAAGCAACTTTGGCTACTTGTAAATCGTAGGAGACCTGTGTACACTCCGCTTCACATTCTGCAGCGATGTTTATACTCACGCGTAAAGTTTCTCGTACTACTGCAGTATCTGTAGGAGATATGTCGATAGAAGTTAAGTATGCTACTTTCTGTCTTGTAGATGTATCCTCGACAATCAGAGTATTGAACCCAACCCATATTGGTGTAATGGTAACTCCCAAAGCATGCGGAACCATCCACGCGTGGTTTAGGTACTTATACACCGTAGTATCGTTAGGTACCTTCAATCGTGTTTAATTTAATGTTTGAAATTCCTCGATAATTTGAGTTCTCATCTTCCTTTTCCTTGAAGATTGACCAAAAACGGAATCGACACTCGTGAAATCGATATCGGTGTGCGCATCTGTCGATGTCGATGCTTCTTCTTCAGAGTCGTCAGTATTCTGATATATAATACCCACGGTGTCATGGAAGGTATCTTTTCCTGTGAGTGTCTCAACGAATCGGTCGTAATTGTCGAAAGCGACTCCTGTACTGAGATTGGGTTTTTTTTAAATTTCCGCTGGACGAACTTCATCTCGATTAGTTGCGGATAAAGTTGCTTCAGTTTCCAATTCAAGCCGTCCAGTGGAGCTGATTCAATGTCCGAATTGATTTATAAAAATGATGATCTTTTTGCTATTTGTGAGACTATTGCTATTGCCAGGCACGCGTGTTTTGACTTCTTCAAATTGCCATTCGTGGTGGCGTACACGATGTTCTGTGCTATCGACGAAATTACATTTTTTTTGTGTTCCCCTTTTCGAAGTGCACGGTCACCACAAATTATTGTCTGCAGCAAATCATAAAGAGCATCCGGAAAAGCTGCGCATTGCCCTTCAATGAAATGTTGTGCAGATCATTTATCCGGAAACTCCTTTTCGGTCTATTTTAAAATAGCAGGTCGTGTAGCATTACCAGCTTTGTATATAATTTCGTTAGTTTCGATACTTTCTGAAGTACCAACATCCGCTGAAACGCAACATTCAAATGGCGATAGAATTATTTTATTTTGGATCATCAAAAATTTAACTTTGCCGTTGAAAGTATTCCAATTTTTTTTCCTGCAAATGCTGCGGTGAAGAGAAATTCGGACGTCATAATCTGGTATGCTCGAATATTTCTCATTAAGATCTTCTATATTCAAAGATCGGATGAATTTGTATAAACAGAATTTCTTTTTTTTTAATAATGTGCAACGAAATGTACGTGCACAAGTGTTCAAATTTTCGATTTTTGGCGATTTCGGTAGGTTTTTTATCCTTCTGCATTTTGCGAAATACTCTATTTTGCAAAAATTGTGATACCCCACAGTTGCGGAAGCAACCGCTATTTTATCCAAAGTTGAGGAGTCATTAATATATAGTGTTTTTGACACCGTGGGCAATTTTATCCGCCCTTGCACGGTTTCCCTCCATTTGTTAAAAAAAAAAACCTTCCTCTTTGTTGCTAGCACTGATGGTGCCAGCATTATCTTCTTCCGTTGCTTCCGTAGTAGATGGTACGCTAAAAAAAGATTGAAACTTTTGCGATTCAAATAACATGTGTAATACATTGTAGGGATTCAGCGTTCTTTCATAAACATTCATACGTAGAATATGAACCAATAAAAAGTGAGAAATGTTGAAAATAGATGAAATGGTACGCTTTGAAACAGAAAGATTGGATTTTCCGAAAAAGGCTACACTTTGCAATTAAAAATATACTTTTTTTCAAAACATTTAGGGTCACGTCTTAAACAATGAGGTTAGAAAGATTTATACCAAATTTCATCAGAAGCGGTCGATTAGTTTTTTTAAGCTATACGTCAGGCCAGTTTTGAAAATGCAGTTTAGAAGACCATGCCATACCACCCCCATATTCGAAGATCAATTTTGAAAAACCATGTAATACCCAAAGGCAGTAATAAAACATACCCTTAGACTAAAAAATGGTAAGGAAATCTTTCCTTTAAAAAGAAATCATGAAAATCAGCCGATCTTTTCCTCGGCTGAAGGTATCTCTCATCTTGAAACTAAAAACTAGACTGATCGAGTGCTTAGTTTCGATTTTTTCAAGCATTTCTTCCGATCAAAAGTTCAGAAGAAACATGTCTGTATATTTTTTAGGCTCGTCAAAAGTATGTGAAAAATTATGCAACAAATCCGAAAGCATAGCGGAGTGAGACGTAGGTGGCAATTTAAGGTTGGATCCTAGATATAAAAATGTGTGTATCATGTATGTATAAAAAGAGAGACACACACGGCACACCGCTTTTTCTTACAGTGTGAAAAAGAGAAACGCGAATCCCTCAATGTCACAACACCACACGATCACTTTGTTTTAACGAATATAAGAAAGACATACGTGTATACATAATGTATGTATAACGATTGTATACACTGATGTAAACCAAACCAAAAAAGGAACTCTTTTTCGAATGTTTTTATCTCTCATCAAATAACTGCGTGGTACTATATTCGTACGTATTTCGGACTTCTCGTGAGGTTTTAATAAGTTTAATGTAATAAAGAAGAAACAAAGTAAAATAAAATCGATTAAAATACAATTATGAACAATGGCGAGAGAAAAAAAAGGTACGCTGAACAGTGTACCGTTTGGTACCATACACACAAATACACACATTTTTTCTGTCTACCTCTCTCCTCTCTCTTTCTCTTTCTCTCTCTCTCTTTCTCTCTCTCTCTCTCTTTGACTCTCTCTCGTCTTGTTAACCCAAAAACACACGAAGCGTGATTTTACGACTTAACTTTAAAATTGTGGATGGAGTGTAAAGTATATGGTTCGCTTTTAAGAATCGCGACGAATAAAATTAAAAATTAACATAACGTGATGAAAAAAAAACTAAAATTGTGGATTTATGCTTACTACTTTTTATAGAGAATTCTACGATTGCAAATACAAACCCAATATGAATGACGAAAACAGGTAAGTTTGATATTGTCCGCAGGTATTTGATACGTACTGTTTTGGAGCATGGGCAAAACTGTAGCAACCAATTGAGCTGGAGTGTTTTTATCAATTTCCACACTGGTTGAACGCTGGAGGTTGGAGCGGTCCAGTTGAGTCAAATGACGGTTTATCAATTTTTTTCTTCAACGAACTTCAAAAAATGCATGTGAGGTATAGATTTCTTCTGTAGATGCTAATTTATCATAAAATATATAATGAAGTGGCAAAATTATGCAGCTTTCTATTCTTATTGCGTGAATAAGAAAAACTTTGGTGTTCCTACCAACATGGAAAAGTATAACATCATCGATGTTTGTTACGAAGAAGTGCGTCAGTGAATGTTTTATACAACTCAGAATGAAATTTTGAGTCATTTATAATTATGCCTATTTATATTTATGCCACGAGATCATTTATTACAACCATTAATTAATCATAATCGAAATATGGCGAACTTCGCGGACATTGAGGTCGGCAGCAATGCTCTTCATTCGCCAACCAAAATTCGTAATCTTTTATCAAACCTTGATAGTTCAATATTGAATATATATGTTTTACGATGGGCAAGATGGTTTAAAAAAATGTTTACAGAAGCTTGGTTTGCATTAATCTGTTGTTTGAAATGGTTTATCTTGGCGCTGAATAGCCAAAAGAAATTACATCACCCATAGTCCATCCAACCGCACGTAAAATTACACATATTAAACAATTTCTCATCTCTGATGGTTTGTGGTGAAAAAATTTCAACAAATTCTTAAAGACCCAGTTTAGTGTATACAATAGGCCTCCGAAGTAACTCTAGTGGCGCAGCCCTTGCGGCGAGTTTTGGCAAAACCTGGATTGGTTTTCGTCTGCTAATGCAGTATGCCGGTCGCCATTTAAATCAGGTGTTTGTTCGAATGACAGTACCGCGTGTGATGTTTACGTTGTAAAAACAGCGTTTCACGTCATATTTGGGATTGTTGACACGTGTTTGAGGAAGAACTTTTCCCATCACAGTCCTTTTCTCACCAGCAACAATTTCGCGAACTTTCGATACATGATGACTATCGGAAGTTTTCTGCCTATATTGCAACATCCTTTATATAAATTTCCGATGCAAACAATAATTTGAACAGAAATTTTGTTGTACGGCAGAAAAAAAATTGTGCGCAGCCAATGTACGCAATATCATTAACATTCTCTTCGTCACATACCTGTAGATATGCTTTTAGGGCGAAAGGAAGTCATGAGGATACGATGAAATCCGCAAGTAATCATTATTAGTTCCATCACACTATTTTATTTTATTTACAAGCACATTCCATTCGCAATGTGAGATCTACAATCGATGAGGCTTGCTCAAGCCTAGCTCTTTCGTGTTTGTGCCGGTTTGACTTAACCGCCATGCGCCAATCCAAGTTTTGCCACCGACAGCCGTTGCGCGGCGCCACCATGAAAGTTACTTCGGAGGCCTATAATGTATGCATATTTAAATCGTGGATTGTGGCTAACGCTTATAACGTGCTGCGTAATTTCGACGCGGTCACGATGATATTGCAGAGCACGCATTTTTTGGGTAACGAGCCGCTGCAAACTACCGCCAGATATCGCACCGACCAGCTGTTAGGTGGCGGCGTGGTCCCGATTATTCACCATCTCGCCGCTACGCGGCCCACTAGGTCGCAGAGACACGCGTTACAATACATACCATCGTCTTTCTCCTAGATCCGAACACCCAGCGCGTCTAAAGTAGGGTGCAGTGACACGGCCCTACTGATTAGTCTGTCACTGTAATCGAGACGAAACGCAATTTCCTTTTCCTGCCTCCTTCCTTACCGACCTTACAGAACCTGGACAAGCGCCAACTACAGGAGCAGGAGGCCACCGATCATCACCGCCACACCGAATCTCTACAGTTACTCAAATACAGCAGAGCCGAGGCCCAATCGGCAAAGGTTGCTGATGCAAGTCCGTGGCTGGTGCGCATATATGCTTACACGTTCGCGGGAGCGCCGTCGGTGGGAAAACCGATGAACTAGATTTTCAGGATTGTCCATAATATTTCGAACTTCGGTGATACAATTTTGCTACTTATGTGTAAAAAAATCTCAACCTCGATTTCTCCGGTGTTTTTCTACAAAATAAGTTGAAACAACTCTCAAGATGTTTCAGTTAGTAATTCACAATTCATTCTATGGTAAGTACGATCTGTACACTTTAAAAAAAAATTGGAACAATGTTAACAGTCAGGCACTTTCTACAAAAATATCGCATTTACAAAATAAATGTCGCTTCAATTGATTGTATCGTTTAGTCGAAATTAGGGTTTAAAATTTCGAAGTGATCGGAGCGTGTGATACATGGCCTGAAGCTGCATGCAACTACTATCTGACCTTACCTTGTCTTCCGACGATGATAAAAACTGTCCGTCGAAAATATTTCGAAACCAAATATTCGGAATTCGGGTATTCTAACGTCAGAAATGTTTATGTAATTATCCTCAAATGAACATTGTTATATTTATATTTATATTTACACAAAAAATATCACATTTTCTTTTCTAACCTTACACAGTTCGAAAATACAATGTTCGCTCATTCGTGTATCAAAAGTAGAGAGGATCGAAGTTCTGTAGGTTATGAAAATGAATGTTTTTTTTTTTCTAATACGCTAATTGGAACAATAAACTTTATTTAAATCAATAACAATTCACTATATAATATTTATTCAACAATGCGTTGCAAGAATATTACTGATAAAATTAAATAAATTCGAATCTGTCGTGTATCACCTTTTTTTTCTTTTCAATCGCTCTCCACGATCCCCGAGATCTCACATATCTTTCTCTCGTTTTTTCGTTTTATTTCGTATTCGCTCGTTCAGTATCGCTCGCATCGTGAAAGATCGCCGTCTCAACCTGCGACATTATTAATAATCATTTCATATCATATCGAGACACTCCAAGATAAATTGTCATATATTTATATACTGTACATATGCATTACTTAATGCCATACAATCGTTTCACTTGTTGCGTTCGTAAATTAAGGACGCTTGGGGCGGCAAGCGGACCCTTACCTGACCTCATTTGCCTACTGAATGATATAAGATTATTGATAAAACTCATAAATGAAGAGTATCGTATACATGGATAAAAATTTTGATTCAGAACGCAAATTTTCTTCAATTGGGACACCCCGTTGACACGTTTTTGAGAGAATTATTAAATTTTGAAATAGTTAATGATAATAAAATGCGAAGTCGTGCCTTTGCACGCGAAGCGTGAGGCAAACTATCGAAAATGGCATACAATGATAAATTAATCGTTATAACTTATTATAAATAGATGCAAACGAATATTAGTTGTTACATCGTAATAATAACAATGAGCGTCAAGTAAAATAATTGAAAATAAATTACTTCATCTTTAGTACTTTATCGAATGTCTTTATCTCACTTTCTGGTTTGATAAAACAGTAACATTTGGGCGACCGTAATTTTTAATTTTGACAGAAGAATTTTTGGTTCTAATACTTTTGTAATTCACTTCACAGGGAACATTCATCCACGATAACGTGCGAGGATACGTCTTTTTTCTTATGTACAGAGTCCTCGATCCATCTGTTGCAACCCCATCTAGATTGGTCATAAAAACTAATATTCTCGAATCATTTGATGTCGTATTAAAGAGTAAGGCCACAGTAGAATTTTCAAAAAATCGTTTTTTTTCTCGCTAAAACCGTGCTTTATCATCATAAGAATAAGTTACTATTCGATTTATAGCAAGACATATTTTTTCACCGACTTTGAGCGTATAACGTAAGCCCACCTCCGGCACGGCCAGAGGAATATGTAAAACTTTAAACGCGTTTTTCTCGAAACAGCGTTTTTTTTCGAATTGGCGTGACAAATAACTTCAACAATTTTCACTCGATTTACTTGAAATTTAAAAGTTATGTCCCTAATTGCATTTCGCAGAGAGGTACGTACGGAATTGCTGATCGATCGAAAACTTTTCGTTTTACGAGCAGTATTATACGAATTTTTTCACTGAAGTTCAAGTTCAATTCAAATTCACGCTCAAATACCTCCAACTTTTGACTGAAACAATATTTTCTAAATTCCGTACGTACTTCTCTAGGTATTCCAATGTAGATTGACGAGAATTTTTGTTTTTTGTTCTAGGTAAAAAATTGTGGATGCTAAATGTCACGCCGCCGAGATCCTAAAAAAAGGATAGCAAAATAAAATATTAGTGGTCGGCCATTTTGGACATCGAAAAAAAAAAAAAAAAAAAATTCCAACAGCTTGATATTCATACTAAATAGACGTGTAATTAATTTTATGAGTGAATCACTTTTTCATACGAAAAAAATTGTTAAATTCGCACATGATTTTATACCCCTTAGTGTGGCCTAACCCCTTAAGCAGAGAAAAATATACGAGTCTTCATTGTTTGGGCGACTGATCTATATCGTCCGTATTACGTGACCATTGAAAATGCTGAACCTCGTTTGTCCTAATTGTCCAAGAAAATTTCTCAAACGCAATAGCCATTTTTTTCTAATTTTTATATCAAGCCACATGCGAGCCGGTCTATGTCCAAAAAAATGAACGATCAGACGCGATATCGGTGAGTGTGCAATCTGTGGCGGGTTTGAGATGCCGAAATGTGCCTACAACAAAACATGTCGGAAAACACGACCGCACGCGATACTTCCGTAAAGCGTTGCAAAAAACCATCAATCGTCAGGTTCGATTGAACCAAGTGACCAAAGTTCTATCAAGGAAGGACTGAGATTGATAATGTGGAGCGAGCAACAGCGTCATAACCTCAAATATCGATAACTCACCACCTTTTAGGCGATAGAAGTCTCAAGATAAATAAATAGGCCCATTTCCTGGTGATTCACTTAATAGTCCATTTGCGTTTCATTTTGATACATAATTGCAAAAAAAAATGGAGAACCGAATTTCAGCAGTGACTCGTGTGCTCATACGTCACGTGGTACATCTTCCACATTGCTTTGAGATAATGCGTGTTTCAACCAAGCATGGGTCCAACCAAGCCTAGACAGCTGCAATCTCCGAAAAAAAAGCGTTCTCGAACAACAGTCGAACTGTGAATCTCGCGTGCATCTGTTTTTCTTTGGTCAAATCACCAACGGCGTGTACATCGTATCGGTTACAAATTTCATTACCAACTGCGCTGTTACAGTTAAAGGGGGGGAGGGTGGATACCTTTCGGCGAGGAAACAATTTGCTGCTTTTCCCGATTTTTTCTTACACGGAAAGGTTTCTTCATCATTTTTTAAACTTAGGGTATGTTTCACTACTACTCTTGGCGGTTATATGGTATTTCTTATTTTTTCATGAATCTTCAAAAATGGCAGAGGTATAGGCCTCCGCAGTAACTTTCGTGGTGGCGCCGCGCAACGGCTGCCGGTAGCAAAACTTGGATTGGCGCATGGCGGTTAAGTCAAACAGGCACACAGACGAAAGATGCTAGGCTTGAGCAAGCATCATCGATTGTAGATCTCACATTGTGAATGGAATGTGCTTGTAAATAAAATAAAATAGGGTGATTGAACTAATAACGATTACTTGCGGATTTCAATGTATCCTCATGACTTCCTTTCGCCCTAAAAGCATATCTATAGGTATGTGACGAAGAAAATGTTAATGAAATTGCGTATATTGGCTGCACCCAAATTTGTTTCTGCCGTACAACAAAATTTCTGTTTAAATTATTGTTTGCATCGGAAATTTATATAAAGGATGTTGTAATATAGGCAGAAAACTTTCGATAGTCATCATGTATCGGAAGTTCGCGAAATTGTTGCTGGTGAGAAAAGGACTGTGATGGGAAAAGTTCTTCCTCAAACACGCGTCAACAATCCCAAATATGACGTTAAACGCTGTTTTTACAACGTGAACATCACACGCGGTGCTGTTATTCACGCAAACACCTGATTTAAATGGCGACCGGCATACTGCACTAGCAGACGAAAACCAATCCAAGTTTTGCCAAAACTCGCCGCAAGGGCTGCGCCACTAGAGTTACTTCGGAGGCCTGCAGAACGGTCTTCAAAGCTGCATTTTCAAAACTGGTGTGAATTTAGCTGAAAAACAAACGAACCGATTCTAATAAAATCTGGTATAAATCTGTATAACCTTATTGTCGAAAACATGAACCTAAATGTTTTTGAAAAGACAAAAGTCTTTTTTATTGCAAAATGTACCCTTCATTTTCAGAAAATTCGCTCTTTTTGTTTGAAAGCGTACCATTCCATCGGATTATCAACACTTCTCACTTTTTCTTGGTTCATATTCTTCGTATGAGTGTTAAGAGGGAATGATACCTCATCGCGGTCGGTATGGTAGAACAATTATAGATTCCCAAAAATCTCGAAAACGGCTCTTCAGATCCTGTCGAAACTTTGCCAAACGACGTCAAATAGATAGACGAACAGCTGTCTTCCCCTCAAATTTTCTGACTTTGAAAAAAACCGACCGCGATGAGGTATCATTCCCTCTTAAGGCGAAGTAGAAGATGTACCACGTGGCATATTTAGGGCAACAGGAAATCATCAAGTTCTGCGTCAGGGGATTCTCCAGAGCCTAATGCCCTTAATGAAAGAAAAAACTGCGTTGGTTTTTTCCCGTTTATAAGACCGTTCCATACCTTCGCCATTTTTGAAGATTATTACATTTTTTTTTAAATACCCTGTAACAGTAATAAAGAGTAATAAAAATCAGCATTTTTTCCGCGGCTTAAGGGTATATCCCCCTTAAAAACTGGTTACAAAATAGTCTGTTGTTTGAGCAAATCGCAAATGGAAGAGAAGTAGCTCCCAGCCATATTAGAAACACGCAATTGAAAACGTGCCAACCCAATGGGTTTTGTAAAAAAAAACAAAACTAAGAATTGCTAATTGCTGATAATTGTGACAAAACGCGACAGAGTTGCCAACTCGCACGCAATATGTATTATATACGTATAAAACGGACGGGGTAACATGTCGCGAAAGGGAGCGAAACTACGTCGCTAAAATATGACGGAATGAAACAGCAAGAGACCCTGTCGTGAAAATTTCTCAGCGTCTGTCGTGACGTTAAAATTCTGCTGTCATGTTTTCTCCCAGACGAATTGCATTTCGAGCAAACGAAGAGGTAGACGCTGTTTATCGTTGACCAGAGCCGCAGGTGTACCTTTTCTTTGTCCCGAGATATAAGTCGCCTCGGAGAATGCTTGGAATCTGTAAAACTTGCGATCGCCGTCGCGCTCGTAACGCAACAGCTCAGTCGGTGTGCCTCCTCTTAATTTGAGAAACACTTCATTGCGCCTAGGCGCCAGCGTCGTAACCCGCGATTGCCTCAATAATCGGTAAAAATCCTCAACATTTCCCGTTTAACGTTGATCCACGGACGCTCGTGGGGCCCCACATCCTCAACTCTTCCGATAATCGCGCACGGAGCTATTCTCACTGTGCAAACATAATGGTTATTAGCAGTGTTAGAAGAAAGGAGCACAGAACAATGTCACACATTGTTACGCTGTTAGTTATGCGGCAGACTTTTCTAAGCTTGTGCATACCAGTCTCTTTAAAAGCGTACGCATCATCCTCATTACAGGCAGGTTCATCTTCTTTGTTTTTCTCACCTTCGCGTGAAATGAAGGCCTCGTTCGGATCGCCGGTTCTCAGCTCTCGCTTCGTTTTACCCTCGAGCATCGTACCGCGAGTGTCATTATTCGTATCCTCGCTTCTGCCTTCGAGATGTTGTCGCGTATCCTCCGCATGTCTCTTCGACGTCGAAACGTCGGTCCTGCTTTCCCAGGGACGTGACGCAAGTCTCGGGCGCCCTGGGGGCTCTTCTGCAGCTTCACTCGGTCCGCCGTCATCCTCGACGTACTCGAATCCTGCTGATGCGTCCTCGTGTTCCTTGGTCGTCATAACGAGCTCATCACTCGGATAATTGCCAATCTTGCTGGTGCATTCCACGACAGGCAAATCGTTGACTTCTCTCAGAAGCTGATTGAACTTATCGTAAACGCTGTCGGTCGAACTTCCGTTGTCGCTGCAAAGACCCAAATCAACGGGCGGCGAGGACGATAAAACGTCGTCCACTAGTTTGTCGAATTCGTCTCTCTGCGTTGAGGATACACTTTCGTCGCTCAGACCCAAAGAACGTGAACGCACGTTTCCGCATCCTTTGAAAAAGTGCTTCTCGTCATTGGAGGCATGTTTATACTCCGTTTGTTCCGCGTCTTCGTGAACCTGGCTGATTATACAGCGATTTTCATATACAGTCCCTTCGTTTCGCATGCGTCGCGTCAGACTCTTCAAATTTTCCAGATTATTCGTCAAAGGACGGTCCTCCGAGCGATATTTCGACGATACCACGCTGCTTCGGTATTCCAAAGCGTGCGACGACGTGTCGTTCGAAGTTCCACGAATCTCTCCCTTCGTTTGTGTCGAATCTCGATAGCCCTCGGTATCTCGAGGACACGGTGAGGCTTCTTGTTGGACGGCAGACACGATGTTGCACGAGTTACTCGTGATCGGATACTCGCTGATTTTATTCGTACATTCGACCAATGGCAAATCGTTGACTTGTCTCAGCAATCGATCGAATTTCTCGTAAACGCTGTCGGGCAAACTACCATTGTTGCTGCAAACACCCACTTCGCTTGCCGACGACGGCAAGTCGTCGTCGCCACCTCCAAATTTGTCGATTCTCTTCCTCGACGGACTGGCCAAGTTTTCGCTGCTCAGGCCGGCCGCCGACGAGCTACGATCGTCTTCTCTCTCGGTACTCGGGACTTCCAGAGCCTCGTTCAAGTTCAACGGGCTCGACGCAAGCTCGTAGTCATCGTTGAACAATCTTTCCCATTCGTCGAATTCCGATTGAGAATCGTTCTCCGCTTTCTCCGCCTCCGTCTCTTCGAGCTCGCTTTCCTTCTTCGTCTCCTCGTCCGCGGCGGTTTGTCGTATCAAATTTTCCAAATCTCGACACAGTTGCGTGTACTCGGAGATCTCCTGTTCCGTAAATTGTTGGATATTAGGTTTTTCGTAGTTTTCATCGCGCCGGGTGTCGATGATCGATGAGTTCCGGGAGTCGCAACAACGTTCGGAATCCTCGGATTCCGTGATAATTAATTTACGAGAGTAATCACGTGTATCGCTACGAAATTTCATACCGTTATCGGAGATATATTTTTCGTTGTCGCAGGGTGAAATTTCTCGAGGAACGTAAACCTGAATCTTTCGTTGCAAGCCAATCGTCGGTTGATTCCCATTAATGTCCAAATCGCCGTTATTTCGATAATCGAAAGCACGCCCCGTTAGGCTGCACGATGATGCTGTTTTGTCGTTTGTGGAATTGTGCTCGTCAGGAGGAAAGTTCAATTTTTGGCTCGATCTCACGTACTGGTTGTACCAATCGTTGTTCTCCCTGCTGCTACCATTCAGATCGGTCGTGTTTGATCTGACGGCTCGTTTCTTTCTCGTACCGGCTCCGAGACTCGACGCGTCGTATTTCGTCGTCGAGCTTGGCTCGATCAACGCGTCCATTTGCAGATAGTAGCAAGTATTTTTGTTCGTACCCGTCGTGGTGTCTTTGCGAAGATTTCTAAAGGCTAGATCGTCACCGACGACGTCAGGCTCAGCTTTTGGTATGTAGAGGGAGCGCGTCTGTGCTTGCTTCGTCGTCGGTGGCTTCACGTGCAGGTAATCACTCTCGTTTGATCCAGTCACGGGCCCAAGTGGTATACCGAACGGTGGCTGCGGCTCGATCACCTTCAACGTATTCATCGCGTGACTTATACTACGGAACAATAAATCGTCCCTCGTCAAATCCGGACTCGAACGGCCGCTTCTCGGACGGATCATACGATCGTTATTGCGAATCGAAAGATTCGGCGAAGTCGCGAGATAACTGATACAAGACAGTGAGGACTGTCCGTTTACCGAGGACGGTCGCTCTTTAGGATTCATCCGTCTGTAGGCCATATCGTCCTCTATTCTTAAATTCGTATCCGAACGCGAGCTGTCACCAGGCCCAAAATCCTGATCATCGTTGGAGGACGAAACGTGAAGGTTATTTTTCAAAAAATGCTCAGTTTTATTCTTAGCCGCGTTGTCGCGATACTCGTTCATCGTGCGTTCCTCGGCACGGTCCAAGAGATCGGGATCACTGAGACGCAGACTATTGTATATGGCTTCGAGCTCGAAAAGAGCTTCCTGAAGATTTTTCGAACTTCGCTTCCTTTCGGCCTCGTTCTCGTCACGTGTTTTCTTCGTTTCGGAGCTCTGATTGCTCTCGTGACGGGTCCTCGGTCGTGGAATCGGATGAGCGATCGATTTTCCATCGATGCGAGAGTCTCTCTCGTTGCCGGCGCGGTCGACAAATTCCTGTCGCGAAAACAATTCGACTCCCTTCGGCAACGAGCGAGTAGTCCGCGCAGCTTGATTCGCGAACGATGCAGTTGCCTGGTCGAAGCTTTTTCCGGTGGCGCGATTCCATCGATCCTCGTGATCGCGTTCCGTACGTATCGCCACCGATTCGCCGCTTTGCCCGTAGGTACGACCCAGTGAGTTGTAACTCGCCTTGGCCCTAGAATACGACGGTTCGACTGGAATACTCGTAGGGGACATCCCGAGGGCCCGGTAGTCGTGGAGAATTTCGTTGTCGGACATGCAGCTGCGATTAGCCTCGTTCCTCCTCGTCGGTTCGTAATATCGCCGGCAGGGCGGCTGTTGAGTGTCGGCAGAACGCTCGAACGATAGCGGTGGTTTCGAGATATTGGAGAAAATACGTGACTTGGACGAGCGCGGTGGCGGTTCGGGCGGCAAAACTTTCCGATCTTGTATCTGCGGCTCATTTCCCGATTTGCATTGTCCAGCCCTGAGAGACCCGTAAATCTCGTTGCCAGGATTCATTCGACGAAAATTCGCTTTTGGCCACGTGAACTTGTCACACTCCTGTGTCTCCCGTTTGCCGTTGAGATCGTGGGCCGAACGATCGGAGGCTCCCGAGGCGTAATGACCTTCATCGAAGATTACCCGACGATTCCTCTCGCCATCGATAAATCCAAGCGAACGTATGACCCCGTCGAAAGATCCTGCTGCTGTCGGGGACGAGTGCGAATCCATCGTTTTCCGTACGTTCGAATCCGTTTGAACCGACGAGTGTTCGATCATCGTCGTTCGAGTG
Source organism: Ophion obscuratus (assembly GCA_964007375.1). Classification (NCBI taxonomy): domain Eukaryota; kingdom Metazoa; phylum Arthropoda; class Insecta; order Hymenoptera; family Ichneumonidae; genus Ophion; species Ophion obscuratus. The sequence goes on from OZ023312.1 coordinate 45,073,994, forward strand.
GACGGTGAATCAGTGGATTTTCGCACTTTGTTCTCGTCGCCTCCGCTGTTACAATCGTCTCGGAAAATACGTTTGATGTATCTTTCCGTTCTGGCTCCTCTCGTTCTTCTGCTCCAAGAATCCGTTCTCTGAACGTTCTGCTGCATCGCGTTGTCCTGCTCGTTGCGAAATTTCATAGAGGATTGACTCGACTTGTGAGAATTATCATCGTCCTCGTCGTCAGAGCTGCTATTTGCACAGAGACGATCCCTCTTCGCCTCCGCTCTAGCCTTCATCCTGCTTATCTTGCTCTGCTTTCCTAGAGCGTCCAGAGACCCCTCGCTACTGGGTGAATTCACCGAATCGTTCGAAGCCGCGCATATGGAATCGTGAGAGCGAGTCACGCAGAGGGACGAACTTGCGACGGACTCCACTGTATCCGTTCTTCCGGACCGTTCGTAATTTTCCTCCGCTACTACGTTGTCCCCAGCGATAGCAGTGCCGCTCGCCACTTTCTCACGCTTCGACCTCATCTTGCTGACTCTCTTGAACTGTTTCTTCGCCAGCATGTGGCCTGGTATGTAAGTTATGTCCTCTTCGTTGGAGGAACTGTCGTCGCGCCGTCCCGAAGATATTCTCCTCAGCAAGCCTCCGAAAGACCATTTACGATCTTTCTTCCTATCCGTCGAAGCGCAGTTTCGTCCTGACAAGCGCTTTGTCGGCGGCAAAATGCTTCGCTCCTCCTTCGACCTTCCCTTGGACCGCCACTTCTCCATTGCACCGGACTGTCACCTCTGTCGCCGGAAATACAGCACGACTATCTTCTATCTGCGAATACGAGCGCACACCGATCTATTTATAAAACTGTAATGTAACGCCGTGCCAGACTCCTCGAAAACAAATTTTCTCGAGAATCTGGACTCGGCGGAGCAAAAAAACAGCAAAAGCGAAACGAGGTCACGAAGCGACCCACATTTATGAAAATTTTCAGAAATTTCAAGATAGAATATCATTGGTATCTTTTGCTTGTTTTTCGAATGTCGTATAATAAAAATCGTTGCAATCGAACAAGTTTTCTGAAAATTGGCACATTTGTGATAATGCGCCGCTGATAACGCTCATCATCATTCATTTTCCTCTGTGTCTCAAGGACTATGTTGAGTCACGTTTTTTTTGTCTCGCGCGAATACACGCCACATCTCCATATTTTCATAATTATTAATCATATGTGGCACATGAGTATATTGTATCGTGTATTCGCACAGCCACACCCCTCGTAACTTATCGCATAACACACGATCTATAGACATTTTGAAATTTTTTCATCTATGCATATATCGCGTTGCACTCACCTCGTCTGGTATAAGGCTCAATTGTATACACACGATACTTGAATCAGCTATACACGTGTATATATATATATATTGAAAATACTCGCGTGTATCAAAGTGCAATGCAATGCGGCCTTGAAAGAATCGCGGTACACCGAGCGCGCGAATTTTTCAAATGAACCAACGAAATGTAATCGATCCTCGCAATGGAAAAATCCGAACACTCGCGATGTCGCAATAACTGAATAATATATATTCTCGAGGTTATTATACTTACAGCGGAGATAAGAGTGATCCAAAAAAGGCCCGAGACATCAGGGACGAAAATAGAATGCTATGTCGATATACGTCAAAAACTATGTAAAACATTGGGGTCTTTCATTCAAAAGATTTTACGAGCTAAATTGAATTACTCGCGACATAAGCGCGCTTGTTCTGTCTTACGAGTTATACGAGTGTGTGCGCTACGTGCCAAAGAAAAAAAAGACACGCGCAACATATTAACGAAGTGCGATAGATATTTGGGCCTCGAGCACATTAATGTATATCACTCGCGGGAACGTACGTGATCCGTTGTTCGATGATACCTCGCGGTTATTTTTGTGTCTTTGTTTTTCTTTCGTTTCAACGTGACGAATACACAGCCCTGCGGAAACTCAAGGTTCCTCGAGTCGCGGAGGGAATGATTCAGAGCTTAATTAGAGCTTATTGATGGGGGGGAAAGAAATACGTGTAGGCACGTAAGATATTTCTTGAAAATTCTAACCTCCGTGAGGAACTTGCGGTTTCTCCGGACTCGCAACGCGAAATCATCGCTGTACGCCTTCTTGACATGCGTGTAGCTGCGCATGTTCCAGCATATTTTACTTGCATATGTATTGGCACACTTCACCGAGCGCTCCCACCTATTGGATATTCCAACGGAATGGGATGGGTCTTTCTGTTGGACGCGCGCTCGGTACTCTTTTTCCATTCTCTAATTTTTGTGGATGTACTTTGCTATAACTGTCCGACTCTTTTTTTACGATAGTTCGGTTGCTTTTATTTTGGCTCCATAAAATTGTATTCCTTTCGTTATAAACGTACTGCAAATACGTAAAGTGGTTGATAAAAATTAAGGGCATACATTTTTTTATTCATATATCGTCGTATTTTCAAACATGTAAGTTAAGTACTGTAAAGATTATCGTACGTGAGAGAAAACGGAGACGAAAAATGTATTATTATAGTTAATAATTATTTTAATGTAAAATTATTATAAACTATAATAATAAATATTTCGTCCCCGTCTTATCTCACATTACTATAATCTCGATTGTTTTCACTTACTTCATCGATGGACGTATAATTATAATTAAATTATTATAACAAAAATATAATAATAAAAGATATAATATTTATAATTATAGTGGATAATTAGTTCATAGGAATGAATCTCGTTGAGATTTAGGTCATCGCTTTCTCACACCTAAAAACGATAGAACCACACCATTTCGTGAAAATTCTTATATGTACGTTTCCTAGAATCTAATTTTTAAATGTGACAACGTATGTTCGTTAAATAGTAAAGGATAAAATTAACAGTGTAAGAAAATCCTCGTTCCACTGTGAAAAAGATTGCCTATAACTATGAAAAATGAACGTACTTATTGTTCCTTTTTTTATATTACACTTACAGCGAATATATACTTATTGTATATTACAATTAGATTGATTGGTATGCGAGAACTGTTAGAAATCTAATGGCATTGAATATCAAACTTAATTTATAATTAGTAAATTCTTTTGCAAAGTATATTTTTATTTTATATACAACTCTTAACAATTAACTCATCAGCAAACATTTAGAATTGTAGATTTATGGGCTTAGTGATTTCCTTTATTTCTACTCCTGTATTGAGTATTCCAGCCTATGCGTGTATGCTAATGGGTGACTACCCAATCGATTTTGATTTCCAAGCCTTGTTCTACTTCTCTTTCCAACAATCGCTTTTGTTTTCATCCGACAAATTTCGGATTATAATTTTTTTTATTGAAGAAACATGGTGATCCTTTTTCCCATGATGAGAAATCGACGACTCGAAGACCGTGGTTAAATTTAATGGAATTTTTAGTCCGGAGTTGTATCATCAATTCGAAGGATAGATTCGAGACTAATATTCAAAAACGGCATGCTCTCTGTTTCTTTTGATATATTACACTCGCAATACACGAAATTTAACGTATATTTTTTATATAGTACAATTACTAATAGTAATTGTAATAAGTGTTTCATTATGCAAGCACAAAGTCGTTTTCATCTTTGGGAGAAATCAATATGATCGCCAAATATGATGGCGATAGAGCATGGATACTGGTTTTCGATGCTATTGAAAAACCAGAATATGGGACCGACATTGGACGCGAATAATACCGATGTTTGGATATCAGAATTAAAAAAAAATCATTATAATTGTTATTATTTCCATTGAAGTAATTCTTTTGTTGTTTTTTTACTACGTTGTTGTTTTTTTACTACTTTGTTGTTTTTTAACAGACTTCGAATATTATTGCCTACATTAAATATTTGCGAACTGTCAACTTATTTATCCACGAGTGTGGAATCGGGAAGGGCCTTTTCTTCCGCGGCTTAGACCTGCAATAAGATAAGAGATTAGGTGTTCTCTAAAACACGGAATTTTAGACGCCCTCTGTTTTCTGCGGTGATTATTTCAACAATCTCCATCTCGTTAATTAAAATGACCATGCTGTTGCGTGCCTGCTACAACCTATGCCATTTGTTTGCATTCTGGTAGGAATAGAAATTCCTAATTTTAATTTTGCTTGTTTACTACTTATTTGATTTGCATAAAAGTTCCTAATTTTGTTTTTTGTTTGCTTATTTATTTTACCTTGGGTTGGATATATCTAAGAACATAGTAGAGTGTGTTTAGAAATTTATAATAAATGTAGGTCTCAATAAAAGACGGTGATTTCTAATAATAAATACTGTGGTTTCACTTAGCTATGCAGTATTATTTCTGTACAACCTCTTTATCTGCACTTTCCAGCTTCTCCTTTTTTAATCGTTTCCCATAAATATCGGAAAATATCGGAATACCGGTATTCCGATATTACAGCCTGTTGGTGTCGAAATAATACCGGTAATAGGAAAAGCTCCGATAGTCCAAGCTCTAGATGGGAGTGAAGAAGTAAATGCAGAAGAGGAAGAAAAGGTACTGTACGAAGAAAACTTCGCAATAACGACAGACACACAAAAGATAGAGAAATTGTACTTTGCTTTATTCCTCCCATATTCTATGTCGTCTGTGCGTTCTCACAAGAATTAGGTATTTGTCGTTGTGCTTTACGTACATGCGTTTAAAGACGATGTGTCATATGTTTGTTCGGTAAAAATTGTACGCTATCGTTTTTTTTTTCTAGATGAATTACATTTCGATTAAAAGACGGGATATGCTCGACTTTTTCTCTTTTTCATTAACGTTCAATTTGAAAGAAACGTTATCTCTCTCGCACTTCTGCCGACTTAGACGGTATACGCGACACTTTGAAAAAAATTCGTTGTTCAGGTATGAATATTTCATATATATATATGTGTGTGTGTGTGTGTGTGTGTATACGGCTTAAAAATAATAAATTATTTCGTTATCTAGTTACTGTCGTCTAGACTAGAATGCTGCTCGGTAAAAAAAGGGTCGATCTCTGCAATAATACTGCAATAGCTAAACTAGTGATCGGAGATTTCTTCCTTCGTGCCTTTTATCTAATACTATGGAGATGTATGTCGGAAACAGACTGCGAATATTCGATGCTTGGTGGTCGAATCGAAGAATATAGATAGCAGCCGTTCAAAAGTTCACAGGAGGCATGTGCAGAATACGAGATGAAACGAGATTTGCGTAAAAGTGAGCCAAAACCGGTTTGTCGCCATTTGAAGAGTAGCTTTTTGGAATTTCGATGGTCGTTGATCTTTTAACCCTTTCTTTGGTAGAAAGTACGCAGATGAAGCTTGGCAAAATTTCATGACAAGACTGATTTTTGGGACATACGCTCTGTCTCTCTCTCTCTCTCTCTCGTCGCTAGCATAGCATTTCTTTCTCATTGAAGGCTGCACCTATCGTCGTTTCGGAATGTGTACATTTGAACGATTATGGTTTATTCTCAATCACGTAATAATCGCCCTATCGACAATCTGTTTCCTGCAATGGAGTGTATTGAGTAATCGCGAGTGTTTTCGGATTATTTACGTAACTTTTTCCGCCAACAGTGTGTCAGTCATGTACGTTGTTTTTAATAAACGCGAAAAGTGCAATTTTTCCGATGGCAAATTCACGGTCCAGGCTATCACGCGTATTCCTCGATTACGCCAACGACAAATTACTTCTCTGTAATGCGGAAAAGTACATGGTTTTTTAGGTTTTTCATGCATTTACAAAACGAGTCGATACGTACGTGGAAGGTATAGCGTTACTTACGGGCTCACGACATCCTTGTGCAACAAAATGGCCGATATTCCAAGTATGTAGTACGTGAATCGCGGCAAAGCCCATTCATGTACAGCATCTAGAATACACGCGGCTAAGTGTTTCAGCGGGTTCTTGAAACGTACCGGTCCCGGTCCATCCAACCCTCCGTATGATTTGGTAGAGAAGAATTTTGGCCTCCAAGCAAGGCTCGTGATTATACGCGGTTCTGTTCTTCTCACCTGTGATTTTTAACGCACATACGATAAATCTTTTCTTACAGTAGAGTCCAAATATTTGGAATCCGCGAGATAGATGCCGGAACATTTTTTATGTGATAATACATCTTTTAAGGAGGTTGGAGCGTGAACTACAATCCAAGATTACATTTTTTAAACGTATGCTTGTGTCTAGCCTTTGGTAATGTGAAAAAAACTCACTCTTAAACACCAGAGTTACAAAATAGTTTAATGTATGTAAATTTACGTGCAGTCAGATGGGCAACACGCTCACGCTACAGGTGATGTAATTTTTCTGGCTATTTAGCACCAAAATAAATCATTTCTAACAATTTGAGTAAACTAAACCTTTGTAATCATTTAGAAGCACCAAAATAAATCATTTCTAACAATTTGAGTAAACTAAACCTTTGGAATCATTTAGAAAAAAACCCATCTTGCCCACTGTAAAACATATATATTCAATATCGAACCATCAAGGTTTGTTGAAAGATTACGGATCTTGGCTGGCGAATAAAGAGTATTGCTGCCAATCTCAATGTCCGCCAAGGTGCCGTATTTCGGCAACACTCAATATTAATTAATGGTAATAATAAATAATCTCGGGACATAAATATAAATAGGCATAATTATAATTGACTCAAAATTTCATTCTGAGTAGTATAAAACATTCGCTGATACAGTTTCTTTTTCATAATAATCATGGATAATGTTATAGTTTTTCAAGTTGGTAGTAACGCAAAAAGTTTTCTTATTCGTGTAATAAAAATATAAAAATGCATAATTTTGCCCTTCAATTACACATTTTATGGAAAATTAGCATGTACAGAATAAATCTAGACTATGAATGCATTGTTTTAAGGTTCATTGACACAAAAAAAATGCATAAACTGTCGTTTTACTCAACTCGGCTGGCCCGACCTCCTTAATTCTGAGAATTGAATAAAAACAAAAGAAACTATCATTCGAAATAGAAATTCGATCTTACCATGTAGATTATGATCGGATGAAAGCTGGATATGACAGCGCTGTCATAAAGTTTCGGATGTTTCTTGTATGCATTCAAAATTACTTGTATAATTTCCAGGTTCCTCTCTTTAATATCAATAAAAATACGTTGATCGTTGCGAAGACATTCCTCCAAGACCTCGTCGAAGAGAGCTATTCTTACCGCTCCGTAGAATTTTTCTCTAGAATTACAAAAACAAAAATGTGTTAATATCGAATGGAAAACAATGGCAACGGAATTGCATCTGATAGATACATAAGGTAATCCGCCGTTACGTATACCTTAGAGGATGATTTTCGCTGATGTCCAATTGATTCAATTCATCCCAGGCCATTTCCTTTATCGTACCCGTTTGGCCAGTCAGTCTCTCGATAGTTTCGTCGTGAAATACAATGGGAATGTTGTCCTTTGTACAAGAGAGATCGAATTCAACAGCTGTGAATCCTTTCTCTTTGCTCTGCACGAAAGCAAATCACTGGTCATTCGCGTCCTCAATGATATACAAAGAGTTTTTACCAAAAAAAGATTTTTTAATTATAACGAAAAGATATTACTTGTTAGTAACTAATATTTTAGTTAGAAAAAATTAATCGAATCAAAAAGTGGAAAATAAATAACAATTATTTTGTCAAAACTAATCGGTATTAGAGTGAAGAGCAGAATGAAAGTGGGAAATAATAGGATATTAACGAATAGCGTGTGATTTTACATTTTGGAATGCCGACAGGCTGTTTTCAGGATAATCGTATCCTCCACCACGGTGGGCCACCATTCGCATGCAATATTGCTTCCTGTTACCCTGACTGTCGCCACCAAGGTTCTCTTTCTCTGCCTCAAAGGGATCCACCCCTAATACCTTTTGTACAAGTTTTGGATCAGAAGATGGATTCCTCGCGTATCTTGCGCAGAGGAAAATTCCTAAACTACCCCACACTATCCAGGGTATGGTAAAATAGTACAAAAAGCTCACGGCTACTATCCAAATAGTCTGAGCGTAGATCCACAAACTGGCGCTGTTCAAAATTTGTTCGAACAGAGTGAACATTGCGTTGCCTCTATATTCCTTCTTTAAAACTATGGTTATCAGACTTTTGTTTTATAGAATGCGCTTGAGATACTTGATGCTCTCTCTATTAAATCGGATCGATTGGTCACAACAATATATACTTCCACCTATAATGGGAACAGTCCTGACGTATTGAAAAAAAAAGAGGCCCTCGTTATAATTTCGGCAGGAGCACGAAGCCATGTAAATTTAGACTTTGCGTTAGATTTTTGTGTTGTTAGGAGAATTAGCGTATCGGGTGTCAATTTTCATGCGCCAGCGAAAACTGCGCGATCCAAGCTTTTCGTCACTCCCAAAGATACACTACTGTCATGCAGTGCAGCCAGATCGCGCGCAAAAGTTACCCCCTCTCTAGTCTCTTGCGCGCCCATCACACAATCATAATAGCGCGTGTCCGTGAGCGAGCGACGCTCGGACGTCTTCGGGAAGAGCCGAGCGCCACCGAAGTTCCCGACCGCTCCTTCGGCAGCTACACCAACACATGGACGCTGAGCACGTCCATGTGCGGCCAAGCCGAAACGCAGGATTCGAGGGAAAAAGCAATCTGAGCACGACTCGCGCGTGACGTCACCCGACGGCACGAGCGAGGCTTTTAGATGATTTCAATGCTTATTTAGCTCTTGATTCTCTGCGTTTAGTTATTAATGTATACAAAGAAATGATCGCACACTTTCATCGCTTATTTTTTTCAGTTTATACGTTAATTTAAATATAATAATAAATCTAAATCACAACTTATTTATCTTCTAAAATATTGTTTACGCTTTACTCACACCCGTCCTTATGCCAAATAAATTATAATTCATAAAAGTAAGCGGAAATATATTTATATTCGTATTATTATATTAATTCTCATAACTCTCATATGAAAAACACAAAAAAAACTTCAAAACCTTAGATTTCAACGAACCAAGAACATACATCTTCACATTTTCAATAATGACGAATTTTTAAGAACGATATCATTACAAACACATCTGAACCAAAACAATATACATCACCTGAATTATCAAAACATAAATCAAACAACACAAAATCACAACATCTTATACTCAACTCTTACTAATAGACAACAGGACACAAATAATAATATTTCTACTGATCCTCTGAATAATATAAATTCGACAATCACATTAAATAAAACGAAAGAATGGCTTATAAATCTCTCCAACATTGATATTCCGCTACACATTTCCACATTCTTGTCTCTAGGTGAAAAGTTTTGTTTTCCTCTTACCTCAAACTCTCAAGCATAAAAACTCATATCCACAAATCAATATCCGAACTTGAGTCCAAATTAGATTTTTTACTCGACAAACCTAGACAAATCGAAATTAGAACCAGATTCACTAAAATCTTAAACAAAATAAATATTCCAACATCATTTTCCAACACTAATCAAATTATAAAACACACGTCCTCTTTCTTAAAAAACAACCCTCAACTTTTAGTTTCACGAGCTGACAAAGGAAATTCAACAGTCATTCTTAACAAATCAGATTACATTACAAAAACTCATAATTTACTCGCAGATTCCTCAACTTACAAATTAACAAATAGAAATCCCATCAACACTCTACAAAAAAGCATTAACAATAAATAGTCCAACACATAAACTAGCTGAATTTATACAATCTAAACTTTCCAAATTAATCAATACGTCTAATTCACACGTCAAAGATAGTTTCCACCTAAAACATTCACTTTCTAACATCTCAATTCCACTCCACTACAAATTGGTCTCGTTTGATGTTGTTTCTCTCTATACCAACATCCCATTACGACTTGTTATTCAAAGCCTTCAAAAAAGATCAAATCTATTTTCAAAAACATTTCCTTTAAACGAAATAATTAAAGCCATAGAATACATCATGTTCTCAACTTTCTTTACATTTCAAAATAAAATTTACCAACAAATCTCAGGGTTACCAATGGGCTCACCTCTGGCTCCAATACTATCTAACATCGTCATGATTGATCTTGAAACAAATTGTCTGGAAAAATAAAAATTTTCGTTACCACTATATAAAAGATATGTTGATGATATTATTATTGCTCTACCAACAGACAAAATTGAATCCACCAAAAAGATTTTTAACTCATATAACTCAAAATTACAATTTACATCAGAAAATGAAGTAGATGAAAAATGCCGTTTCTTGATATACTTTTAATCCATAAACGAAATTCGAGTATCACAAATTGGTATAGGAAACCAACCTGGTCAGGCAGATTCATACATTTCTTTTCACACCACCCACTATCACAAAAAAAGCCATAATTTACATGTTATTTGACAGAGCAATAAAATTATCTCATCCTTCATTTCACAAAGAAAACCTCAAGCTTATTAGTAACACGATGACACAAAATTGCTATCCGATCTCTTTCACAGAAGAAATAATAAAACATCGGGTTTCCACAATCAACAATCAAAAAAAGAATAACAACAATTTTGATTCTTCCAGACTAATAAATGTTCCTGACACAAAAAAAAACATCCATCATCAACTAATTCGTCTTTTCCAATAATACGACATAACATTAGTCACAAACAATAAACACAACATTGTATCGATTCATTTCATCAAACCAAAAATCCAACATATTTTATAAAATCGATTGTAAGGATTGCAATGCCACATACATCGGCTAAACCAAAAGATACCTTGAAACCAGAATAAAAGAACATAAAAATAGCCTAAAACATACTACCACAATACACACAGCCTTAGCACAACATGCAATAGAACAAAAACATGCCTTCCAAGTCGACAATGTAAAAATTTTGAACAATGAAAATTGGCTCAAAAAAGACTAATCCTAGAAATGATCCAAAGTAAGGCATACTCCAAAGCCATAAATTTTAGAACTGACATACAAAAACTAAGCTCGGTCTATAACTCTATTATATAACTATTAAAATATTTTACAATACTTGATGTGACAATTTTTAAATTATTGACACTATAATTTAATTTTAAATACTCTTAATATGACGCACCAATTTTATTTCTCTTGACACGTCACTGCCTAAAGGATCTCTCTCCCCCGATTCGCAAAATAGAGACTCTAATAAGTTTCACGAAATTAAGATACCACTCCGTTTCTCTCGAACTCTCCGTGATCACACAACTCAATATGTAACTGAGTAATGTAAATTTCGAGTTTTTGTTTATTTTGGAAGAAAACTTTGAAAATCTTAAACTCAATAGGTAATCATCACAGTCATTTGATACTTTATTAAAATTTCTTTTAAATTAATCACGTATATTGAATTTTCACAAATAAAACACAAAACTTTCTTATAATTATTAATCCCTTACAGATGATAAAAATCGCTAAAAAACGATAAATTCTTCCATCTGTTGAGTATACTCCAGCAAAACAGTATTTAATTCCATAAATACTGTCTTTTGAAATAACCTTCCAAATATAAGCAAAATCTACAAATATCAACAACATCGAGGTTAGTCGTTTCTCATATTTCATTTCTTTATAACTCCATAGTATAATAAACCACACTCTCACACATCACTCATTTCGAACATCGATGAATAAGAAGAATTAACGCAATACAAGAACTTATGCATATCAAATCAATATAGTTATAACCAAAACAGAATTAACATAACAGTTATACAAAACGACACAACAATTTTATAACACAATCATAACATAAAACATTCGTGTATTTAATTCCTTCAAACTTGATTTGTAAAATTTGTGTATCAATATTTGTAGAGAAAAATATAATTTCTGAAGAGGACCCGAACCAAAGGGTCGAAACGTAAGAAAGCATAATTTATTTCCATCGCTGACTTTGGAAAACCTCTATTGGCCGGACTGAAGCCGAATCTTCAACTAGCAACTTGTCATCAACACGGCCGCACACATCTTTGACTCATTAATTCTCATACTTTCATCAAGCGATAAAGCATTATCCCCAAAAACAAGCCAATCATCCATCCGGCCGCGAATCGTCAGTACCAGGAAGTGCACATATTCGACAAGCGATGAGATGGTCTCGTTGGTAGCGTTCCTGGCTTCGGTCCGCAGGGGCGCGGGATCGTTCCCCGCGCTCAGTGCTTTTTTTAAAATTATTATTACTATTAATTCTTATTTGATTATTTTTATTAGTTATCACTATTATATTAATTAGTTATCTTTTAGTGTCGAAAAATTTATCGCGCACTCCGACCTCTTATTTTATTAGTTTGTACGTTAATTTAAATGCAATAATAAATCTAAATTACAACTTATTTATCTTCTAAAAAATTGTTTACGCTTTACTCACACCCGTCCTTATGCCAAATAAATTGTAATTCACAAAAGTAAGCGGAAATATATTTATATTCGTATTATTATATTCATTCTCATACTTTCATCAAGCGATAAAGCATCATCTCCAAAAAAAAGTCAATCATCTATCAGGCCGTGAATCGTAAGTGCCAGAAAGTGCATTTTTAACACAAGCGATAAGATGGTCCCGTTGGTAGCTTTCCTAGCTTAGGGGCGCGGAATCGTTCCCCGCGCTCAGTGCTTTTCTGTTTCTTTTTTTAATTATTATTTTCTTTTTGTATGGGGCGAATTATTTATACGTGAAACACGCTCGTTGAAAGAACATTATTCTGAAAATAGGAAAACTGCTCATGATGTTTTACGATTAAATTTTTTTTGTTCTGTCAATGGTCAGTGTTCACAAACAAACAATTCACCCCATTACAATGAAAATTACCTGTAAATGTAAAAACATACAAAAATGCCACTTTCTGGCAGTTACGATTCGCGGCCGGATAGATGATTGACTTGTTTTTGGGGATAATGCTGTATCGGTGATGAAAGTTTGAGAATGAATATAATAATACGAATATAAATATATTTCCGCTTAATTTTATGAATTACAATTTATTTGTCATAGGGACGGGTGTGAGTAAAGCGCAAACAATTTTTTAGAAGATAAATAAGTTGAAATTTAGATTTATTAGTATATTTAAATTATCGTAGAAACTAATAGAATAAGCGGTCGGAGTGCTCGATAAATTTTTCGACACTAAAAGATAACTAATTAAAATAATAATGATAACTAACAAAAATAATCAAATAAGAATTAATAGTAATAATAATTTCAAAAAAAGCACTGAGCGCGGGGAACGTCCCGCGCCCCTGCGGACCGAAGCCAGGAACGCTACCAACGAGACCATCTCATCGCTTGTAGAATATGTGCACTTTCTGGTACTGACTATTCGCGGCCGGATGGATGATTGGCTTGTTTTTGGGGATAATGCTTTATCGGGTGATGAAAGTATGAGAATTGATGAGTCAAAGATGTGTGCGGCCGTGTTGATGACAAGTTGCTAGTTGAAGATTCGGCTTCAGTCCGGCCAATAGAGTTTTTCCAAGGTCAGCGATGGAAATAAATGATGCTTTCTTACGTTTCGACCCTTTGGTTGGGGTCCTCTTCAGAAATTATATTTTTCTCTATAAATTTTGATACACAAATTTTACAAATCAAGTTTGAAGGAATTAAATACACGAATGTTTTATGTTATGATTGTGGTATAAAATTGTTGTGTCGTTTTGTATAACTGTTATGTTAATTCTGTTTTGGTTATAACTATATTGATTTGATATGCATAAGTTCTTGTATTGCGTTAATTCTTCTTATTCATCGGTGTTTGAAATGAGTGATGTGTGAGAGTGTGGTTTATTTTACTATGGAGTTATAAAGAACTGAAATATGAGAAACGACTAACCTCGATGTTGTTGATGTTTGTAGATTTTGCTTATATTTGGAAGGTTATTTCAAAAGACAGTATTTATGGAATTAAATACTGTTTTGCTGGAGTATACTCAACAGATGGAAGAATTTATCGTTTTTTAGCGATTTTTATCATCTGTAAGGGATTAATAATTATAAGAAAGTTTTGTGTTTTATTTGTGAAAATTCAATGTACGTGATTAATTTAAAAGAAATTTTAATAAAGTAACAAATGACTGTGATGATTACCTATTGAGTTTAAGATTTTAAAAGTTTTCTTCCAAAATAAACAAAAACTCGAAATTTACATTACTCAGTTACATATTGAGTTGTGTGATCACGGAGAGTTCGAGAGAAACGGAGTGGTGTCTTAATTTCGTGAAACTTATTAGAGTCTCTATTTTACGAATCGGGAGAGAGAGATCCTTTAGGCAGTGACGTGTTGAGAGAAATAAAATTGGTGCGTCATATTAAGAGTATTTAAAATTAAATTATAGTGTCAATAATTTAAAAATTGTTATGTTAAGTAAATTATTGTAAAATATTTTAATAGTTATATAATAGAGTTACAGATCGAGCTTAGTTTTTGTATGTCAGTTCTAAAATTTATGGCGTTGGAGTGTGCCTTACTTTGGATCATTTCTAGGATTAGTCTTTTTTAAGCCAATTTTCATTGTTCAAAATTTTTACGTTGTCGACTTGAAAGGCATTTTTTTGTTCTATTGCATGTTGTGCTAAGGCTGTGTGTATTGTGGTAGTATGTTTTAGGCTATTTTTATGTTCTTTTATTCTGGTTTCAAGGAACCTTTTGGTTGGGCCGATGTATGTGGCATTGCAATCCTTGCAATCGATTTTGTAAACTATGTTGGATTTTTGGTTGTTATTTATTTTGTCTTTGGTGGAGCCAGTAATCGATGAAATGTTGTGTTTATTATTTGTGACTAATGTTATGTTGTATTGTTGGAAAAGACAAATTAGTTGATGATGGATGTTTTTTTTGTGTAAAGAACATTTATTAGTCTGGAAGAATCAAAATTGTTGCTATTCTTTTTTTGATTGTTGATTGTGGAAAGCCGATGTTTTATTATTTCTTCTGTGAAAGAGATCGGATAGCAATTTTGTGTCATCGTGTTACTAATAAGTTTGAGGTTTTCTTTGCGAAATGAAGGATGAGATAATTTTATTGCTCTGTCAACTAGCATGTAAATTATGACTTTTTTGGGAAAGTGGGTGGTGTGAAAAGAAATTTATGAATCTGCCTGACCCGGTTGGTTTCCTATACCAATTTGTGATAATTGAATTTCGTTTATTGATTAAAAGTATATCAAGAAACGGGATTTTTTATCTACTTCATTTTCTGATGTAAATTGTAATTTTGAGTTTGTGAGTTAAAAATCTTTTTGGTGGATTCAATTTTGTCTGTTGGTATAGCAATAATAATATCATCAACATATCTTTTATATAGTGGTAACGAAATTTTTTTTTTTTCCAGACAATTTGTTTCAAGATCAATCATGACGATGTTAGATAGTATTGGAGCCAGAGGTGAGCCCATTGGTAACGCTGAGATTTGTTGGTAAATTTTATTTTGAAATGTAAAGAAAGTTAAGAACATGATGTATTCTATGGCTTTAATTATTTCGTTTAAAGGAAAAGTTTTTGAAAATAGATTTGATCTTTTTTGAAGGCTTTGTATAACAAGTCGTAATGGGATGTTGGTATAGAAAGAAGCAACATCAAACGAGACCACTTTGTAGTTGAGTGGAATTGAGATGTTAGAAAGTGAATGTTTTAGGTGGAAACTATCTTTGACGTGTGAACTAGTCGTATTGATTAATTTAGAAAGTTTAGATTGTATAAATTCAGCTAGTTTATGCATTGCACTATTTATTGATTATACTATTGGACGAAGTGGATAATTATTTTTATGAATTTTTGGCAGCCAATAGAGACGAGACAGGTTGCAATTTTCAGCTTTTAAGTATTTGTATTTTGTTTCATCAATGATTTTTAGAGTTTTCCATCTGGAGAGAATATTGTTAATGCCTTTTTGTAGAGTGTTGATGGGATTTCTATTTGCTAATTTGTAAGTTGAGGAATCTGCGAGTAAATTATGAGTTTTTGTATTGTAATCTGATTTGTTAAGAATGACTATTGAATTTCCTTTGTCAGCTCGTGTAACTAAAAGTTGAGGGTTCTTTTTTAAGAATGAGGCCGTGTGTTTTATAATTTGATTAGTGTTGAAAAATGATATTGGAATATTTATTTTGTTTAAGATTTTAGTGAATCTGGTTCTAATTTCGATTTGTCCAGGTTTGTCGAGTAAAAAATCTAATTTGGACTCAAGTTCGGATATTGATTTGTGGATATGAGTGTTTATGTTTGAGAGTTTGATGTAAGGAAAACAAAACTTTTCACCTAGAGACAAGAATGTGGAAATGTGTAGCGGAAGATCAATGTTGGAGAGATTTATAAGCCATTCTTTCGTTTTATTTAATGTGATTGTCGAATTTATATTATTTAGAGAATCAGTGGAAAGATTATTATTTGTGTCCTGTTGTCTATTAGTAAGGGTATAAGTATAAGATGTTGTGATTTTATGTTGTTTGATTTATGTTTTGATAATTTAGGTGATGTATATTGTTTTGGTTCAGATGTGTTTGTAATGATATTGTTCTTAAAAATTCGTCATGATTGAAAATGTGAAGATGTATGTTCTTGGTTCGTTGAAATCTAAGGTTTTGACGTTTTTTTTGTGTTTTTCATATGAGAGTTTTCATATGAGAGCTATGAGAATTAATATAATAATACGAATATAAATATATTTCCTCTTACTTTTATGAATTATAATTTATTTGGCATAAGGACGGGTGTGAGTAAAGCGTAAAAAGCGTAAACAATATTTTAGAAGATAAATAAGTTGTAATTTAGATTTATTATTATATTTGAATTAACGTATAAACTGATAAAATAAGCGATGAGAGTGTGCGATCATTTTTTTGTATCCATTAATAACTAAACGCAGAGAATCAAGAGCTAAATAAGCATTGAAATCATCTAAAAGCCTCGCTCGTGCTGTCGGGTGACGTCACGCGCGAGTCGTGCTCAGATTGCTTTTTCCCTCGAATCCTGCGTTTCTGCTTGGCCGCACATGGACGTGCTCAGCGTCCATGTGTTGGTGTAGCTGCCGAAGGAGCGGTCGGAAAACTTCGGTGGCACTCGGCTCTTCCCGAAGACGTCCGAGAGTCGCTCGCTCACGGACTCGCGCTATTATGATTGTGTGATGGGCGCGCAAGAGACTAGAGAGGGGGTAACTTTTGCGCGCGATCTGGCTGCACTGCTGTCATGAAAGATTTCTAGTAACCTATCCGCTGGCTACGGGTTCGCTATCTCTCTCGGATTATATGTGTATTACGGGTATTACGGCATAGCGAGTAAAACGCTGCAAACTACGGTAACCAAAGTTCCTAGGGAATTGTCATTCTGACAGAAAAATGTCCCAAAATTGAGCAATACGTGGTCAAATGAGTTCTAAGCTTCGAATTTATTTTTACACGTTCGCACCCAATCGTGGGATCCTGAAAGGAGTATCATTGAAAAATTAGCTGTGTTAACGGCGCTACATCCACCTAGACGCCCGAAAAAATGGCCAAATTCCGATTTCTTTTTCTGGAAAACGGTCGGCGAAGAAGGAACGCATTTTTTAAACATAAAGGTACATACATTGAGAGCCTTAAAAGAAGTACCAAAAAATACAGAAAAACCACAAAAACACGGCTGCCAGCTCTCCAGCTTAAACGGTCGATCTGAAACCTAAATACAAAACGGGTTATTCAGGTTAACAATAAATACTAGTCGTCAATGATCGTCGATTTTTTAAATATTTTTTTTCTAATAAAGCGGCGACGAATTTAAACTCAAGCACAAAAACTTCATGAAAAGTAATTTTTACGGAACTATTGAAAAATGAAGATCGATTTAAAAAAAAGTGAGATCGTCAACGACCTTCGAGTGTTTCTCACATGGAGGCTAGAGTGGGGCTAGAGTGGAGGAGTCCGATCTCTTATGGAGAGACTTGAAAAAAGTGGCTACAAAAAGTGGACTAACCGGGATGGCGCCACTATCGCTAAAACCTCGAAACACGAGCTGGGTGTGACAGAGACGGAACAAGTAAATAATGAGAAGTGAGCTGTGCATGAGGCAGAATGAAACTTGAGAAGTAGGCTGCGTGCAAGAGAGATGCAAAATGATATATAGCCAGACGCGCGCAAAAGTTACCCCCTCTCTAGCTCTTACGCGCCCATCACACAATCATAGTAATGCGTGTCCGTGAGCGAGCGACGCTCGGACATCTTCGGAAAGAGCCGAGCGCGCCGAAGTTTCCCGACCGCGCCTTCGGCACCTACACCAACCATGGACGCCGAGCTCGTTCATGTGCGGCCAAGCCGAAACGAAGGTTTCGAGGGAAAAAGCAATCTGAGCAAGACTCGCGCGTGACGTCACCCGACGGAACGCGCGAGGCTTTTAGATGATTTCAATGCTTATTTAGCTCTTGATTCTCTGCGTTATTGATGTATACAAAAAAAATGTATCGCGCACCCTGATCGCTCATTTTTTTAGTTCATACGTTAATTTAAATATAATAATAAATCCAAATTACAACTTATTTATCTTCTAAAAATTGTTTACGCTTTACTCACACCCGTCCTTATGCCAAATAAATTATAATTCATAAAAGTAAGCGGAAATATATTTATATTCGTATCATTATATTAATTCTCATACTTTCATCAAGCGACAAAGCATTATCCCCAAAAACAAGCCAATCATTCATCCGGCCGCGAATCGTCAGTACCAGAAAGTGCATATTCTACAAGCGATGAGATGGTCCCGTTGGTAACGTTCCTGGCTTCGGTCCGCAGGGGCGCGGGATCGTTCCCCGCGCTCAGTGCTTTTTTTTAAATTATTATTACCATTAATTCTTATTTGATTAGTTATTTTTATTAGTTATCATTATTATTTTAATTAGTTATATTTTAGTGTCGGAAAATTTATCACGCACTCCAACGGCTTATTTTATTACTTTGTACGTTAATTTTAATGTAATAATAAATCTAAATTACAAGTTATTTATCTTCTAAAAAATTCTTTGCGCTTTACTCACACCCGTCCCTATACCAAATAAATTGTAATTCATAAAAGTAAGCGGAAATCTATTTATATTCGCATTATTATATTCCTTCTCATATACTATCATCAAGCGATAAAGCATTATCCCCAAAAACAAGCCAATCATCGATCCAGCCGCGGATCGTAACTTACGAGAATGAATATAATTATAGTCATATTTATAATACGACTATAAATATATTTCCGCTTACTTTTATGAATTACAATTTATTTGGCATAGGGGCGGGTGTGAGTAAAGGGCAAACAGTTTTTTAGAAGATAAAGAAGTTGTAATTTAGATTTATTATTACATCTAAATTAACGTACAAACTAATCAAATAAGCGGCCGGAGTGCGCGATAAAATTTTCGACACTAAAAGATAACTAATAAAAATAACTAATCAAACAAGAATTAATAGTAATAATAATTTAAAACGCTACCAACGGGACCATCCCATCGCTTGTAGAATATGCACTTTCTGGTAAGTACTGACGATTCGCGGCCGGATGGTTGATTGGCTTGTTTTTGGGGATAATTCTTTATCGCTTGATGAAAGTATGAGAATTAATATAATAATACGAATATAAATATATTTCCGCTTACTTTTATTAATTATAATTTATTTGGCATAAGGACGGGTATGAGTAAAGCGTAAACAATTTTCTAGAAGATAAATAAGTTGTAATTTGGAGTCATAATTATATTTAAATTAACGTATAAACTAAAAAAATAAGCGATCAGGGTGCGCGATACATTGTTTTGTATACATTGATAACGCAGAGAATCAAGAGCTAAATAAGCATTGAAATCATCTAAAAGCCTCGCGCGTTCCGTCGGGTGACGTTACGCGCGAGTCGTGCTTAGATTGCTTTTCCCACGAAACCTTCGTTTCAGCTTGGCCGCACATGAACGAGGTCGGCGTCCATGTGTTGGTGTAGCTGCCGAAGGCGCGGTCGGGAAACTTCGGCGCGCTCGGCTCTTTCCGAAGATATCCGAGCGTCGCTCGCTCACGGACACGCATTACTATGATTGTGTGATGGGCGCGTAAGAGACTAGAGAGGGGGTAACTTGTGCGCGCGATCTCGCTGCACTGCTTGCTGGGATGCGTATTCGATCCTCTTCCATCTCTCTTACACGACATCGATACTCAGCTTCCGCTCGAGGTTTTAGAGATAGTGGCGCCATCTCGGTTAGTCCACTTTTTGTAGCCACTTTGAAATGCACAGATCGGCCTCCTCCCACTCTAGCCCACTCTAGCCTCCCTGGTTTCTCATATATCGTATCTCCTGTAAATTTTGGGTCAATTCATCAAGTGGTTCTCGAGATACGTACACGGACTTTAAAAACAGTATAATATGCCAGCCGCCATGTTTTTGTTGTTTTTCTGTACTTTTGATGATTTTTTAAAAAGGCACTCGGTATATGCAGCTTTGGGATTTAAAAAATGCGTATCTTTTTCGCCAATCGTTTCCCAGACAAAAACTCGGACTTGGGCAATTTTTTCGCACCTCTATCTAGCTGTAGCCCTGTAATGAATAATTTTCAATAGTCATCGATTGTTTACGATCACGGGTTCTCTTATTATTTGAAACATAGTTTGTCAATTTTAATATAAAGATTATTAATTAAATTATTTAATTTTCAAACTCTGCTTATTCGTAATTAGCTTGATAATAGCAAAAAATTAAACACCGCCATAATTATTCATGAAATGTATCGTTCTTTGACTAGCCCCGTAGTTTAATAAAGTACACGGACATTTTTCGACGCAGTGGTGTGGACGAAACAATCTCCAATTTACGCTCCAATTTCGCAGTAACAATAGTACATCATCAAGAGTCTGTTGCACGATGATAATCGTTTAACGATGGGTGATTTTTTGGCCAATAACAATATCTGTGGGCAGAATCTTCTGAGACTCGTTTCACGAGGAAATGCGATCATAGCGGAACTTATGCGACTGAAGGAATACGTGCCCCGCGTTTTTAGGTTAGGAAACTGTCAAATCGCTCTGTTTTGTTTTACGGTCTTTCCATCGTTGCCCGAAAAAATCCAGGAAGCGATTCTCAGATATTTTCGAAATGGATTAATCGTCCATTAAAAAATACTCGTAAATTCTGCTAATGTGATCAGGAAGAACATGAATGTTCCAAAGTCAGGATAGAATGTGTGACTTCCGATGCAATTATGCGCAAAGTGCTCACATGTGTCAACTGCGTCACGATTTCCTTTTTGTAATTTTAAGCAAACCTACAGAGAATTTTCTCACGTGAAATTTAATAATTACATCAACGAATGTCTCGTGTATTTCGTAGATTGGATTCGAAGCAATGCCTACAAAAGTATGGCAGTATCATTTTGGATTTTGCCTATTTCAAGGCGGAAGACGTCTACGAACAGAAAATTGAAAATGACCCTGTAAGCAATAATCGCCGAGCGATATAGCAATTTGATATTGGGGTATTGAAATTTGCTCTAAATTTCAGGTACTACGAGAGATCGACGAAAGCTTGCGAGAAAATTATGCTGATATATTGACGCGATTTTATCTGGCCTTTGAAAGTATCCATAAGTATGTGACGGATCTAAATGCGTACATCGACGAATTGGAGGATGGAGTTTACATACAACAGACGGTGGAAAGTGTTATTCTCAATGAGGAAGGCAAACAATTAATGGTAAAACTCCTAGTTGTAGGACATTAATGGTGAAGAAAAACGATCATATGTTTGAATAACATTTAGAGCTCCCAATTTTTATCGATAAACATCCATATTGTAAGCGCTGCTGAGAATCTTACAATTTTCATGATTTAAAAAAAAAAAAGATTTCTTTACCATTTCTGAGACTCAGGGTACATTTTATTACTACTTTTGGCTGTTACATGGTATTTGTTTAAATATCAATATTTCAAAATGGCGGCTGTATGGCACAGTCTTCTAAACTGGTTACAGCGGATGTTGTCAGATGGTGCGACCCGTAGCCTCAGCAGGATTTTTCTGAAAAAAACCAACATTTTTTCTTTCATTAACACGTAAAAGTGAGAAATGTTGAAAATCGATCAAATGGTACATTTTGGAACGAAAAAATTGAATTTTCCGAAAAAAATTGCTACATTTTGCAATAAAAAAATGTTTTTTTAATTTTCAACGAAATTTAGGTTCACATTTTAGACAATAATACTAGAAATATTTATACCACATTTCATCAGAATCGGTCGATTGGTTTCCCAGGTATACGCTACGCCAGTTTTGAAAATGGAGTTTGGAAGACCCTGTCATACTTCCGTTATTTTTAAAGATTAATAAAAAAAAAAAATTCCACGCAACAGCCAAAAGTAGTAATAAAGAATACCCGAAGTCTCAAAAGTTGTGACAAAATCTTTTCTTTTAAAAGAAATCATGAAAATCGAAACATTTTTTCCTCGCCTAAGGGTCTTCCTTCCCTTGAATTTTCATTAGACGAATTGAGGATTATCATTTTTTAATCGGCGAAAAATGGGTGACCTATTTTCCATGTTAAATCAACAACACAATGACTGTGATAAAAATGTTCATTTTAATGTTCAGTGTGAGGCTGTATATTTGTACGGAGTAATGTTACTTCTGGTGGATCATCAATTCGAAGGACAGATTCGAGAGCGCCTTTTAGTGTCCTACAACCGATACAACGCGCAACGCTCGTCGGCAACGAAAGTTGAGCACGTTTGTCGGCTTCTCCGTTCGACCGGTTTTTCGAAAGTGTCACAGAAACGGCCTACGAACTATCCCGAAAATTATTTCAAGTAAGGCACGAAATTGGTTATTGTTTACCAAATAGCTTGCCGTTTCTCAACTCATATGCGTCTCACTCGAGCAACCATTGTGGTACGTTAATTTGTGTTTATTTCACGTTCAGGCGAGTGCCAATAAAGGCCTCTGCGATCGAGCTCTTGATCGGTCGTTTGAGATCCGACGAAATCTACAATCAGACCCTGGCATTTCCACATCCCGAGCATCGCAGCATCGCCTCGGCAAATCAAGCGGCTATGCTCGTCGTCATTTTATCCTTTCAGCCGGAAATTCTTCATTCCCATTCCGCTATGATGCGAGAAATAGTCGATCGTTTTTTTCCCGATAATTGGGTCATAAGCGTTTACATGGGAATTTTGATTAATTTGCAACAGTGGTGGCTCCCTTATAAAGCGGCTAAAGCAGCTCTCAACAACACACTTGACATTTCGAACATCAAGAGAATTGCTCAAAATTATGGCCAAAGAGTTAAAGTAAGTGTATTCGACGAAGTTACAGTTGTTTTTAAGGGGCTACATCTACTTAGAGGGCCGAAAAAAGGCCCAATTCCGAACTCTTTTTCTGTGAAACGATAAAAGTACTATTGAGCCTTCAAAAAAATAAAAAAAAATAAAAATAAACAAACAAAAACAAACAAAAACACGGCTGCCTTGCGATGATGCAATTTTTTTGCGACGTTTGGACCCTTCAGCTTAAATGGTCCATCTGAAATCTAAAAAACAAACAGGTTTTCCAAGTTGATAATAAATACGAGTCGTTGACGATCGTCGATTTTTTGAAAAATTAATAAAAAATGTAATTGTTACGTAACTCTTAAGGGGCCAATCCGCTTTGGAGCCACGAAAAAAGGCTATTTTCGCGATTTTTTTTTTTAGGATTTTATAAATCATGAATATAAAAGTTGTTGGGCTTGATAAATAAAGTCTTGAAAAACATTAAAAAAAATGTAATTCATTTTTATTCATTTTTAAGTTCAAAAACTATAGTTTAACGCAATGCCTCAGAAATAGGTGGGCTAGGTAGCTCTATCACAACTCGGCAACGGCTTGTCTGAAACAAAAAGATCAAAGTCCATTAGATTCAGTCTGACACCAGCTACAAAATGACCCTCGCATATAAAGTTTTATCAAAAAATAAAAAAATGGCAGATGAAAAACGACAAAAGTTTTAAAAAACGCGTTATTTCGCAGTTTTTCGCAAAAAAAAAATTAAAAATAACATTTTTAAAACCATCGAGGGTCATCTTGTTTCGAATCATGTTTACAATATGTGGTTCAAATTTCAAGAGAATAGTTTTATTAGTTTCAGAGGAACGATGGAGCTAGATTTTGAAATCGTTGTTTCGAGAAAAACGCGTTTCAAGTTTATACTATGAAAAACTGTTACCTAAACTCAATCGGCAATTCCTGCACCGTACAAAATCCCTTCTGATTGCTCATCATCGTCGATTTCTTCGAGTCTTGCTTGCTTTCGATTTTTTGAAATTTTCAAAGTGGTCTGGCCCCTTAAAACATGAAGAGCGATATGACAAAAATGAGATCGTCAACGACGTTTGAATATTTCTCATTGTAGCTCCTGTAAATTTGGAAACCATGCATCAAATCGTGCTACAGATATCATGTCCACCGACTTTGAAAACATTGTTTCGAGAAATACGTGGTAGAACCTGTAGCTCATTCAATTTGAGGAATACAGCTAAAAGGTGATACTATCGTATGAAAATATTTTTCGAAAATACAATTTTTTGACACACTCAGGTAGATGTAGCCCGTTAAAATACGAGGAATGATCTGCTAGCGGTTGTATCTGCTGTAATGGTTTCCATCTTAGTCGCTTTCACACGTGGTATTTATTTCAGGAACAAATAGCCAAGACTGAGAAATTGCAATTAGCCGTAACGTTGGACGAACATGAGATAGAATCGATTGTGAAACTCATACGAGAATGCAACGTCTCGTTGCATTGGATTCTTCTGCACACCGCCACCGCGACGATTTTGATCGAGGACTCTAAACGCTCGCGAACGCTTCGTCAACAAGTTATAAACGAGAGTGAATGCACGATCGACGATTGTCTTCGGTTGCTGCTAAGCACAGCCCAGATCGAGCATCATCTGAAAAATATGTACAAACAGGTGAGAACAGTCCTCATTTGGATGTATGTCATTCCGATCGTTCGTAAATAAACCTTTATTCAACGATGAAAATAAAAATTGACATTCCAATAATACTGCGTTCGGAGGCGACCCCGTCCATGGCAGATTTGTAATCGGCTCGGAAAAACCTTTCAACTTTGCAATAACTTAAAAAACAGCCGCTTGTTATCTGCGAGTTGAAAAAATAAGTACACTAATAGCACGATTAATTTTCGTCAACGAATTATATATCTTTGTCATATTCTTTGACTTTACAGATGTTGAACGACAAAGAATCCAAGTGGAACGAGAACAAAAATACGTGTGTCGAGCGCTTGACCAATCTGGCCGAAGTATTCAGCGGCAATAAATTCCTCGACGGTGTCGAGTCCAACGAGTGCCTCAAATCATGGTTCAAAGATACGAGCGGTCACGTAAGTACGCTGCAACAAGAGGATGGCCGAATAATAGCTCAGTTGTTGCAAGCTCTCGGAGAAGTTCAAGGTAATTTATTTTTCCCCACTCTTCCTTCCAACGAAGCTTGGTTTCTACAAATGAATGTTTACGGAGTATCGGGTTTTTTCTTCTTCTCTAAACGCAACATTTTGCTTTAAATATGCGAATCTATCCGGTACGAGTGGACCTTTGTTTTTTTACGTAAATCAACATTGATTGAGGAGGAAGGGACAAATTTTGGTTATTTTTTTTTCTCGTCTCGATTACACAGTGAATAAAATTGTTTTCAGATGTTTGCCCGATTACCGCTAATCCAATAGAATTCGTCATTTCAGAGTTTCATCAACTGAAGAATAACTTGCAAGTGTCTCGATACTTGACGGATACCTGCGAGATATTGCACGAAATGCTGCGAACAGGTAGCATCACGGAAGACACCATGATCGCTCTGAACATCGTTACCGATTGTTGTTACGCCTGGAACATAATGGAATCTTTCGTCGGCATAATGCAGTCGCGTATAAAAGAGAATCCACCAATGGTTACGCAACTCAAAGCATTATTCTCCAAGGTACGCCGCGGTCGATTTAGTAGTATGTAGACGGATGGCGTATCTTGGAGCGCGCATCTATCGGAGTATACGATCATCGGTTGCAGATGGCTTCGGCATTAGAAACACCGTTATTGAGGGTGAATCAAGCAAGAAGCGCCGATCTGTCCTCCGTCTCCCAATATTATTCGAGGCAACTGGAGAGTTACGCACGACGCGTGCTACAAATCATTCCGGAAACTGTGTTCGGGCTTCTCGCTCAAATAGTTCACTTGGAAACCAATGTTTTCAAGGAAATACCAACGAAATTAAGCAAGGACAGCCTGAAGGATTACGCACAGCTCGACGAACGCTTGCAGGTATGTTTCATGCGAGAAAATATCAGTAATACCTATATGCGAGGGGAAAAATTCTGATTTTCATGATTTTTTTAAATGAAAGATTTCTTCACCGTTTTTGAGACAGGGTTCGTTTTATTACTACTTTTGGCTGTTGCATGGTATATATATATTTTTCATTAATGTTTAAATATTATGGAGGTCCGGCGCGCTCCTCTGAACGGGTTTCGGCTGATATTGTGAGACGGCGTGACACGTAGCGCTGGCGGGATTAATCTGAAGAAAAAAAAACGAACGAACATTTTTCTTTCAATAATACTCATACGCAGGATATGAACCAAGGAAAAGTGAGAAATATTGAAAATCGCTGAAATGGTACGCTTTGAAACAAAAAGAATGAATCTTCCGAAAAATATGACTACATTTTACAATGAAAAAATACTTTTTGAAAAACATTTAGGGTTAGAAAGATCGATACCAAATTCCATCAGAATCGGTCGATAAGTGTTTTAGCTATACGTCACGCTACTTTTGAAAACGCGGTTTAGAAGGCCGTGCCATACCTGCGCCATTTTTAGAGATTAATAAAAAATAAAAAATACCATGTAGCAGCCAAAAGTAGTAATAAAACATACCCTAAGTCTAAAAATGAAGAAATCTTTCCTTAATAAAATTCACGAAAATCAGCCATTTTTTTCCTCGGCTGAAGGTGATCTACTGATCTACTGATCTACCTCCTAAACGACATTGTATCGACCTTCTTTTGTAATCGCTTTTTTTTACAGATGGCGAAACTCACGTACGAAGTTTCGGTGTTCACGAAGGGTGTTCTCTCGTTGAAAAGTGTTTCCCTCGGTGTATTGAGGGTAGACTCTCATCGTCTCTTGGAGGATGGAATTCGCCGAGAGCTAGTGAAAAAAGTCACCCTCACCCTCCAAAACGGC
This sequence comes from Ophion obscuratus, assembly GCA_964007375.1. NCBI lineage: Eukaryota > Metazoa > Arthropoda > Insecta > Hymenoptera > Ichneumonidae > Ophion > Ophion obscuratus. Next base: position 45,101,225 of record OZ023312.1, read on the forward strand.
CTCACGTTTGATCCAAAATCCAAAGTATAAGAGTTTAGGACATTATTATTTTTTGGGAAAAAAAAAACGTTTTTGCGGAGTCTTAAATTTGACAAAGCGTATATCACAAATGTTTCGAGTGTCCGTTCGTTTGAAGAGTTGAACACGTTCACAAAAAATGCCCTTGGGTTAAAAACATATACCGAAGGTTTGTGCAGTAGGCTATGAAAATGAACGGAACAGTCGCACGATGGGTGAACCAGAACTACGAGAAGTACGTGATGAAATTTATGAATAACGAAATTGACGACCCCTTTGAAGTTGATAGGATACGTTTTCCTATCTGCCTTTCTGCTTGAATTTACGATTGTTTCAATCCATATTTTACTTCATCCTTTATAGGGCTTGACAAGTATAGTATGTAAATATACATTTTCAAAAATTACTCTTACACGTCAAAATATAATTCGTCACATTCTCTTTCCAGATCCCTCTGGCAACAAAATTGAGTATGCTCGCCACGATGATGGACGGCTACAGAAAATCCTTTCAGTACATCCAAGATTACATAAACATCAACAGCTTAAAAATATGGCACGAAGAAGTGAGTGTCGCTACTTCGAAATAAAACGAATCTATAGTCTGGCGCAGACGCAGGCTCGTCGGAATTTCTTCACTGAATAAATGTTCCAATCGATTTAAAAAAAACGTAGCGCATTTGCAGTTTCAATGAATTTCTTCCAAGTTGATGAAAAAAATGTCCACAAATTGTCATATATATTTCGACTGATTATACTTTTTGGCTGACTCAGAAAGTACTACGATTTTCCTTCGGCAAGATGAAAAATCGGCCATGGACAAGTATTTGAACGTCTGTGTATCTCTTCAACAGATTACGTACATCATAAATACGGCCCTCGAAGAAGAGTGCAGAGAGTCAACTTGGACGTCGGAAAAATCATGGAAGTTCATGCTTTACGAGGACAAAATCGATAGCGCTATGCCGTCAGAGACAAACTGCGGGACATTTATGGGTCGTTTGGCCCGCGAGTTAGCGCGTGTCACGGATCCAAAGTACGAGTATACGTAAATGAGTTCTCGTTCGACGCTTTAGCTGGAAACGCGCATCAATCACATTACTCGATGATGAAATTTACAGATCAACCGTGTACATAGAGCACGCACTTGCCTGGTTCGATCTCAGGACTCAGACCGAGATATTCAGCCACAAAATATTCTCGATGATACTGGAAGCGATAGGAACACCAGGTCTAGCCGGTCTCGACAAATTAATATCGCATTACGTGAGCGTCGAATTGCACGGTGTGATTAATTATATGGAGAGAGGTGTGCGCGACAAAAATTGGACGACGATGTTGGACGAGTGTAGATCATTTATTCAACACCCCGATTACGCAAAGGGAACGATCAACAATCCCTCGAGGCTCTACGCAATCGTGTCCGGTCACTCGAACAAAATTTGGCCATCCTTGTTCGAGTCGGTCATGAGGATCGGTCATTTCCAATTGTTCAGGAACAAAATAGCCTACGAGCTGAATACCGTCTGTAAATTCGAGGCTAAACACATGGAGGCTGCTCTACGAACTTTGAACGCGTACGTATATATATATATATATATATATATATATATATATATATATATAACAAATTTTCATTGCGCCACTTCGCTCCGATCGATTCCACTCTGAGCTTTATTTGCGAATATTGTCAGTGCTGTGCTTGCGGAAGTGAGGAAAAAATCTGGCGATCTTCCCGTGCATCAGGAAGAAACGGATTTACTGCGCGAGCTCAGCGTTAGGCTCGATTGGACGGGAATGAGTGATCCGCTGAACAAGGGTTACGTCAAACCGCCGAGTATCAACGATCTGCCACTCGTACTATTTCTATTCACCGTGACATATCTTCACAAATTGCACTACTGCAAAAAGACAGGTACATTATCACTAATCCCTACGCGTTTTCTACGAAAAGATAAAAGTACTATTGAGCCTTCAAAAAAATTTAAAAAAACAAACAAAAACACGGCTGCCTTGCGATGATGCAATTTTTTGCGACGTTTGGACCCTTCACCTTAAATGGTCCATCTGAAATCTAAAAAACAAACAGGTTTTCCAAGTTGATAATAAATACGAGTCGTTGACGATCGTCGATTTTTTGAAAAATTAATAAAAAATGTAATTGTTACGTAACTATTAAGGGGCCAATCCACTTTGGAGCCACGAAAAAAGGCTATTTTCGCGATTTTTTTTTTTGAGGATTTTATAAAACATATGAATATAAAAGTTCTTGGGCTTGATAAGTAAAGTCTTGAAAAACATTTAAAAAAATTTAATTCTTTTTTATTCATTTTTAAGTACAAAAACTATAGTTTAACGTAACGCCTCAGAAATAGGTGGGCTAGGTAGCTCCATCACAACTCGGCAACGCCTTGTCTGAAACAAAAAAATCAAAGTCCATTAGATTCAGTATGGCACCAGCTACAAAATGACCCTCGCATATAAAGTTTTATCAAAAAATAAAAAAATGGCAGATGAAAAACGACTTTTCTATTCACGACGAGATTTCTATTCACCGTGACATATCTTCACAAATTGCAATACTGCAAAAAGACAGGTACATTATCACTAATCCCTACACCCTACGATTTCCCAATTTTCCTTTCGCCGTTATTGGTTATTCGCTCGCGATGATGCCACAATGCTTGGGAAATCATCTACAATCGCAGTTCTCAACTGCAATCCGCCCGGCTTGACAAATTATACAGTGAATGTGTTGATATGGCCGGTTCTCATCCCCTGCCGGTGATAAAACTGTATTTTACTTAAGAGGGATTTGTAATTCCGTGAATTGCCGTTTATTTGAGGGATGGCGACTGTTAAGGAAGATACGTTCAAGCGAGGAAAAAATGCCGATATTCATGATTTTTTTACAAGCAAATATTTCTTCACCATTTGTGAGACTTAGGGTATGTTTTATTACTACTTTTGGCTGGTACATGGTTTAAATGAAAAAATCTTTAATGACGGAGATATGGGACGGTCTTCTAAACGGGTTGCGGCGGATATTGTCAGACGACGCGACATGCAGCGTCGGCGGGATTAATCGAAAAAAAACCCAACAAAGTTTTTTTTTTCATTAACACTCATACGCAGAATACGAACCGAGAGAAAGTGAGAAATGTTGAAGATCGACGAAATCGTACACTGAAACAGAAAGATCGAATTTTCCGAAAAAAATGTCTACATTTTGAAATAATAAATACTTGTTTTTCACTATTTTTGAAAACGATTAGAGTCATTTTTTAGACAATAAGGTTAGAAAGATTTATGACAAATTTCATCAGAATCGGTCGATTAGTTTTTTATTTATACGTCAGGCCAGTTTTGAAAAGGCAGTTCAGAAGACCGTGTCATACGTCCGCCATTTTTAAAGATTAACAAAAAAACATATCATGCAACAGCCAAAAGTGGTAATGGAAAAAGAGTACTAAGTGTCGAAAGTGGCGAATAAATATTTCCAAAAAACAAAATGAAAATGAGCAAATTTTTTCCTGGCCTGAAGGTATCTCCTCCCTTACTACGGTCGGTCATTTTTTTTCTCGATACTCGTAATATATCAAGTTTCAGGTACCACTAGAAGTCGTTCGGAGCCTACGTTAAATTAATTTCCTTCGAGATTCTGTGAGTTGCATCTATTTGTGTATTCGTGTAGCGAAGCGCCTGACTGGGATGTTTCACATCATCTTTTAAAAAAACAGTACCGATACTCGGTTCCTGAACAATTGACGTTGTGCCTCCTGAAATCTGTGTGAATTCGAGGAACCGCAAATGTTTCTTAAAAAAAAAATACAAATTTCACACAATTAAGACTGATTATGCGCCAAACATCTGCAGATGGAAAGTCGCCCAAATTAGAGGGCTCAAAGACGTTTTTATGACAGTTTTTATGCGACGGCTACTTTACGGGGGTATAAAATTAACGCTTGTTTCCATTCGCTATATTTTTCGTACTTGTCGGGACTCGCGACAATTTTGAAACTCTCATGATACACATCGTACAAACTGGCCCAGGAGTCTAATAGTTTTAAAAGCACGAGTAGGCGAATCCGTTTTCGCAAGCGTTTTTCTATTCAATCCATTTTCTATTTCTGGATCTGAGGCGGCGTATCTGCATAAAACCTGTTTGAGCATTCAATTCAATTTCACGAAGAAACTCTCCTATGTGGAATGCCTCGGTGAAGAAGTGCATCAATTTATACGCTATGCGGAAAGTGATATAAGATTTATTCATGGATGGCTCAATTTTCCCATCGCCCCTTGGTTTGCGCCACGTATCGGTGTATTTCGAGATTGCGCGGTATTAGCGGAATAAAAGAAACATCGCGATCCAAAACAACTTGCGATTTCAAAATATTATTCTAGTGATTTTTTATGAATTATGTTTCTACATGAAAATCTTATTTTTTAAATACAGAATGTCCCGAATCTGTAAAATTGCCACGTGATATTTTGTTCTTCCATTTCCGTAAAAAAATTAAAAAGATATTCTGTGATAACTTCGCAAACGAGATAATAATTCTCATGGTAATAATAATATATTTTCTTTAATGCAGCGAGCTTGCTGAGCAAGAAAGTCAACGACCCGGTCGATGCGGTCGTTTTTACGATTGGAATGCAGACGATACTTCGTCAGTTTCCACCTTCGATATTGGACACTTACATGGCTCATGTTTGCCAATATATATTGACGTTCGTCACCACCGACAGGTATTCCCACAATCATGATACTTTTTGTCGTTAAGCACTATCGACGAATCACGCAAATTTTATTCCAGTGGAAAGTTGCCCAACGACTGGGAAGCCGAAGGTGTCACCGGGCTCCACTATCTTCAGCTACTAACGAAATATTCTGGTCTATCAAAATCTGCGATACTCCACAACATTCCCGTCATCGTACTTGATCAGTACAAAAAAATGACAAAGTAAATTTCTTTCATATGCCGTACGATAACAGTGAAATTATATACATATGTACGAATATCTACATGGGGCATTTCTCATCCTACGGATCACCGTCCAAATCTTATCTTGTCGGGCCTAGTGCATTGTTTTTCGACGAAATTCCTCGTAACGCAAGGTGACAAAAAACGATTCCGAGAAGCGTGAACGTGAGTAGGACGCGAAATGCTCAATTGGTGTGTGTGTGTGTGTGTGTGTGTGTGTGTGTGTGTGTGTGTGTGTGTGTGTGTGTGTGTGTGTGTGTGTGTTGTATTCGATATACACGTCCGAAAAAATGTTGTTACACTAATTCACAGAATGCAACCCTGCGTGGCAATAAAGGGACAAATGAGTCGCGCCAACTTAACTTATTCGTCAGTCATTTAAAAGCGCTCCGATAATACAAAATGAGAGGGATGCGGATATGCATACGTAACTATGTATTGAGCCGCGTGTGTGTGTACGTACGCGCGTATGTAGAGACCGTATACATATAGACAGGCGTGTGTACATTATTCTTGAGAGCGCGTAGCGAAGAGCTGTAGTTGAGTTAAAGCGAGTATATATATGTGCATAGGTATAGGTCGAAATAGCGTGCATAGAGTCTCCGAAGTGGCGAAGGCGGATCCGAGCCACCCCGACTATAACGGTAACACGGTCACTTTCAATTAGTGATAAGTAGTGGGTCCCATACGAAGAGATGCGCGAGTGCCGTTGACTGTACCTCGCTCTAGCCGCCACCACACTAAACTCAGTATTTTGCATGCCTATATATATATATATATATACCTTAGCAATAAGGGAGGCTGTCCCGAGACTTGTTGACTGTTATGATAGTACTTCGTCTTGGGTTTCTCCCCGTGTATTACAAATGTGTTCTATACATACGCGAAGGCCCCCTACAATATCGACAGACTCGCGACTCGCTCAACCCTTCAATAATTTAGGTTGCCATTTTTTGGCCTTCCTTCTCACAACTCTAAAACGTATTTGCAATTGTCGTCGTACATCTGTTTACGATAGCAATAGGTATCGCGTAATATTTTTAAATGAGCAAGAACGAGTGCATGGAAATTTCAAGGAACACTTTAACAAATTCCACGAGGTGCGTGATCGATTCCAGACCCGAGGGAAGAGACGTTGCAATGAGCCTTTTTTTTAAATGGATAATACTTGGGAAGGTTCCACCACGAACTGCGCGTTGTATATGGTAGTGTAGTTTCAAGATATAGGGAGAGATCTCAAATTCATCATCGTTTATTGGAAAGGTCTAGAAATGATTAATGGGAGAGATACCTTCCGGCGAGGAAAAATTGCTGATTTTCATTATTGTCTTTTAAGGAACATTTCTTTATTATTCTTGAGACTTAGGGTATGTTTTATTACTGTTTTAGCGGTTACATGGTATTTTTTTAAAAAATATTAATTTTCAAAAAATGGCGGAGGTATGGCACGATCTTCTAAACGGGTTACGGCGGATGTCTTCAGGCGACGTTACCCGTAGCGACGGCGGGATAAACCTGAAAAACAAAACAAAGATTTTCCTTTCTGACTCATACGCAGAATATGGAGCAAGAAAAAGTGAGAAATGTTGAAAATCGATTAAATGGTAGGGTTTGAAACAAAAAGATCAAATTTTCAACAACAAAAAATGGCTACATCCTGCAATAAAAACGTTTTTTTTTTCAAAATTATTAAGGATCACGTCTTAGGCAATAAGGTTAGAAAGATTTATATCAAATTTCATCAGAATCGTTTGATCAGCTGTTTAGCGTCATGTCAGTTTTGAAAATGCGGTTTAGAAGACCGCGCCATACCTCCGCCATTTTAAAAGATTAATAAAAAGAAAAAACTAGAAAACAGCCAAAAGTAGTAATTGAACAAACCCTAAGTCTCAAAAATGGGGAAGAAGTGTTTCCAATTTTAAAAAACTATGGACACCATCAAATTTTTTCCTCGCCCAAACGTATTTCCCTCCTTAAGCAAAGCCTATAAATCGCCTATAAATAGCGTCTATATATATACGCTATATATATACGCCTATATAGCGCAAAAATCCATGCACTTTTGAGGCGTGCAGTTGCGCGTGCAAAATCGGTGAAAAATACCGTTAAAAATACTGCTACTGGTCTATACTTCTATTGAAAATTAGCAAGTATCCCCAAGAAGGAATGACAAAGCACGTGTGGTAGTTAGAACGAAATGTGGCGGAATCGTTGACAAACCCCCAAAGAAACATCACTAGTTCAGAATAGCGCTTTAAAAAAAAACAACAACAATAGAAAAAATCGTCGTTCGCCGCTCGGACTTCCGTCTCTGCGCACCACGATTGCTGCGACATTCTACAGATTTTTTGGAAACTCAAAACTGTTCGTTCTTTCGTCTTACTGAAGTTCTTCGCGAAAAATTCTCGTTCGTATCTAGCAAGAGGGCGCGCCAAGAAGAAAAATAAATGGCCTTTTTAATATCTTTGCAATGGAGAAACGAAAAAATCCGTACTTTTCTGAATTTCGTCAGTTTTTGCTGAAAATTGTTCAACCTCTCGACTCACTCGAAGTTCTTTTGCAGAAAATCCTCGTATAATGAAAAACGGAAGCGATCAGTGTAAAAAAAACAGCGGCGCGTTTATTTTAGTTGGATGTTGGAATCTTTGGGTTTGTCGAGTGAGATGATAAAATCGTTTTGTCTTATTCAGAGGTCTCTGCGGATAGTCCCTCGCTATTACGATGTCCAGCGTGAAGAGAAGAGGGAGAAAAAGCGAGAAAAAAAGCGTTGCAGTCATTTGAGTTGTAACTGAAACAAAAAATGGAGCGTGAATGTGTGTGGGGGGGGGTCACGGATTCGTATATTTATCACTGACAGGGTTGTACGTGCGTGTGTGCATTGCATAGAAAATTTCGTACGCATCGGCGTGAACCGGCGGTAGGAAAAAGGGCATATGTGCAACCGTTCGGACACATTGGTAGGTGGAATTTAACGGCGGCAAGCGCGGCGTCAGCGCGCGCGGTGCTCTTTCCTCGCGACGTTACAAAAAGGGCACGCCGATCGTATCGTCCGCTCAGTTGCGATTCCGTCGGACTTCCGAAACAACACGGTCTTACGTCGAGAACACAAGAACAAAATATAATCGTAACTGATAGAGAAAAAAATTGCTCGTGCGCTATCTAGCGAATTTCGACGATAATAATTTGTTTTTCGAACTTTCAAACCTGGCACTCGAGTTTGGCAAATTCATACTCACCTTTGGCGATTTCCCTGCGGCGAGGACATTTCGTAGCAATGAATTCCTCAACGTTTCAGGTGAGCAGAAATATCGTAAGAGGATTTTTTTTCGCGGAAACTTTAACTTTTTTTTATCTCGACATACGCGCAGTGTTTTTCGGTGGAAAAAAAACAGGGTGTGTATCGTTCGTTACGTTATATCCGTTTATGTCCACCCACCGTTGTACAAGTGATACAAGCTCACCCCTTGGTGTATAATTAATTTGAGGTGTGCCACACGAAGAGCTCTTCTCTCCCTTACGCGTGTATATATCTCTCGAAACGTTTGCACGGTACACAAAGTTCAAAGATTCAACCTCTCCTCGTTCGTCACATGCAGATGTGATTTCTTTCGTTCCAACCAACGCCACAAAGCTTTTTCACAAGAAGCCGTTTTTGAGTTAGCTTACCCAGTTTGAGCTTCGCTTTTGATATCCAGCGGGAAAAAAATCTTCGCTACCGTAGAACTTACGTTTTGAAGGATTTACATATAAGAGAGAAATGTTATTTTTCTATTAACTTTACGTGTCTATACGAATATTAAAGAAGACAAGTAATATTTATTTATTTGAATATTCGTTGAGTCGTTGCAATTATCTGGAAGGTGACATTTCGCGATGATTCGGCCACCGTAACAATCTACAAAATAGAGATTTTTTTGAATTTTGTACCGCGCATTCCACTTGGAGAAAATGTTCAACGGGTGTGCATTCAGCTTGGTCTCCCAAAAAACATGTTCAATGTTTTTTGCGATGGAAGTACTGGGGTGACGTAGTAGAGATTTCACACACAATTAATACACAGTCTTGCCTAGATTGTGTTTTTTTTTAATTGAAAAATATTGATAAACAATGAATATATTATAGTTGAAACAAAGTGCCGCGGTTGCTGCATGGTCGGTAGGTGGAAGTAGCTCTAGGAAGTAGGGTGATATGAAATGAAACATAAAAAATGTACTTTTAGCATAAACAATAAAACTTTTTTATGACCGGGTACTTTTAGGGGATTTTTTAAATCACGGCAAGCTGTAGAAGTAATTTCTATTTTCGACAAAAAAAAAACCTTTAAGGTATTCCTTTCTCGTACCTTAATTCTTAACTATTAAGCGATTTTCGTGTCTAACCAAGTACAAGTACATCCCGATATACCGTTGGAATTTCAAGCCAAATTTCCAAATTTTTAAGGAAACAAAAAAACTAAAAATCCTCTCATTTAAACGGGGCTTTATGGAGATGGCACACTGTCCACGTTTCTGACTAATAGTTTATCCACTCAATAACTCTAGATACCTTATATAAACTGCTCACGCGTGTGAACAATATTTAAAGATTCCGTAACGATAATAAAAACAGGGGATCACGAAATGTTTAAAGAAAAATATTAATAACAAAACCTAGATAAATGTAACTAGCAGAAGAATTTTCATAGCCGCGACATTTCAGAGAAAATGTCAAAATGTCAAATTTTACTAAATCTGCGCGAAATTTTTTATTCCGGTTCGTCGTCGGGTATAATAATTGATTGTGACTTATTTTCACTAAGCGTCACTGTAATTTACCAATCATTGTTAATCAATTGTTCTGAAGAAATGGATAAACATTTGAATAATCATCCGGTCATACGATGGAAAATATTTGAAACTATGCTCTGTCCAAATTTGAGGCAATTCGGACGAATCGATTGTAAGATACGACTCAGAGCATTCCACATAAAATAGTTTCGAGAAAAAGGCGATAGAAAAAAGTGTGAATCGCGGTGGGGTGGTTGCCTCCGCAAAAATCGTCATATCTCGGTTAATTTTGAGTAGTTTTACAAAAGTTTTGTTGTAAAATAAGGTTAAAACTTGATGCTATGAAAATATGCAATAAAAAATCGTTTGTTTTTAATTAAAAGCTTATGCGGGGATCCCTTACCGCCACTACAATTATTACCTATCGCAATGTTTTCCTCAAAGATTACCCTAGGAGCAGTTTATGTTTTTTAATGGTCGTGGCTTGCTCACAGAGGAAGTTGCGCAAACAAAATTAAGCAGTTAGGGAGCAATGTGCAAATTTTTATTATACATGACGTTTCCAATCCATTACCCCAGAATAATTTATTATACTATTATTATATTTTTTGTGAAAATTCATAAATTTCCACAACCTTAACCCCTAATGTAATTCTAGGAGAATTCAATATCGAACAGCTGTCGCTGACACTACATGTATGTAAAAAAAAAAAAAAAATCAATCCCGTATCTCAAAACATTGGCGAACAATTATTAAATTTTTGTAAATCTGAAAAATCAGGGTTTTATGAAATTCGAACCGTTTCAACAACTTTTCCAAAATCGTTCGGTGAGGATTAAATCTGTATTATCTGTAGATTACAGTTTCACTAGGCGCGTATAAAAAGTCCGAAAGTTTACTGCATTTTGGGAAAAGTTTAAAAGAAAATTAAATCTGAACTGATATCTAATACAGTGATTGAATCGTACAGTTTGATAAATATCAAATTGTATTGTGGTATTTATCAAAGTTTGAGCGCGAACAGTAAAATTCGTACCTACATTCATGCATTCGGGAATTTTGTATAGACGTTATTTTTAGATATTTTGGAATATACTTTCATTAAAATGTCAGAATAACGACCAAACAAGCTCCTTCCGTCAGAAAACAAAATGTCTTCCACTTTAACAAAATTCCATCTTCAATTTACAAAATAATATATCGCATACCATGTTTTTAAATAAAGATTAGCAATCTATCAAAGCGGAAGTTATAAATGCCATCCAAAATCTTTTTCTTTTTGTAGAATAATAGAGAATAGTTCAATGTTTTAACAATTTTTCGTTACTTTTTGTTTAATGGAATTGAACGTCAGTTTTTCTTATCTCGTGCGTTAAATTTGATCCGATCAATGTATCCTTTGTCAATAAGGTTATTATCAATAAACATTTCTCATCGACAAAATCTTGCCATAGCATAATTAGTCGTTTCAAATTGGAAATTAATTCTTAGCTTTTCCATGAAAAATCCCTTTAAAAAAATATCGCCATAGCGAACATTTTTCGAGTCCTCATGCGAAAATCTCTCATACGATTTTATTCGGATCGTCTTGAAGTAAAGAAATTGACAATAATCGAAATATTAGGTCAATCATGTAACTAATAGATCACACACAAACGTGCCAAATGTGAGAATTAGACATACGTTATTTGTTCGAGAGTATTTGTGATATAAAACATTATCGCGAATAACTACGAAGATATTTCTAGTTTCTCTCATTGTCATCATTTGTTCCTCGCAATCGAGGAAAAATGGCAATATAACTGACAGCAATATAACAATCTTATCTGGAACGGGTTTCGTCGAAGAAAGAGCTGTCACTTGTCATGATAGAACCACCATGCTGATTGCTCATGTGCAAAAGAACAGAATAAGAAAAAAACAAATCTTGTAGGAAACTAGAGTAAAAAATTGTTCAACAGTTCCACGGTAAATGTTTTTTTCCCCCAATTGGCAAACATGGTCAAAACCTTTCGTAATTCCTGCATATAAATGCATGGCTATTGAAAAAAATCATTTTTCAAATTTTCTATCTATTTTGCTCTACCTGGATATACCTCGAGTATAATATATATATATATAACATGTTATGGAAATAACCGCTCTTGGCCGTGTCTCTCGTTTTATTAATAAGTGATGTCCGACAGCCTTTGTCGCGAGCACTTACGTGTGTAGCTATATCGTGTATCTGTACACTTTTAGGACATTGTACGTTACGGTGTAACAGTGCTCATGGCTATTTATCTACTCGAACTGGCCATCAATGGGACTCTAGCCGCAGATGTGGATTATTCCATCGTCAGGGACTATAACAATTTACCAAAGCTACGTTCGAAACCTCGAGAAATTCGTGGCTTCAAGCCACACTCGATGTCTACGGCCATTGGTTTTGGAAAACGTCAGAGCAATTCTTATCCGTCGTCGGAGCCGAATGAACAAGATGAGACCGTCATGCATCCACTAACGGATTTTTCAAAAAGGCATATTCATATTTCCTTATTTATAGTCATATCGTATACCCCAACCGTATAACGATATTGGGGGCAAGAACCTTAAGGCGAGGAAAAAAATTGCTGATTTTCATAATTTTTTAAAGAAAAGATTTCCCACCATTTTTTAGACTTAGGGTATTTTTTATTACCACCTTTTATTTTATTCCTTTTATTATTTTTTTCCATTCATCTCGAAAAATGGCGGAGGTATGGCACGGTCTTCTAAACGGGTTGCGGTGGATATTGTCAGACGGCGTGACACGTAGCGTCGGCGGGATTAATCTGGAAAAAAAAACTAACGAAGATTTTTATTTCATATTAAACACTTTCATATTCTGCGTGTGAGTTCGTATGAAATAATAAAAAGTGATAAATGTTAAAAATCGATTAAACGATACGCTCTGAAACAAAGGGATTGAATTTTCCGATACAATTGATACATTTGGGAATAAAGAAATACTGTTTTTTTTTCTATTTTCAAGAACATTACGGTTAGTACATAAGATTTAGGTACATATATTAGTTTTGGACAATAAGGTTCGAAAGATTTATACCAAATTTCATCAGAATCGTTCGATTAGTTTTTAAGTGATACGTCACGTCAGTTTTGCGAATGCAGTTTAGAAGACCGTGCCATACCTCCGCTATTTAAAAATACTAATAAAAAACCATGTGACAGCCGTAAGTAGTAATAAAACATACCCAAAATCTTAAAAATGGCGAGGAAATGTTCCGTTTTTTTTAAATAATGAAAATCAGCAAATTTTTTCCTTGCCTAACGGTATCTCCTCCCCTTAATATCTAACCATATCCCTCATTTTCCAAGATTTTGTTATGTAATTGATCTATTGTATATTCCTACTCAGATTTCCTATGGAGTGGTTCATTCGAGTGTTCAAAATCAATCCCGAAACATCGTCCAAGGCAGAGACATCACTGTCCAATGAAGAAAACATGAGAAGATTGGTTATGCAACGTTATAAAAAGACGAAAAACGACGATCCTTTGGATTACGAGTGAAACAACCATCAACTCATATGATGACCTTGGACTGTATATGATAAATTATATTCATTCGTAACATTGTCTGAAACATTGCATTTAATAAAGGTATCGTGTCTGCGCACGACGATGCTTTGCTCAATTCTCCGAACTTTCCGCAACCCCTGTCCTTTCCACCGACCGCTTGTCATACGATACATTGTCTACACAACGCCTGCTGTAGACTGTAAGTGAAATAAATCTTTGTTCACTTGAATTTGAAAAGAATAGCAGTTCAACGCTGGGTTTCCGATGGAAGGTCAGTCAAGGCGTTATACGTCTATACAGCCCGTCAATAAAATTTTTGGGCATTTTTTTGTTCAGAATACTCAAAATGTAATCATGATGAGATTTGAAGGGTTTATTCAAGGTACACTACCGCTCGAAAGTTTGGATAAACCAGTCGATATTTCTGGCCGCACTAAAAGTTAGATGGCTCCGGTGAAAAAAAAAATTAACGAATGGCGTTCTGAAGGTATCAAATTCAGCTTTGTTTTACTTTTTTTAAAATATTTTTTATTTTTTTTGTTCGATCCAGTACGTACTTTTGTACGTGACCGTTTTTCGGCTATTTTTCGACCGTCGATAATTGGGCGCATAACTTATAGAATTTTTTTTTGTCATTTTCATCCATTATATACTTGAAAGGGGAAGGGTATCCGTTTTCTTTTTGTGAAAAGTTTCGTGCGATTTTTATTCGCAAAGTTATTTCATCTTTTGCTAAAAAAGACGAATTTTGGAAAATGCAACGTAACTCAAGAACTATAGGGTTTGAGAGATAATGCCGAAGATGTAAAAAGTTGCGTAAGTTTATATTGGATCGCCTGGAATTTTTTAATAATTTTCCTGTATGATTTTTTTTTAAACTATTTTCGCCTGAAATTCTGATGAGTAGGGATAGCTTAACTCGAAAGGCATGGCGTTTAGGACAAAACATCAAAAGGAGAAACTCTTTTAATTTTCGATTTTGAATTCGCTTGCATTTTCCACAATTTTTTTTTATTTCGAAATTTTTTTGGCCGAGCCTCGTATAATCGTCTAAAACATTGATTGGGGTGTCTCGTGAACTATTGAGTTAGAGAAAAAATATCAAGAGGGGAAAATGTTGCGGGGTTTCGTTTTACATGCGTTGAAATTTTTTCAGATTTTTTCCAAATCTTTTTACAGTGTTTCAAAAGCACCGAGACGACCTGAAACAAAACATTGTAAACAAATTTCGAAACAAATCTGAAAAAATGTCAACGTATTCAAAACGAAACACTGTAACATTTTCCCCTCTTGATACTTTGTCTCTAACTCAATCGTTTTCGAGATACGCCAATCAATTGTTTGGAGGATTTTTCGAGCTTCGGCCAAAAAAGTTTCGATACAAAATTTCGAAAAAAATATCTGAAGAAATTCAAACGAATGTAAAACGAAAATTAAAAAAGTTCCTCCTTTTGATATTTTGTCCTAAACGCCATACTTTTCGAGCTAAGCCATCCTACTCATCAGAATTTCAAGCAAAAATAGTTTTAAAAAAACTTACAGGAAAATTCTTTAAAAATTCTTACATCTTTGACTCGTGACACGGTCTTCTAAACTACACATTCAAAATTGGCGCGGCGTAAAGCTAAAAAAGTAATCGACCGATTCTGATCAAATTTGGTACAAATCCTTCTAACCTTATTGTCCAAAACATGACCTTAAATGGTTCGAAAATTTGAAAAGTAATAATTTTTATTTAAAAATGTAGCATTTTTTCCGGAAAATTCAATCTTTTTGTTTCAATTTTATCGATTTCCAATATTTCTCACCTATTCTTGGTTCATATTCTGCGTATGAGTATTCATGAGAGAAAAATGTTTGTCGGCTTTTTTTCAGATTGATCGTACGAAAAAATCGCTCGAAACTCAAAAAAAAAAGAAAATGGAGCTTCTGCTATCCCTTTTAATTGGGGTGTGCAATAGGGGAGTGGATCGGGTACTCGATCCACTCGGGTACCCGATGTTCGGGTCGGGTCGGGTACCCGACGGGTTACGTTTTTGCATTACCCGTCACTATTGGTTACCCGAATTTGGTGATCGGGTACTCACAAATTTTTGGTACTCGTAAACGTCGAGTACACTTAAACTTCGAATATTCGAAAACGACTCGTAGATCCATATCTGTTATTTATATTTCTTTTTATTTTTTATTTAGGTGTCTCGACCAAATAATGGGAGAAAAGGAAACCTCGAAGAAGGCGATAAAACGAATAAATGATAATACTGTCGAAAATCTTTTTTCGTCGCACTTTTCTATCCTGTGTGTGTGTGTGCGTGTGTGTGTGTGTGTGTGTGTGTGTGTGTGTGTGTGTGTGTGTGTGTGCGTGCGTGCGTGCGTGCGTGCGTGCGTGCATGCGTGCGTGCGTGTGTGTGTGTGTGTCTGTAGGGTGGAGAGAAAAACGGTCACTTTTGGCGGATCGTATCGTAATAGCGCGGGAAAGTTGCGTTTTGGCATCACCAAAAAGTTTGCGGAAGGAAAAAAAGTACAATAAATATCTTCTGTTCCGGTGAACGCCTTAAAGTTTTGAATTTTTCGACGTGGGTTTTAAATTAAGAAAAAACCCAAAAAGACCAAGATTCAACGCCTTGCGTTTATTCGAAGTGAGAAGAATATAGCTTCCATTTGACATTTTAAAATTGAAAATATCTTGATTAGTTTCAGAGATACAAGCGTTTGAAGAACAAGTTTTATCTGGAAATTTTTTTTAAAATGAATAAATTAAATTAAGAAGAAAATTAAATTAAGAAGAATGAATCGCCGAAATTACCAGTTATCACTTACAGATAACCAACCAGTTATCAATTACAGAATTAATGGAAATTCGACGAAGAATCTTGCTTTTAGTCAGTTTTTCGGCATTCAAATATCTCGATATTTCTTGAAATGCGAGTGTCTTAAAAGAAGTTTGCCGGAAAAAATTGTAAATATATACATAGCAAAAATACTAAAATTATTAAATAAATTATTCGTATTTCTTATGAACTCCAACCTATCGGCGAATGGTAGAGAAAACAAAGCTGTAGTCTATTTCGTCCGTTTTGGTACGTTTCCGTGGCGCTATCTATACGATGTGAGACGAGAGGTGTGTGAACTGGGAACCCCACTTCTCTCAAAAATAAAAATAAAATATGTTTCCTCTATTATTTAAGATGTAGTTAAATGTAGTAGAATTCATTTTATTTGTAGTTCGGGAATAAGATAAGTTTCCGCACTACTCTCATTGTCACAATGAAGAAATTTTAACTCTGTGACCTTGAAACACCCGAAATATTATTTCATTTTAAACTGCATTCAATGTAGTTAATTGTAGTGAAGTTTATATTTCAATCGGCTCGTTGTACGTAGGAGAAACTGATACCCGATTTGGTAAGCCTACGTAGAAATTGTTATTCATTTATTTTTGGAATTTAATTTTTCTAAAGAAAAAATGACTACATCCAATGTAGTCAAGATGGGCGAACAAAAAAAAATCCAAGATCAAATTTTATAGAATGTGTACAAGATCAAGTAACGGGAGCCTCCTATAATGTTTTGTGGGCACGGTAACACCGAATAAAAAGGTTACTACGATTAACTACATTGAATGTAGTTACACATGGAACAATGTTTCAAGTGGTTTAAGGTTATTCAATGCGAATTCAACCTCATGGAAATGGAATTACGGCTGAAACTCGACTTAATCAAAAACTACAAATATAAAGAGTTTAACTACACTAAACTACATTCCCAACAACAGACGAAACATGTGTTTGTCGTTAATTCCGAAGAGGTGAAGAAGAGGGAAGTCCTCTTGTAAGCAACATGAGTGAGTTACATACATTTAAACATTGAATGCGGACTCAGCAGTATTTTACAACTAGTTTATACATTAACCTGGAAAGTTGAAACCCAAATAAAATCTTTCTATTCAAAGCGTGTTTTCTGTTACTCTCATATTGTCAACCTTGGAAGTATTTTGTTGTAGAATTTCTACATGGATTCATATACGCACAATGTACAACGAAAACCGTGAATTACTATAAGCCGTGAACGAACCGAATAACCTAACCGAGAATCGAACCCCAAGCGCCGCTCCGACTTAAATACCAAAAGAGTAGCGCCTAGCCGAATAAGTCCGATGGCCGAACGGATAGCGCACTGCTACCGTATCCCGGACGATCTGAGTTCAAATCCTCGTCTTGTTTTTTTTTCTAAGCATTGTTTTGTTATTCTAAGCATCTAGTTAGCTATTATAACCCAACTAAAACTGCTCTCCTAATTTTCATGGATACAGCTACGCTTGGGTTTTGATTGGAGGCACTATGCTCGATCAAGTATCGCCTATGTCCAAAGAACCGAATGAAATAAAAAAGTCACTACAATTAACTACATTGAATGTAGTTACACATGGAACAATGTTTCAAGTGGTTTAAGGTTATTCAATGCGAATTCAACCTTATGGAAATGGAATTACGGCTGAAACTCACCTTAATCAAAAACTACAAATATAAAGAGTTTAACTACACTAAACTACATTCCCAACAATAGACGAAACATGTGTTTGTCGTCAATTTCGAAGAAGAAAAGAAGAGGGAAGTCCTCTTGTAAGCAACATGAATGAGCTCGCAAACCATTTTGTATGTAAGAAAAACTGAAAACAAAAATTTTAATTTGACCGTCACCGTACAACGTCCTTAAGGACTATTGACAGTCAATACCAATAGGTTGCATTGACATAGTTTGTAATTTCCAATATGGAAGCGTATTCAAGTAATTATGGCTATATTCTATTTTATTGTTCAACCCTGAAATTATGTTATACATAGTAGAAGCTCACTTCTTTAAAATGAATGAATTAAGGTAGTTCCTCTGCGAAAATCGCAACCAAAAGTTTACATACCATGTTCATGTTTAAGAGATTGATAATTGGTTTAATAAGTAATAAATAAAATTAAAAACTATGCAATATTGACTCGATACTAGTAGATAATACGATGGATATCATTTCGTGCCGTAAAATATATTTTATATTGTGTTTTTGATCGACTATTGCAGTGAACTTTTTGCCGGGACTGTCCAGGCTTTGCCCGAATTGTTTTTTTTCCAGGCTTTGCCAAGCTTTGCCAGGCTTTGCACCAAAATTGTGAGGGCTTCTCATGGTTATATCTTGGAAACTAGATGGTGAATGATTCTCATTTTTTTTCACATTATTCGTGATATCTTACTCTAAGCTTATCCTCGTTTTTCATCAATGTCTTAATTTTAGTTTTGGCGGTAGAATTAATGATGCTCTGTTTGCCCATCATAACGCATTTGTTACGTGTAAACCAAGCCAACTTTAAGTGTAAATATCTCAGGTTTGGGGTGGTCAAACTTATTCAAATTGCACAGATGTTTGGATAATGTATTAAATAACATATATGTCAAATTTCAACCATTTCTTAATTCAACTCTCCTGTGGAGGTACTACCTTAAATATGCTTCTTCGATTATTGGAAATGTAGGTGTGTAAAGTGAAACTCATCATATATGTAGTCTGTAATTACAACGAGTTTCAGCACTAATTTCGTTCTCATAATGATGGAATACACATTGAGCGATCTCGAACCAAATGAAGTACTGTTTCATGTGTAACGACCATTGATATAGTTAATTGTAGTAAAATTCATATTTTCATCGGTTCATTATATCTAGGAGAAACTAGTACCTAGTTTGGTCGATCTCCATAAAGAAATAATATTGATTTTTTTTCAACATTTAATATTTTTGTAAAAATGACGACTACATTCAATGTAGAAAATACGGATGAAAAAATTAAACATGCATCAAATTTTTTAGGAAGTGTGATACAAGATCAGGTAGGTAAGAACTTTTAACCAATGGTTTCTATGCACAATAACCTTTACTGAGTCGATCTGTATATAACTACATTCGTTGGAATACTTGAAATACAATAGAGTATCTATTAATTATAAGTATTCAAGTAATTATGATTTCATCATATTCATTATTCGGATTTAAAATCAATTTGCTTAGAAGAGACCCCCTTTCTCCATCCCTTCTTTGAAAAGAACGACAAACACGTGTTTCTTCTACTATATGGAATGTAGTTTAGTGTAGTGAAACTCTTTATATTTGTAGTTTTCGGTTAAGGTGAGTTTCAGCCGTAAATTCCATTTACATGAGGTTGAATTCGCATTGAATAATCTTAAACAGCTTGAAACATTGTTCCATGTGTAACTACATTCAATGTAGTTAATCGTAGTGACCTTTTTATTCGGTGTTACTGTGCCCACAAAACATTATAGGAGGCTCCCGTTACTTGATCTTGTACACATTCTATAAAATTTGATCTTGGATTTTTTTTGTTCGCCCACCTTGGCTACATTGGATGTAGTGATTTTTTCTTTAGAAAAATTAAATTCCAAAAATAAATGAATAACAATTTCTACGGAGGCTTACCAAATCGTGTATCAATTTCTCCTACGTACAACGAGCCGATTGAAATATAAACTTCACTACAATTAACTACAGTGAATGCAGTTTAAGATGAAATGATATTTCGGGTGATTCAAGGTCACAGAGTTAAAATTTCTTCATTGTGACAATGAGAGTCGTGCGGAAACTTATCTTATTCCCGAACTACAAATAAAATGAATTTTACTACATTTAACTACATTTAACTACATTTAACTACATTTAACAAACAAACCCAAACAAACAAACAAACCCAAACAAACTCATTCATGTTTCTTAGAAGCGGACTTCCCTCTTCTTTTCTTCTTCGAAATTGACGACAAACACATGTTTCGTCTATTGTTGGGAATGTAGTTTAGTGTAGTTAAACTCTATATATTTGTAGTTTTTGATTAAGGTGAGTTTCAGCCGTAATTCCATTTCCATAAGGTTGAATTCGCATTGAATAACCTTAAACCACTTGAAACATTGTTCCATGCGTAACTACATTCAATGTAGTTAATTGTAGTGACTTTTTTATTTCAATCGGTTCTTTGGTCATAGGCGATACTTGATCGAGCATAGTGCCTCCAATCAAAACCCAAGCGTAGCTGTATCCATGAAAATTAGGAGAGCAGTTTTAGTTGGGTTATAATAGCTAACTAGATGCTTAGAATAACAAAACAATGCTTAGAAAAAAAACAAGACGAGGATTTGAACTCAGATCGTCCGGGGTACGGTAGCAGTGCGCTATCCGTTCGGCCATCGGACTTATTCGGCTAGGCGCTACTCTTTTGGTATTTAAGTCGGAGCGGCGCTTGGGGTTCGATTCTCGGTTAGGTTATTCGGTTCGTTCACGGCTTATAGTAATTCACGGTTTTCGTTGTACATTGTGCGTATATGAATCCATGTAGAAATTCTACAACAAAATACTTCCAAGGTTGACAATATGAGAGTAACAGAAAACACGCTTTGAATAGAAAGATTTTATTTGGGTTTCAACTTTCCAGGTTAATGTATAAACTAGTTGTAAAATACTGCTGAGTCCGCATTCAATGTTTAAATGTATGTAACTCACTCATGTTGCTTACAAGAGGACTCTTCTTCACTTCTTCGGAATTAACGACAAACACATGTTTCGTCTGTTGTTGGGAATGTAGTTTAGTGTAGTTAAACTCTTTATATTTGTAGTTTTTGATTAAGTCGAGTTTCAGCCGTAATTCCATTTCCATGAGGTTGAATTCGCATTGAATAACCTTAAACCACTTGAAACATTGTTCCATGTGTAACTACATTCAATGTAGTTAATCGTAGTAACCTTTTTATTCGGTGTTACCGTGCCCACAAAACATTATAGGAGGCTCCCGTTACTTGATCTTGTACACATTCTATAAAATTTGATCTTGGATATTTTTTTGTTCGCCCATCTTGACTACATTGGATGTAGTCATTTTTTCTTTAGAAAAATTAAATTCCAAAAATAAATGAATAACAATTTCTACGTAGGCTTACCAAATCGGGTATCAGTTTCTCCTACGTACAACGAGCCGATTGAAATATAAACTTCACTACAATTAACTACATTGAATGCAGTTTAAAATGAAATGATATTTCGGGTGATTCAAGGTCACAGAGTTAAAATTTCTTCATTGTGACAATGAGAGTAGTGCGGAAACTTATCTTATTCCCGAACTACAAATAAAATGAATTCCTTCTACATTTAACTACATCTTAAATAATAGAGGAAACATATTTTATTTTTATTTTTGAGAGAAGTGGGGTTCCCAGTTCACACACCTTGAGACGAGTACTCGAAAAACTCGGGCACTCGATAAAGTTCGAGTATACCCGTCTGATCACGGGTACGCGAAAAAATTCGGGTACCCGAAAGACTCGGGTACTCGATCGGATCATAGTCTAATTACCAGACCCGACCCGATTCGACCAATTCTGCTACCCGCACACCCCTGCCTTTCAAGTATACAATGAATGAAAATGAGAAAAAAAAATTCCATAAGTTATGCGCCCAATTATCGATGGTCGAAAAATAGCCGGAAAACGGTCGCGTACAAAAATGCGTACTGCGTCGAAAAAAAATGATAAAAAATATTTTTTAAAAGCAAACCGAAGCTGAATTTGATACCTTCAAAATGCCGTTTGTTAAATTTGGTTATCTTTTTTTTTTTTCAACGGTGCCATCTAACTTTTAGTGCGGCCAGAAATATCGACTGGTGTATTCAAACTTTTGAGCGGTAGTGTATGTTGACGAAGAAAGAAAAATGTTTATGAAAACGGCCGCTTAGTCGTAGTTACACTAAGTGAGTTTTTTTTAGGCGCTCTGTAGGAGGAAGCACTACTTTTTTGTTGGAGCAGCACGTAGAACAAAAATAGAAATTTCGTCATTTACATCAGTTTTGCTACACACGTGCACACGATTATTGAAATATGTTTTTTTTTTCGCAAATCGGCATTATGTTACGGTATTCCGTTCACGAACCCGAATATTTAACAATTAACTGATTTTCGTCTATAATGAAATAAAATCACATCCCATTATATCGATAAAATTTCTAGTCACCGAATGGTGGAAGAAAATATTAATGATAAAACCTAGAAAAGTGTGACTAACGGGAGAATTAGCGTCACCGCGACTTTTCAGAGAAAATGTAAAATCTACTCAATTGACGCGATTTTTTATATTCCAGTTTATCGTTGGGTATAATAATTGATTGTGACTTACGTTTATAAATCGCCACTGTAATTTACCAATGATTCAGAAGGGCCCTGCTTTTGTTCCCATAAAATACAGCCCTCCGCGAAAGAAATACCTTAAATTACAATATTGTTTTTTTCGCAAAAAAAATCGGCCTTAAGGGGGGAGATACCTGTAAGCGAGGAAAAAATTGATGATTTTCATGATTTGTTTAAAACGGAAACAATTTCTCCCCATTTTTTAAAGTTACGTTATGTTTTATTACTATTTTTTGCTGTTACATTGTATTTTCATTGATTAATCTTTTGAAAATGACGGAGGTATGGCACGTTCTTCTAAACGGGCTGTGGCGAAAGTTGTCAGACTGCGTGACATGTAGCGTCAGCGGGATCAATCGGAAAAAGAAGCCGACGAACATTTTTCTCTCCTTAACACTCATACGCAGAATACGAACCAAGAATAACTGAGAAATGTTGGAAATCGATAAAATTGTACGCTTTGAAACAAACAGATTGAATTTTTCTGAAAAAATTGCTACATTTTTCAATAAAAAATTCTTTCTTTTCAAATATCCAAACCATTTAGGGTCATGTTTTGGACAATAAGGTTAGAAGGATTTATACCAAATTTCATCAGAATCGGTCGATTAGTTTTCCAGCTTTACGCCACGCCAATTTTGAATGTGCAGTTTAGAAGACCGTGTCACGAGTCCGCCATTTTAAAAGATTAACAACAAAAATACCATGTAAGTGCCAAAAATAGTATTAAAACAAATGCCAAGTCTAAAAAAAGGCGAAGAAATTGTTCCTTATGAAAACAAATTATATAAATCAGCAAATGTTTTCCTCGCCTAAAGGTATCTTCTCCCTTAACATAATTTGAGAAGAACGATAATGGATATATAAATTACAGGAACAAACTTCGTGAATATTCCTTGTCGTGGGTTTATTGAAAATGTAACTCTTCATCGCTGACGGTAGTATTCGTAGCAATTCAAATAATTTTTACGACTTTTTAGAACAATGACTGTCAATGTGCTTTTGACTCTGCGAAGAAGGGATCTTTGCGATTAGGTATATGTTAATGAATATTTTGTTTATTAAAAAAAAACTTTGTTCTTAAAAGAACTGCAATTTTCGTGCAAATGATAAAACGGTTTTCGTAGTTCTGAAATTTCAAAAAGTCGACATTATTGAAATTCCCAGAAGTCGACATTATTTATCAACGGCCAAAAAAACGCTCTTCGAGCTTCTTGTGAATTGACAGCCATTTCTCGGAAACTTTTAAAACCAGTAGATGTGTGGCCGAAAGGAAATGGATTTACAGAAGATTCGAAACCGTTCAATTTTTGTTTCAACCTCCCACGAAAAACCAATCTTCAACTATCAGAATCGGGATGATTAGGAAACAAGTCGGCAAGCAAAAGTCGGACACTGCATCGTCATTGTTCTTTCCATCTTTCAATAATAGTCCGATCTGTGGGAATGCCAATATGTGTTAATATATTGCTTCTTCGATAACGCATTATATGGTTAGAGGGAATAGTGGGAAGTCATCGAAGTGTTTATTCTTTGGAAAGCAGTGATGATATGTCAGAATACTAACAAGAGTGTCCATTGGATACACCGCCTTTCCATTAATCAAATATGTCATCATTCTCGATCAATGAATCTCCGTGAATATATCGTGTTTGGCAATTTGTCTTGCAGTGGGAACATTTGAATAATAATATAGTCCATTCTTTGAGAAGATAATCCAGGGGAGCAAGTACTTCATTATACATTCCCTTCACTCAACGGGACTGCTATAATGGTTAATTGAGACTTGCGCTAGAATTCGAAAAAAGTCAGCCGAAATAAGGATTTGTTATTATCGAAATAACAGCTTGAAAATAAAAGTTTGAACCCGACAAATTTGTTTATCCTGGATAAACTTCCGGAACGCGATCTCCAGCTGAAAAGCAGACGGGACTCCTATAAATACTTGTAACACAAATGCGGTATTTTTTAAACTTATATCCTCCGGTTGTATAATCTTGGTAATTGTATCGGATTGAAATTTTGATAATCATAAATAAAAGTTGTAAGATAACAAACAGGTGATAAAATATACCGATGTTATATACCCAAGCTTTTGATTTCTTTATTCATGTATTTCGACATATTTTATATTTTCTGTATATATATATATATATATATATATATATACGTGTATTTAACCATCTATGTAGAGAGGTGACTTTCTCTGCCACAGAGACGATTCTTTGAATCGATATTTCTTTTCATCTCGTAACTATAAACTTCAATAAAGTTCCAGCGAAGTGTACCTCAGCAAAATTAAGCGACATTTATTTAGTTGTTTGTCTATTTGCAACAATACACGTGTGATTTGTTTGACGTTGATTTTTCCCTAAACACCGAAAACAATGTTCCATATAATTTAGACAGCTCTACATACTAAGATCGTTCTTAGTATGTTCTTAGTCTATTTTATTCATAGACTGCCGCTTTTCTTTTCCTCTTCGTACTGTAAAAAATCTTAAAGGATCCAGTGCGTTGCAATTGTAAGTAAATTTTACACTTACGTCGCAGCGATATGCAACTGCGATCTTTTTCATATAAAGAATTTGTTTTTATCGATTAGGATCGTCGAAACGCAAACGATTGCCAATTTGTATATTGGATACTTTTTTTTCTCCCAGGCCCGAATAACAGTGGTGTAAGTATCCGTACGTATACAAGGTATTTATTGTAACAAATAATACGCCAGCTTAGACCGATGTGAGAGATAGAATCGATTTAGTGAGCGTATCAAAAGTATTATGATTTTTCATATTCGAATTTCGACTCAGCCAAAATTCGAATGAACATCGTTCACTGTCTCGAATTACAGCAGATTATTAACTATCTTACAAGTGTTCCAAAAAGCATCTAGAGATAAGGAGGTGCGAGATTGTATCACAGAAATGCAAAATTTTCGTTAATTTCGTTCTCCTTTCGACTTATTTTGTATTTACCCTCTTGCACATTTTTAGCAATAACAATATGTCTTTTCCTGCTAATATTATGTTCATTCGTTGAGCACGATAGGTATTCTCTACTTTTTTCAATTTTTTTTCGCGACACCAATGCATGAGGCACAAGGCACATTTAAGTTATATAGGCATAATTTATTTATATATGTACACATGTATGGTTAGACTTTCGGAAGTAATCATGGATCGTCAAAAGAAAAATAGTTTTCGCTCGATGACGTGTGTTTGTGCTTTTGTTTTCTAGCGTGTTTATGTATGTATACTGTTTTCTTCATCATTGTACAGCAGTCGCATAAAACCAGTCGCAACGATCGATATACAGAGTGTCCGTCGTTATACATAAAAACAATTTCCTAAAAAAGATTTATGTTTCCGCCGGACCTTTAGTGGCGATTCGACTACAAAATTGTCGTACGGCGTACGAGATCTGCGTACTGATAAATATAATGATTCATTCGAATTGCAACATATAGACTTTGTTTTTTCCTCGAAATACATGATTTTAAACTGAATCTAACTATTTTAAAAATCACATTATTTGTCACGATGAACTTGAAATTGTTGACACTGGAGAAAATATTCATGATATAAGATCAGGGGAGGGGCAGACGTTCGGGACACCGATTTTCTGTAAATTTTGTACAGTCGTAGGGGTTCATTAGGACACTGTGCAAGATTTTTCGTTCATTTTGAGACAACATTTTTTTTTGAATGAACAAAATTGATGCTATGTTTTCAGAGTAATATGAAAAGAAATGGATTAAGGAGGCTGAAGCGATCCAGCTGAGTCAAATGACGATTTATGATTTTTTTTTCAATGGTGTTAAAAAAACGCATACGAGTAGAGATTTATTCTGTCAATGCCAATTTTTCATAAAATATACAATTAAAGGACAAAATTATGCATTTTTATAGGTTTATTGCGTAACTAAGAAAAACTTTTGTGTTACTACCAGCTTGAAAAAGTATAAGGGTGCAGTTCCGAAAACCCCCCACCTCCGATTGAGCTGAAATTTTGTGAAAACCTTCATTTAAGTGTTATAAAAGAACCCCTAAAGGGATTTTTGGCGCATCGAAGTAGTTTTCGAGATAGCGATTTTAGAAATTGTGAAAAAAAGTTCCTTTCGCTGAAAACTCGGTAAATATGCAGTTTTTGAAGAAATAGTAAGAGACACTTTTTGTGGAAAATTAAATTTGCTACAAAAAAGGTCTTATACAAGGTTTTTAAAAAATGCATATTTTTGCTTAAAAATTAAAAAAAATGCGTTTAATTGACAATGGGCGAGTTTTTGGCTAATTTTAAGGGTGTGCTGGCTACTGGAGTGAGTGGCAACTGGAATGAGTTGCTATTGGATCACGGGGTAGCCCTGCCCCCTCCCCCCTCCGGCGGGGTAAAGGGCGGCGTCCCTTGCGGGGTGGAGAGGCGGGGCCCCCCAATGACACTAAAACTACTTTTCATATGAATAAAAATTGATTAAAAATGAAAAAAATTGATGACCGTTCGTTTCACCGTGGTCAGCTGACTGAAAACTTGTCCATTGTCAATCAAACATATTTTTTTAATTTTCAAGCTACAATATGCAGTTTTTGAAAATTTTGTATAACACCTTTTTTGTAGCAAATTTAATTTCCTACAAAAAGTATCTTCTATCATTTTTTCGAAAACTGCATATTTACCACTATTTTTGAGATATCAGCGAAAGAAAATATTTTTTTAAAGTTTAAAAAATCGATATCTCGAAAACTACTTCAATGCGCCAAAAATTCCTTTATAACAGGGTTCATTTATAACACTAAAATGAAGGTCTTCATAAAATTTCAGCGCAATCGGAGGTGGGGGATTTTCGGAACTTTGTCCATCTTACATCAAACCTTGATAGTTCAATATTGAATATATAAAGTTTACGATGGGCAAGATGGGTTTCTTTCTAAATGTTTACAAACGGTTTAGTTTGCATTGAGGGGCTATACCAGTGTAAGCGCTGAAAATTTGCGTGATTTTCGGGAATTTTTTGGAAGGAAAGTACTCAATTAAATGTTTCGGAAAATTAAGAATATATTTGGCTATATTTGACCTATATAACATAATTTTTTCATAGAAAAATATTGAAATTCAAGCGACTTATGCGCTGCCTTTGGAAGCGCAAAAAAAATGTTCCTCCACTGCTGACATGATTTCCGCTGATTAAGTAGCTGAAACCCAAAAAGGAAACAATGTCGTTAAACTTAAAGGTATTTCCTGTACAATGACATAGGATTTTCGAAAAATATCAAAATCTAACAAAATGGCGTAGTTATGAAAAAAGTCTGTTTTCTTGCCTATGAAATGGCCGTTTTTTCAATGCCAAATCGTCAATTTTCATTCAATCAAAAATATCCAACGTCATTGTAGAGTAAATATATTCAAGAGTACTCGGTTCAAATTTCAAGTCAATCGGATAATTGCTCTTTGAGTTACAATGTTGCAAATTTGAAAAATCCCATTTCGAGAAAAACGCGTTTGAAGATTTAATTATCGATTTCTGCAAGATAAAATGACATTGATATGAATGATATAAATAATAACGATATTCTTGAAAGTATAAACTATCGAAAAAGGCAAAAAAGAAACGATTTTTTGAAAGTGTCACCTTAATCTGTTGTTATAAATGGTTTAATTTTATGCTAAATAACCAACAAAAAATTATATCACCCGCAGCGTGAACGTCTTGCCCATCTAACTGCACGTAAAATTACATACATGAAACTATTTTTTATCTTTGGTGTTTTGTGGTGGCATTTTTTTTTAATTCGTCAAATCTCAGTATAGTCCAGACAATAACATACATATATATTTTCTTCTTTAAATCTTGGATTGTGGTTAACGCTTCAACCTCCTTCAATTGAAAAAAGTCGTCTCAACGAGGCTTGACCAAGCAATCCCGCGATTATTAATCTTATAAAACGAACCGGTATGAGTTCTGTTTGCGCAACTTCTTTCCTCGTTTGCTGAGATACGCTTCAGTTTCGATATTAACGGCTTGCACAGTATATGGTCATAATGGACCCCTACAATTGTGTGAAGCTCAAACCCAAACAAACAATCAGTGTCCCGAACACGTGACCCTTCGAGGTGACTTTGTCGGCGAGTACAATGGAGATGATATAGAAGAACACTCAGAGTTACCTAACTAACGGATTCAGTAAATCTTCACGTTACACGAATTTGACGCGTATCAAAATGATAAGTTATAACACATATCATTTTATAAAAAAGAAACATCATGCAGCAGTATTGACACTCATTCAAATTATAATGTTATGTCAAAGTTCATCCATGAATATAATTTAAAAAAAAACAAACCGAAGAGACATGTCAGAAAAAAACGTAATCTGAATCTATGTTTAAATTAAAAGCGAAAACGCTGTCCGTGGATTCAGGGGAGAGATACCTTTAGGCGAGGAACATTTTTGCTAATTTTCATGACTTTTCTTTTTTGAGGAAAGACTTCTTCGCCATTTTTTAGACTCACGGTCTATTGTATTATTACTTTTGGCTGTTACATAATATTTTTTGTTATCAATCTTCAAAAATGACGGAGGTACGGCACGATCATCTGAAAGGCATTTTCAAAACTAGCGTGACGTATAGCCAAAAAACTAATCGACCGATTCTGATAAATTAACTATAAATATTTCTAACCTTATCTTCTAAAACAGGATCCTAAATGATTTGGAAAATTAAAGAAAAGTCTTTTTTTTAATTGCAAAATACAGCCATTTTTCGGATAATTCAATATTTTTGTTTCAAAGTTCTTGGTTCATATTCTGCGTATGAGTGTTAATGAATGGAAAATTTCCTTTCCTTTTTTTTTCAGATTAATCCCGCGGACGCTACGTGCCACGCCGTCTGACAACATCCACCGCAACCCGTGTAGAAGACCGTGCCATACCTCCGTCAATTTAAAAGATTAATAACAGAAAAATACCATGAACAGCCAAAAGTAGTAATAAAACATACCCTTACACCCGTATTCATAGATGTACCTTGAGGAATCCTTATTCCTTATTCTTTGTTCAGAACAAAGAACAAGGAGGCCTTATTTCTTAAGGAACAACTATAAATACGGGTATTAGTCTCGAAAATGACGAAGAAAACGTTCCTTCAAAAAAAAAATCATGAAAATCAGCAATGTTTTCTTCGCCTAAACGTACCTCCTGCATTAATTCGTACGACCTACGTGTTTCCCACATTGAAAAGTAGATGTTTTTTTAATTTTTATTTTTAAGCTACAATTTGAGAAAACTAAACCCATATGTTCTAATTTAAAAATATTAGAGTTACTATGGGATGCAGATTTTGTAGGAGGTGTCGATGATGTTTATTCAATTACTGCAACGGAGGAGCCTCTCGAAATCGTAAGTTTTTTGTAGGAAACATTTTTTTGTACGCTTTCATTTTCGCGACTGATTTGAGATGTATGTTTGGAATAAGACACTCTGTATAATCTCCCACTATGAAGTGCATCAAAGGCGCTTTTCATAATGCATATACGAAGACAAGTATCACAACGTCACTCATCTCTTTATCTCTAGCCTGTTCTAATTCTCTTAGTCTAAATTTTTCGTGCTTCGATCTTTTTTTTTTGTTTTTTTAATTTTATGCTCGTTTTATCATGTACACAGCATGTTTGAAGAATTGGAGAAACAGATTGGAAATGCGACACCTGACGGTAGCGTCCTGAATTAAATTATAGTTCTGGAATTTGAAACAGTTACAACAAATGTTGCAAAATGTTTGGCTCCTTTCGATTTTGAGTTTTTTTTTTTTGCAAAATTACACCAGGAAGCGTTCGACTGTTTTCAAGGAGGGGCACCACTGTGATGGGAAAAAAATGCATTTCTTTTTGCATCTTCTCAAAGTATACATATTAGGGTGGCACAATTTTGAGCTCTATTTTTTCCTTTTTCTCAGCATCCAATTATTTTCTTTAAAAAAAAAAATTGTCGCGTAAGCTGCGAGCGGCCATAAAATATTTAGAGGTCGTCCGAGTCTCCCGAAAATTCGACTTTTCATGAAAGAATCGATTTTGTTTCTTCCACTTCTCACCCATGAATTGTAGGCTTAATAATTTTTAAATTAACCTCGCGAAAGCTCTAGCCGGCCGATGAATATTTAGTGGTCACTCAAGGTTTTCGAAATTCAGATTTTGGGCCAAAAAATAAAACCTGCGTGCACTATGATACCTTGTAGCCTAAAAATAAAATAAACAGCGAAGTGTTACATTTTCTGAATAATTTATTATAATCATTTGTAACAAACACCAATTAAACGATATGTATTATTATGTATTATTGTATTAAGGCGTCGCTCGTCACAGAGTACAGCTATGATTGGTCCGCAGTTTGATTAACGAGACCAACTGTAGGATGTATTGCGATGCGCGGGAAACAGACCTATAATTTTGTTTGCGGACAAAAGCTGTGAAGAATTATTTGATGAGAACAAAGATTCTATTTCTTGGATTAGAAGTGCGAGGTAAATTTGCAATACAAAAAAAATGGCGAAAATTGGAAATTTCGAAGCTCTTGAGCGACCACTAAATATTCATTGGGCGGGTAGAGATTACGCGAGGTTAATTAACAAATTATAAAGCGTAAAATTCATCGGTGAGAAGTGGAAGAAGAAAAAAAATCGTTTTTTTAGTGAAAATTGGAATTTTTTATGGGGGCTTGAGCGACCTTTAGATATTTTTTGACCGCTCACAGCTTGCGCGATAATTTTTTTATTTTTTAAAACAAGATAATTGGATGCTGAGAAAAATGGAAAAAATAGAGCTCAAAATTGTGCCACAAAACATATTCAAGAACATGTGGGAAAAAATTCAAGTTAATATATTGATATAAAGGGTTTCCCAAAATGACCATACATTTTAAATTGCGCGCCATTTTTTTTTGTGGCAAACATAGAGTACTAATCTTTGACAACTGGCATCAGGAAGTATTGAGTCATGGAAAATCACACGATCGAGCAGCGCATAGAAATTGTTATTTGCTGCATTTTTACTGCATAGTTATTGCAGACGAAGTTCCATGGTCGTGATATCTCGCGCCGCGGCCATGTGACTTGACCACCAAGATCGTGCGATCTGACGCCATTGGATTTCTTTCTTTGTGGTTTTCTAAAAGGTAGAGCGTATGCCAATGATCCACAGACCATTCCGGAGCTCAAGGAAGCAAAATTGCACGCACTTTGCCAAATTCCCGACTAATTAATGAAATTAGTCGGCAATTATGTTAAAATGTTATTGAAAATTTCGTCGAAAGAGTGAATGTTTGTAAACCGGGACGAGGTGGCCATCTATCGGAATATTGTGTTCCACACGTAGCCTTCATGTTTTTACCTTATAGTAAAATAAAAATATTCCTCCTTTTCAAATAAATAGAACGTTTTATTAATGTATAAAAATGTCACGTCATTTTGAGACACACTATATTTGCAAGTAAGTTAATATATTGATTGAGCTTTAAATCGCGTTTTTCTCGAAACGACTTTTCTCAACATGGCGGGATTTATAACTCTAGCTATAATCGTCCGAATTGCAATTTCAGAAAACCGAAATTTGTATGATTGCAGTACTTACTGTTGTACGTAAGCGGTTTTTTAATTTAGTATTTTTAAGCCCTCGAATATAAGTAACAACGTTCCCAAAATTACAAGTTTTTTTAACGTCCGCGATTTTGTGATGCTTTCCCCCCCGACAAACGGCAACGTACAACGAGAACTTCATTTATATAGATTTTGAAACTGTTTATATTTATTTTCCAGACCAACGAGGTATCGATCCAGCCGTTGGACATTTGTTATACAGAGACTCTATTACACCTCGAAAGCGTTGTTAATTTAAATATTTTTTAAAATAAAATTTTACACGAAGTAAGTTCAATGTACGTTTTATAACATGGGTGGCCATGTTATAAAACGTTTGTCAGCATGCGGGCCAAATTTCAGAAATAATATTTCCCATACTCCCATTATAATGTTATATGATAGGAACGTCCCATGATGTAAAGTACTTTTGGTGTTATTTACAATAAAAGTTAACGTTTATGTTAATTTGATCCAGCTCCGCGGGCCACAGCACGACCCTCGGCGGATCGCGGCTTGGTCGCCGATGCTTTACAAATTACTTTTCTTCCGAATCCGAAGTAAATAATCTAGTGGAGAAAAAAAATCGGCAAAACTACCGTTGTTCGGCTCGTCACAGTGGTGGCCTCCATTAAGGGGGGAGATAACTTTAGGCGAGGCAAAAATTTGCTGATTCATGATTTTTTTTTTAAGTAAATATTTCTTCACCATTTTTCAAACTTTGGGTACGTTTGATTACTACTTTTGGCTGTTACATGGATTTTTTTTATTAATCTTTAAAAATGGCGGAGATATGGCACGGTCTTCTGAACTGCATTTTCAAAATTAGCAGGACGTATAGCTAAAAAACTAATCGACCGTTTCTGATGAAATTTGGTATGAACCTTTCTAACCGTATTGTCTAAAACATAATCCTAAATGTTTTTGAAAATAAAAAAAGTATGTTTTTATTGCAAAATGCAGGCATTTTCTTCGGAAAATTCCTTCTTTTTTTTGCAAAGCGTACCATTTCATGGTTTTTCAATATTTCTCACTTTTTCTTGGTTCATATTCTGCATATAAGTGTTAATGAAAGAAAATCTTTCGTTTGTTTTTTTTTTCAGCTTAATTCCGCCACCGCTACGTGTCGCGCCGTCTGACAACATTTGCCGCAACCCGAAGCAGACCGTGCCATACCTTCGAGATTTTCAAAAATGAATACAAAATAAATACCATGTAACAGCCAAAAGTAGTAATAAAACATACCCATAGTCTAAAAAATAGTAAAGAAATCTTACCTTCTAAAAAAAAAATCATGAAAATCGGCCATTTTTTGCTCGCCTGAGGCATCTTCCCCCTTACCACGCATATCCGAAAAATCGTTATGTTTTCTAATCGTAAGATCAAAAAGACGAATTTACTAACTGATTGCGCGAAGCAGTGACGCCGGCGGTGGTCGCATCGCCATTGTTAATTTGTTTCTCCAAGTGTACTTAGTAATTTCCTACGGAGGACAAACGCCGTTCAAATTCGACGGGAAGATTCGAGAAGAAGTTTTACGGAACCCCTCTGCGCTCGATTAGACGGAATAACCTTTTTTCGATTCGGGCTCGAAAAGTATCCGACGTTTGTGGGCTACCAACGAATACGGCTCGGCTTCAAGTGAACTCGACGAACTCGCGCAAATACCGTAAGTAACAGGCAGGCCGCTAACGAAAAGGACGACGATTCGATATTCGCATGCTCGCTAAATTGTCATTCCTATTGATCTACCAGCTGCCAACTAACCAGTTGCTGTTAGTGCGTGTGTGGCTGAGGGCATAACGTTATCGAGGGTATGTTTTGGTTTATCACACATATCCGGGCAGCGTTCTACAGGTTAGTGCGTTATTTGCAATCGATCGATATTATACTCTTCCATGACAGTTATTTCGAGCATGTGATCGTTGAGTCTCGTTATCGAGCAAGCGAATCGTGGAACTTTGGGCTACGATGAGAAACGATGCGTATCCTGATGAAAACCATTAGAATCGGAGCCACCGCTGGTCTGGTTCGAGGAGCCGCTGCTCGTACGGCATACTTTTCTCTTCTCGCCCGTCATCATTCTTTTCGTTATTTTGCACGGTCTAAGCGCCTTTATCAACGTTGTCCTATCGTCCTCGACGGTCTGGGTCGATCGAACTCGGGTCTGCTCGTCCGTAATCGTCTCGTCCCATACGTCCTTCTCCTGTGTGTCCTTTGTTGTTTCGTTACGGTTTTTTTTCTCGTCTGCAACACGTCATGCCCAGAGCTCTTCTTATTCGGTCTCCGTTCCTTATCAATGGGGGTGGGGGGTCAATTCATTCAAGTATAATTGTATCATTATTTCAACCTCTTACCTTGACGAACTGTTGTTATGGAATCGGCTTTGATTCGGCCAACGAAAGTGTCCAAGGTCGCGATGGATATAAACGTTTTTCTGTTTTACGTTTCGATCCTTGATGCGGATCATCTTCAGAATTTTATTTATTTCATACATTATGAATTACAAATTATATGGATAGAGTTTACAAGATTTTGTATAATTGTACATTGTGTTACAAACGTGTTATAAATGTGTGTTGATGATTTGTGTAAATTATATGTTAGTTTTGTTCTAGTTTGAATAATGGTGGTATTGTATGCGCAATCTATTGTAACATGTTAGTTTATTCTCGCGACCTTGGAAGGTTTCGTTGGTCGAATCGAAGCCGATTCCATAACAACAGTTATTCATCAACACGGCCGCACACAAACAGTACTGAACTCTTCTTACCTTGACGCATATCGATAGAGTCCATTCCACATCTCTATTCGCTTTTCTTCTAAACGTGCCTTCTAATTTTATACCATGGTGAATTCGGAGACGGTCTACTCGGCATGAGCCCTTCAAGTTACGAGGTACCACGGGCATTTGGGATTCGTTTAACAATGGCTCCGAGCAACTATGCTTATTCAACTTATCACAATAACGGCATATCTTATTTTGACACGATAACAAAACTGTTTATATTAAGGAGTTTCGGGACAATTGACGCTATGCTACCATTTCATTCAAATTTATACGGTAAATTCTTTGTCATATACTGCATTCACCCTCTTTTATAAAAATGGTGTAGACGATCGATTTAAAATTCGATCCTCTGCACCGTTTCTATACAATTTGTAATTGAAATCACACTTTTTAACGTAGGGAGATGTTTTACGCACGAAATAGTGTGAAAAAATGTTTAAGATGTTATGAAAAACTGTCAAATCACTCACAAGCAAACCTTTTGCAGTGTCCACCGCCGATTTCGTTCGTTTTTGGATATGTTATTCTTCATCGAAATCTAAGAGACACGTCTTTTTTACCGGCGGAAAACCCGTTTTCAGGGGTTAAAACTCACCCTCAAAGTTGGGCGCCCTCTGAATGACTGTTGCAGTTTCGCATAGTTTCAATCAACATATTCGATTGAAACCAATTCGAGAACAATGCTTATGGCGGATAATTAAAAATGCTTCTTTTCCAGTTACGAGGGGGTGAATAGGGGTAAATTTATAGGGGTTCAAAGTAAAAAAAATCGTGTAACTCGAAAACTTTTCGTTTCATCTCAATGAAACCAATTGCATTCGAAAGAGCTCGAAAAAGTAGAAGATATGCGTTTATGCGTTTTTCGAAAAATAACCTTTTTTATGTGCGGAAAAAAACTTTTGAGGGGTGAAACTCACCCTCAAAGTTACGCACCCTCCGAGTGACTTTTGATGTTTGGCATACTTCGAATCAAGATATTCGAATCAAACCAATTCGAGAACAGTAATTATAGCAAATAATGAAAAATGCCCCTTTTCCAGTTCCGAGGGGGTGAATAGGGATAAGTTTACAGGGGTTGAAAGTTTAAAAAATCGTGCAACGCAAAAACTTTTTTTTCATCTCGATAAAACCAATTGCCCCCGAAAGAGCTTGAAAAAGTAGAAGATACGGGTTGTTGTGTTAAACAAAAACCTTTTGGGAGTGACTGCCCCTGTATCATACCGTTTCTGATGTTCCCTTCCGGTTTCGATAGTTTTTTAATATGTTATTCTTCATCGAAATCAGACAGAAACGTATTTCTTTTATCGGTGGTAAAAGAGTTTCAAGGGGTGAAACTCACCCTTAAAGTTACTTTTGCAGTTTTGCACATTTTTATTCAAGATATTCGAATGAAACAAATTCGAGGATAATGCTTATGGCGAATGATGAAAAAGGCGCTTCCGTCAATTCCGAGGGGATGAATTGGTAGAAATGTATAGGGGTCGAAAGTCAAAAATTGGTAAAAATCGATTTTTTTAAATAAAAAAAAACTTCTGAATTTAACACAGTTAAACAACGTAGGAGATACCTCTTTTTGAATTTTCCCGAAAAAACATCGTCCGAGGGCCAACTACCCTTCTATGATACCATGCCCGGTGTCCCTATTAGATTTTGTTCCGTTTCATCGATGGTGTCTTTCATCGAAATTTACGTGACGCAAATCGTTCAATTTTCGATTCGTCAATCAGTTCTAGCACCACCAAGTCATTTTGAAAATAGAAAACTGCAAAAATATGCGCGCGTATGAGAAATTCCGTCAAAAGATGGTCTGAAAATAGGGATGGATTTTTTAGCAAATACAATTAAATGTTCTTCTAACCACTAAGATCGTTAATTGTCAAATGAAAGTAGCTTCGTAATACGATTTGAATGAAAATTCGCTTACGTACGTGTACCTAGGCGTTATGCACCGATAAAAAAAGATTTTCAAAGGAATGCAAAACGGTATACCTCTGTAAGCATCGTCGTATTTTCGAATGCACATAAATTCATTATAATATAACGAATTGTATTTATGGTATAAAATTGGTAACCTTTGAACTAGCATAGGTTTCTAAAAATGTATGCCGTCGAAATAGGAATACATTGGCCATGAGATTGAACGATTTGCGTCACGTAAATTTCGATGAAAAACTCCATCGATCAAACGGAACAAAATCGAATGGAGACACCGGACATGGTATCATGCAAGGGTAGTTCGCCCTCGGACGATGTTTTTCCGGAAAGTTCAAAAGTAGGTATCTCCTACATTATATAACTCTGTTAAATTCAGATGGTTTTGTTGGAATGAAAAAGGATTCGATTTTTACAAATTTTTGGATTTTCAACTCCTATAAATTCTTACTATTCATCCCCCTCGGGATTGACGGAAGCGCATTTTTCATTATTCGTCATAAGCATTATCCTCGAATTTATTTCATTCGAATATGTTGAATAAAATCGTGCAAAACTGCAAAAGTCACTTTGAGGGTTAGTTTTACCCCTTAAAACTGTTCTGCTGCATATAAAAAAATACATGTCTCTCAGATTTCGATGAAGAATAACATATTCAAAAATGAACGAAATCGGAGGGGAACATTAGAAATGGTATTATACTGGGGTAGTCACCCCCAAAAAGGTTTCTTTCGAAAAACGCAAAAACCCGTATCTTTTACTTTTTCAAGCTCTTTCGAATGCAATTGGTTTCATCGAGATGGAAAAAAAAACCGTTTCCGAATTACACGATTTTTAAAAACTTTCAACACCTATGCATCCCCTCGGAACTGGAAAAGGCGCATTTTTTATTATTCGCCATAAGCATTATTCTCAAATTGGTTTCATTCGAATATTTCGATTGCAACTATGCGAAACTGCAAAAGTCACTCGGGGGATGCCCAACTTTGAGGGTGAGTTTCACCCCTTAAAACTGTTTTTCCGCCGATTAAAAAAATACGTGTCTCGTAAATTTTGATGAAGAATAATATATCCAAAAATGAACGAAATCGGAGGGGGACACCGGAAACGGTTTCCTTGTCAGTGCATTATGACACTGATGACGAAATTGTCATAATTTATTGAGTGAGAAACTGTCAAATCGCGCAGTACATTATGAGAATCTCGTCTCCCTTTACATTATGACAATTAATCGTCTCACTATGGTAGACAGTGTTTCTTCGATTGTAAGTTTGATAGAAACGGGGTGGAAGATCGGTTTAAAATATAGAGGATGCATTCAGTATATGACAAAGAATTAACTGTATAAATTTGAATCAAATGGTAACAAATTGTCAATTGCCCCGAAACTCCTAAACAAATATCACTAAATAGCAGCTTGGATGGACACGATAAGTCATAATTAACTCCAATTTTTTATGTCACGTTCTTTCCGACGAGCAATGCCAATTCCTCCAGAAGAACATGATTGGATGCCATAGGTATTGATATGTTCGTAATAAAGAAATATTTTATGTTCGTAACTCACTCACCGGATACCGCCATTTGTAAGACTTTATTTTCACTAATTGTAATTGTAACAGGGGACTATATATATTTTTAATCGTAACTTTCTATCACTTGTAAAACGAAATACATAAATTACGGGACAGGCGAGAGAGAGGAAGGATTCCGATGCAGTTTTATTTGACACAGGCGGGGGGGGGGGGGGGGATAGCCAAAAATTCGTAACATGATCAAGGGGTTAGGCTACTGTGAAAATAAATAAAAAATGGATTCTTTTTACAGTATGTTAACATATACTTTTGAGGCAACTCAAATTGAAAAGGAAAGTCCAACATATGGTGCAGGAGTCGCAGATTGAAGGTAAAATTATGTTTACACCGGTATAACTCCTAGTAATAATTTATACGTGTTTCTCTCAAACTTATGTTTTTCAAAACGGTGTACACGATTTATCGGCATCTAACGAACGGATCGACTTGAAATTTGGTACACTTGTTTAGTGTAGTAGCAGTTTAGTGTCGACCGATGTTTTTCTTCTGAACATTTAAAAAAATGAGTAATTAATAATAATAGTGACATTTTTCTTCGAAGAAAAACAGATAAAAATTCAAAAATTTGTTCTCGATTAATGAAACACGATTAAAAAAATGCTCGGTCACGTCGTAGCCAGTATTGTCTATTTTGAGAAAAAACTGGTTTTTTTGTTTCTGATCAACCGGGTGGCCAAAATCGAGCACACCGTTCAGCTCTACACGATACTTCACGAAATTATTTGTAGCTTCTTTAATTATTGATATTTGTTTATGTCATGTGTTACACTACTTTGTTAATATACATACAAACAAGTGTCCACACGATTTTTCAATAATCTCACTTATTCCTTCAAAATTAATTTTTGTTAATAACCCCGTTATCGGGTCATGACAGTAGCCTAAGCCCGTTAATGGATGCTTCCTATCGAGGATTGTATTATTTCCAATCCTACCTTTCTTAACGGCGGGGTAAAGTTAATTCGGCGAAAAAAGGCATGTTTTTAAGATTTTTTTTTGGCGTAACGAATAGTGTTCGTTTATCGAGAAATTTACATATAATAAAGTAAGATTTGAACAACATTCTCCTAAATTTGCATTGCAAAATATTCAAAATTGAGCGAGTGAAAATTAAACCCCGGAGGCGCCTCAAAAAAAAGTTGGTTTGCGGTGTGCACCATAACTCGCAACAGAATCATTTGAAACAAAAAAATCTAAATGCATTTGTTAAAGGAGATGTTTCTCGAGGTAATGACGGGAGGATTTTTTTTTTTTCGATTTTTCGATTTTTCGCAGCACTTGGGAGGCAAAAACCCGATTTTTGCTAAAAAAATCGGCTAATTTGTTGTTGAAAAATTAGTAATTATTATGTGAATTATGTGAAGTAGTACTGTGCAAAATTTCAAAGCGATTGGTCCAGTAGATTTTGAGTTATCGTGCACACGGACTTCAAATATGACAAGTCTCAGAAAAACGGTTTGAAAAACGCAGAAGAGAAGAGAACGGCATGGAGCAATAGACGCTCAAATACTCATAACTTCGTCAATTTTACTCCGATCGACTTGAAATTTTAACACAATATTCTTGATATATTATGCATTCATTTAAAAAATTAAAAAAAAATGAAAAAATAATTTAAATACTTTACCCCGCCCTTAATGCCATTGAATGGGAACGTGCAAAAATCTGGATCTCAATGTCTATCCGGTGAATTCTCTACTCGCGTACTAATTGGTTTTCGTTCAATGCGCATATAAATAAATATGTCGAAATTTCTCGAAAATTCGCTATATCGTTTCATGCGAATCATAAAGAAGATTTATGGTGAGAAGGAAAAGAAAGGCTTCTTTTGGGCAGTCCCAACGTGTGAATATGTACCTTCGCGCATATCACCAAGCAGCCCTTTTGAAACGTTCTTCCCCTCTTTTTTGTCCGGTGGTACTGTACTGTTCGACGTTGTTGTTACTCCTCAATATTTGGTCTGATTTAGCGAAACGGGCCACGTTTAAATTCATCATGATCGGACTCTGATTGAATCCTTCGTTGAATACGCTGCTAGAGCTGGCATTATCTAATATCAATTTTTTCGTATCACCGTCGCGCTCGTTATTGTACTCGATAGAAACAGTGTCAGCCCTTTTTAAGTATCGACTTTGACATTTTCTGACGTTGCTGCTGCTGCTGTTCGACGCAAGGATTGGCCAAAGCGTTGTCGATTGAATCATCAAATTGTGACAATTGATTGTTTCCGGTTCGGGTCGGTGTGTTAGTACCTGGAATTATACCATTTAGGAAAAAAAAACTCACGATACTCTTGCACTTTCATGCCTCATCGAGTATCCCTGCGAAATGAAGTCACAAAAATATTGGTCTCCAAACGACGGGAGTGAACGAACGCATAGTTTTGTTTCTGTGGATGGAAGAAATCATAAGAAAGCATGCCTACATTTGTGTAACGTAGGGATATCTGGAGTGAGGATTATGAACGACCAGGTC
Organism: Ophion obscuratus; assembly: GCA_964007375.1. NCBI lineage: Eukaryota > Metazoa > Arthropoda > Insecta > Hymenoptera > Ichneumonidae > Ophion > Ophion obscuratus. The sequence continues at coordinate 45,142,196 of OZ023312.1, forward strand.
TGGCGAAATAAAAATTAATCCAAGCTTTTTCTCAACTTTTATTATCACTTTTTTCT
>OZ023312.1:45142451-45323681 GCA_964007375.1 Ophion obscuratus
TTGTATAAATATTCGATTGCTTTTAACATACTATAATAATAATAATTCTTGACGAGGATTACGAAAATGAGATTTTGGACTGCGAGATCTCGAATAATGTCATACTTTTTCGTTTTTCTTCCCATGCACATGTACATGTGACATGTACTTTTTCTTAGTCCAATACCGAATCATTCTTCGTCTCCCACTGTTTACCTCGTTGTCTTTTCTGCGGCGCTTGACTCGAAGATAAAAAAATAAATTATAATCATTTTATTTACACGATTATTAGTATGTTGCGGAAATCATATCTTTTTTTCGGTAGTATCGTTTTTGTATTGTTATTTGTACATCCTGTGTGGCAGCTAAATGTTCATAGCCACATAAGAAACCGCAACAAACTAGAATAATAAATAACCAACGAACTATATATATATATATAAAGAACTACATTTCTTTCATTACAAACTACGTAGCGTGCATAACTATATAATATCTATCGGACTTGCTTTCTTCTTTATAATATAGGTAACTCTTTGAGTGTCAATTCTCACGTGACGTGAACGCGTGAGAGATAACAAGTAATAATTTCAAAAATGTACATATATACATGATTAGCAATGTGCGCCGATACCATCGTGTGTCTCTTTCCCATAGCGTTTCCAACTTTTTGGAAGGAATCTGATCTCACGGAGCTTCTGGCCTGATCGCCGGTTTAACGCACTCAGAGAATATTCCGCGGTTCCGATAAGTATAGGAGCAATAAACACCCTAAGTGGTTCGTCTTTTTTGTGGTAAAAAATTGCTCTTTCAATTAAGTATTTTGCGGCTTCAATAATACATTTAAATTCTTTTATTTATGGCGAATTAGTTGTAAAAGAAGGTACGACCACCGTCTGATGGAAATTGGAAGTTCACGTTCACGAAAGATTACATTTTTTCCGATATCGATTTATATCTTGAGAAGGAAGTCTTTATAAAATAGTTAATAGTGGCTTAAGGGGGGATACCTTTAGGCGAGGAAAAAAATGGCGGATTCACTTGATTTTTTTTCAAAGGAAAGGTTTCATCATCATTTTTGAGACTTAGGGTATGTTTTATTACTACTTTTCGCTGTTACAATGTATTTATTTTTATTTTTGTTAATCTTTAAAAATGGCGGTGGTATGACACGGTCTTCTGAATTGCATTTTCACAACTGGCGTGACGTACAACTAAAAAACTAATCGAGCAACTCTAATAAAATTTGTTATAAACCTTTCGAAATTGGCAAAAATCTGACCCTAAATCGTTGTTGGTTTTTCTTTTGGATTAATCCCACCGACACTACGTGTCACGCCATCTGACAACATCCGCCGCAACCCGTTCGGAAGATCGTACCATACCATCGGAATTTTTAAGGATGAATAAAAAAAAAAAAAAAATACCATGTAACAGCCAAAGGTAGTAAGAAAACATACCCTAAGTCGCGAAAACGGTGAAGAAGTCTATGCATTAAGGGATCATCACAGTGTAAAATTTAAAAAAAAAATCGATTTTTTTGCATTATCCGATGGTATAGATGGTTGTTAACATGCTGTTCAATTTTTGGAGCGAAATTTGAATTATTCCGGTTGCTACAGCCGTTCTCAGAAAAAGACATTCGTCCAGCTGTGTGAGACCTGGCGCGGGCGGACGCGTTTTTCTCGAAATGTCGTTTTCCAAAACGGTGTACACTGAAAGGAAGAGTTTTGAAGCTGTCCGTCTCATATGTAGACACAACATTTTTTTAAATCAAAAGCAGCTTTTTTTTAAATCATCACATTTGTTTTGAAGAAAAACTGTCAATAAAATAGGCGAAATTCGATACTTTTTTTTCAAACCACCGCCACTTTGTCAATTTTGATAAAAAACAAAACCTCCATAGCGGCTTTCATACTGATTAATAATCTTTTTACAAATTTTGCTTCAGATAATATTTACGGCCACAACCGTGTACACCGTGAGGACTCCTTTTTTCGATGACATTTTTAACCCTTAGAAAAATGTAAAAAAATAATAATACACGTTTAAATATTTATTTTCCGTTCTTCATGAGTGCTTTGATTTGACATAAAAAAATCAGACTGATTAGCGTATTTCAACCATCGAATAAAAATCGCAGACATCAGCTACTTTTTTGACCCGTTGATGATGCTTTAAAAAAAATCACGAGAATCAGCAATCCTTTCCTCGCCCAAATATTTCTCTCCCTTTAATAAGACATGCATGGCGATTGTAAAAAATGAAAAAAGTATCTCATGGAAACGACTATCCAACGTGTATTCGTCAAACGTTATGAAGAATGAATTTGTACTAGTTGTCGACACGAATCGATGAAGGGATTCCCTGAGTTTCAGGGATGTTTTGAAAACTGGTCCGACTAAGTCGATAAAATGAAAGTTTGAGACAATCCAATAAGGGAACATTTTGGGCTACTTGGAGAGTCGACACATTTGGTCTTATGAGAAACAAGGCAAATTGACGAAGTTTCAACTTTTTAGCTCATGTCGAGTTGAGAAGTATTTTCATTGACTATCAACCTCATCAAGCGTATCAATCTCAAAAATCATTTTGAAAAAAACGTACGGCGAGGCATAAATAGAGTTGAAGATGACCATTAATATCACAACATTTGAAGAAAAGTATTTAAAACTGCAATATTCTTAGAATACTTTGTTTTATGACAACTTAACAAATTAAAAAATAGTAGATTTCATCGAACCGTCGTATCTCCGTAAACCACAAATATCTATAAGTGAACATTTTTTCAACAAATATATTGACTTTTGTCTGTAGGACGTAACTTCGTAATAACCTATGACAAGTGAAATTTTCTCTGGGCGTGGGTGAACATTATACTATGGAATTACTGTACAGTCGATAACAGCAGTAGGTACACTTTTGTTTTTTTGTTGTTGTCGTTTTGGTGAAATTACTAAATTTCGTCGATGGTGGGCGCGTGTGGTGAGTGCAGCCGCGCGCTTTTACAGGCAAACATAAAACGCATGGCCAAATATCTCATGGTCTAATTAACTTTCTCTCGCCCGCTGTCGCTAAGTGCTTTCGTCCTCCGTATTTTGTGCCGGTTGTATTTTACGTCACCAAAGTTTTTCCATGCTTGACTCAGAACTTCACTCGCGTCATGAACATTGATAAACGTGAAAATGTATAACGAGAGTGGGCGAGATTACGGGAGAGGACGTAAACAAATTTTTTAATAACGATCCGAAAAATAGGGGAACGGAAGGGGGGGGATTAAAAAACAGCCGTAGTATAAAGTTGCTCTAAAAAAGAACTATCAATACAATCAACTAATCTACGTGGACGAACTTTTCTTTACCTCGCTAGTTATCTCATTCTTTTTGCAAACATTTTTAAGGATGTGCAGGAGGTACAATCACATTCAAAACTCAATTTCATCGAGAGTTGTATATTATTGCGACGAGGTAATAATTGTCAATGGCTTATCGAAATAAACGATACTGAAGATACTGAAAACAATACGGCGCGCCAACGATAATATCGAAAATGGTACAAAGAAGTGATGACGAACATATTTTTACGTAATTTTTTTTCAACAGCATGGTTGTAATTTTCAGTATCACTGTTTTTCCATAATTTGATATCTTCCGTATGAGTTTGAATATTGAAGATGAAAAAACTGTACGAGAGAACTTTGAAAATATTAAGTGTACAAATAAGTTCCCGGCCTGAGAATAAAAACAGCTCTATTGAATATACGAACGAAACATGTTCCCTCCAGGTCTGGTGTCATGTAATACCAACCTAGTAAACTATTTTTCGGACTGACAGCTCGACATAACCTCAACATCGTAAGCGCAGTGAGCAAAATGAGTTGTGATACGTGTATATTAGGCACTGTATGCTTTTCGCGTTCGAATTGAAAGCAAACCACCATCTTTTCACCACCCACGAATCCACCATCTGCCCGTCAGGTGGGCAAAATGGGTAGAAGAAAACAGAGATCACTTCTCGATTAAAATGTATCTTGATTTTAAGTAAATAAATAATTACTTTCGTGAAAAAACAAGACCGTGAACTTAATTGTACAGCTAATAAATGATACTTTCGCTGTGACTATTCCCCTCAATTTTGAAAATGGAAAAAGCAGCATCGCGAAAATCCGTATCTATTTTTTGGAATTCATCAGTGAAAAGCCTCAAAATATTTGCCACCCGACAGTCAGTGCCTCAAATATATGTAAATATTCGCTAATATATATGAAATGGTTAACACGTGAGTTTTACTTTAAATCCTCCTGCACATCCTTGACGAACAAGCTGGCGTTTCTCAATGATATGTACGATCCGTAGTCGTAAGTAACTTTACAATTATGTACAATAATAAAGATTCTTGCGGCAAAATTCTTGCGACACTTGTTTGCTCGATGTATAATGCATAAAGTAAGTAATGTGATGACGATCTATGTAGAATCTCGATGTGGAAGAGTCGCTGCTTGTGTTCTTCCCTTTTTTTTTCGACACGTGTTGCTAAAGCACGAGGCATGAAATTGCCGATGTGAAAGGGAGTATAGTTCATCATTTACCGGTGTATTGTTTAGGACCGCTAAGATTTCCGAACTGTTGGTGATTTACAACACGTGCAGCGGTTGCCAAGGTGCTCGTTGTAGTCGAGGAATTGGCCGTTGTGCTCGATGTAAATGAACGTCCACCACCGCAAAGATCGGACTCCTGTAGATTGTTGTTGTCTTCGGTACTGCCAGAATTTGAAGCGATTGGTGACAGTTGGCCGATCATCGAGGATGCTTCTGGCTCCGATACAACTTGTCTTCGAAGAGATCCACTCTGGAAGAACGCAAGAAACGCGAAAGAAAATGATAATCTTTTTTTGTCCATTCGTATTTACCCGACTAGAAATTTGGATCCGGCAGCATGAAGACTGATCAGGCCGCTATCAAGCTGTGGTCCGTAATACCGGAGTACGGCACGTCTGATCAGTGCCCGATGTCCCAAGAACCAGTGGAAACTTAGTCCGGGCGCGAGTAGGCACCCTGAACAGGGCCAAGTACGGTAACCTGTACGCCGCCGTAATATGGCGTCCATGGATGCCGTGTTACGGAGCGCCCGCTCTGCGCTGGATGTCGACCGGATTAGTAGAACCTCTTAGTACGGACGCAAGAAGGCACCCTGAACAGGCCGAAGTACGGTAGCCTGTATGCCGCCGGAATATGGCGTCCATGGACGCCAGGTTACGGCAGGGTGGAACGGATCGGTGGCACCTTATCACGGACGCGAGGGGGCACCCTAAACAGGCCGAAGTACGGTACCTTGTATGACGCCGTAATATGGCGTCCATAGACGTAGTTGGCGATTCAAGATTTTGAGATTAGGTTTTATTGATGCCTGCGATATAAACCGCATGAATTCGAATAATCTACACTCTGAATAAACGAACTGAACCGATATTACTTAATAATACATAATTCAAACTATTTTTAAGGGACAACACCACTGAGACGCCTTCAAAAAATCGATTTTTTGAAAACCATCTAGAAAAATCTAAAATACATTTAAGATTAAGATGCCGTTGGACCCAGGTCGAAAAAATAATTATTTACGGAGATAGTGAATATTTTGTGGAGCGGTGCAGTGCTCCGTGACGCTCGGGGTCCCGCGCAGCTGCGCACCTCAGGGTCGGCACCGGGCCTTTCCCAGGTCCTGCGGGTCTTTCCCAGGTATTCTTTTGTCTCCCTTTACAAAAACCGGCTATTGTTATAAATATAGTTTTGAAAAAAAGCCATAGGTGGCGATAATTGAAAAATGTTCAAGTCGCCAATCGTCAATCGTCGATATTGCAGCTGATATCGCGGTATTATTATTCAATGATGGCCTGAGAAGCCTCATGAAAGTTTTGGAGACGTTGGGGAAATTTCGGCGCAAAATGTTTCAATTTTTGCGTTGAAACCGACGCAGCGCGGATCGAGCTGGCGGAGCGCTCGCTCACAGACGCTGCAAAAGAGGCAAGAAGAGCTTCTACAAGTTCGAGAAAAGATGCTAGGGACAATGATTTGCTTCTTGAAGGCCAGCTATATGGTGCCGGCATCGCTGATTAAAGGTAAACAATTTTTTTCCAATTTATCGCATAAATTAACAAACCTAAAACTTTCAACGCGTTTTTCTCAAAACCACTTTTTTGAGTGCGGCACGCAGCAGAACTCGAGCAATTTTTATCCGATCGACTTCAAATTTGGACTGCATCAAGCAAACTAGATTATCTAAAGAAGTACATAGGATTTTTTCGATATCTCAATAATAAAAAAAGTTATAGCCTATTTTCGACGAGAAATTTTGCTCGAAAATCGTCCTTTAATTTCAAAAGCGTGCCTATTTTTTAAAAATCAATATTTTTTCAAATCCCTATGTATCCCTCTTCAAAATATCATATTATTAACGAAAATACTCGGTATTTTTTTCAGATCGACTTTGAAGAGAGTTCTACTGCGTGCCGCGAACCACTGCAGAGGCAACAGTACCTGACGCGGGAGCTTCCCCAGCGTCACCATGGGGCGTGAAAAATTTGAAAAAAAAATTTTATGTATCTTCAATAAACAACGAACAAAACAAAAAAAAAATTTCGAATCTCTTTTTTTCCCACGAAAAAAAAATTCTTGAAAAATGGCAAAAAACAAGGTGTCACAGTGGTGTTGTCCCTTAATGGCAGAACTTAAAATGACTGATTAATATATATATATATATATATATATATATATATATATATATATATATATATATATATTTAAGAATAAAAGTGAATTTACTATTTTTGTCGAAATTACATGCGTGTGAGTTGTTTTCACAGCCGAAGTGCCTTTGCACACGGCGTATTTTCTACGCGCAGACGCCGCGATACAAACGCAATACACACATGATCCGCACGCTTTGGGGCCGTCCATAAATTACGTCATCGACTTTTGCTGATTTTTGACCCCCCCCCCCCCCCCCCCTGAAATCATCCTATCCGTCATATCGTTGTGATCAAATTAACGTTACCGTCATCTAACGACCAGACCCCCCCCCCCCCTATTTTAAAATGACGTAATTTATGGACGGCCCCTTTTTGGATTGAAAAACGCATCTAGATCAAGTGGGTATCGCGTTTGTATCGCGTGGTCTGCGCGTAGAACATACAACATGTGCAAATGCCCTAAATGGCAAAAAAAAAAATCAGCGGTAAAATATAATTATTGTTGCATTGCAATGATGCAACCTTGAACATCATACATAAAATTATTGGCATTCTGCAGAATAGAATTAGACTGATAAAGATAGGAAAGAAAATAAGAAAGTTTACACAAGTGTTAGGATGGCCAAATAGGTAGCGCGCTCAGCTCTAGAATAAGAAGGCATAGGTTCAATCCCGAGGGTAGATAAAAACTTTAACCAGGCAGAATACGTTTTAATTCAATTATTATATAGGCAGGAACATAAATAAGGTATATGAAAATAAAAAATACTAACAGAATTTTTGTATTCAGAACTTTCGGATTGTTTTTATTTGTCATTTCAGGAATAGATACGGCAGCCGGATCAGAGCCTGCAAAGGTATACCGATCAGGTTCGTAACCGGCATCCGCATTAAAGCGGGATGCAAAAAGCATTTGATGCCTGTTAAAACCCTGATACGGCGGCCTGTAAAGTGCCGTGGTACGGAATACGGCATGCCGGATACGGCCCTAGTCTGCCCCGTAGCAAAATTTCTAGTCGTGCAACTTCGTAAAATGATACAAGTCGACAAAAAATGATCATCTTGAAATTGGGGTGTGCATTTATTTTGAGTTCCTTGGTGGAATATTGAAAAAATAATAGTGGTCTCTTTTTTTTAATTCGAGGTGATTTTGAAATCTCCGAACCGCATCCACCTGGATGCACCTCATAGCCGCCACTCGATGACGCCCTGTGAATTATGCAACTTTTGTAGGAAAAGGTTCCTCCTAAGTCTGACGAGTTAGAAAATATTTATAATGCTAAGGGGGCGTATCCAAATTGCGTAACGCAAATTGGGGAGGGGGAGGGGCAAGATTTACGTTACGTCACGATTTTAGAACTGCCAGAAATAGCAACATTTCTGCATGGTCAAGTTTTGAATTTGAAACTCGCGCGCAATTTTACCACGGAAAGTTGACAGCTTGCCATGCGAAATTTCAGTTAAGGGGGAAGACGCTGTGCAAGAACTTGCACAGTAGCTTTCCCCCTTTCCCCAAGCAAACTTAAAGAAAAAAGAACAATTTGGACAATTTGGGAGTTTGGCGTTACGTAATTTGGGTACGCCCCTAATAGTCGTTGCCTGGTATAAGTATTAGGACGTAGAATGAGTTCTCGCTGTTTTCCAACAGATGGCGTTACTAGAACTGCGTGCGTGTAGATTAATTGTAAGATGGTAATGCATCGACCAGGAAGTACTGTAAGCAAGTTTGAAATTCAGTATATGGCATTTCGCCGATGTGAACACGATTTTTTTAATCGTGCTAAACATGTCATATTTCGTGCAAAAAAGAGTATTTGCGGGGAATTTTACTGCTCTACTTTATTCAAAGGTAATCTGCAGCTGAAGCACACATAATTCTCGTTGAAACTAACGGCGACCATGCTCTGTCGGAAACAACATGCAGAGATTGGTTTACAGGCTTCGAAAATACTGATTTTTTTGTGTTGAATTGGAGGTATTACTTCATGAAGGCGTATGTCAGAAGCTAGCTGAACTTGCAGCATCTTTCGGAGTTGATCACACAACAGTTTCGAAACGTTTGAAAGCATTAGGAATGCTTTTTTTTAAATAAAGCATTTATTTTCTCACTCAAACTATTGATCACATCCAAAAATGTTTAAGACAAAAGTTTCAGTGTTCGAGAAGGCCGTCATACTGGACCACCCTTTTTTTATCGGTGGAGGCGCTGAAGCTACGTCAAAGTCAACTCCACTTTTTAAAATGGAACCATGTATTTTTTCCGATGACATTATTACCGATTTTAAGAAGAATTCAGCAACCTACAATACAAGGTCATTCTAGCCACGCAAAGTATGAAAATAGTCGAAATCGAAAAATATCGGAATAATCACTTTCAAAGGATTCACTAACCTTGGTTTTGGTTCTACCTACAGAAGATGCTCGAAGTGATGACAAAACCCCATAAAAAGTAATCTGGTGATGTTAGATCCGGCGAATGAGGTGGCCAAGCTACAGGGCCGCCTCGTCCTATCCACTTTTCACCATAAATCTCATTCATCACTTGTCTTGAACACAGCGCATAATGGGGTGGTGCACCGTCGTGTTGCATCCACATGTTTATGCGAACATGCAAGGGCACGTCTTTCAGTAAGGCAGTACGTTTTGCAGAAAGTTTGCGTAAACTTGCCCAGTCAAGCGACCTTCAAAAAAATATGGACCAATGAGTGATCGCCGACAATATCGCACCAACGATTAACGGACCACGGATGTTGAAATAGTACAGTTCTCATCCATCGAGCATTCTCATTTGGTATCGTAAGAAATGAAAACAGCGATCAAACAAGTGTTTACAAGTCAAGAGTCATCACTTCGAGCATCTTCTGTAGGTAGACCCAAACCAAGGTTAGTGGATCGATTGAAAGTGATTATTCCGATATTTTTCAATTTTGTGACTGTTTTCATACTCTGCGTGACTAGAATGACCTTGTGTTGTAGGTCGCTGAATTCGTCTTAAAATTGGTAATAATGTAATCGAAAAAAATATGTGGTTCCATTTTAAAAAGTGGAGTTGACTTTGTGGTAGCTTCAGCGCCTCCGCCGATAAAAAAATAGGGTGGTCCAGTATAACGCCCTTCTCGAACACTAAAACTTTTGTCTGAAACATTTTTGGATATGATCAATAGTTTGAGTGCTATTGCTCTGTCACACTTTATGCGCCTCACCCTGTATACATATACAGCCTTGCTCAAAAGTATTAGGCACCCGGTAAGTATGTGAGATTTGGAATATTTAGTCTATTTGGGTGAGATTTGGAGTATTTAGTCTAAGGAGTAAAAAGTTGTATCTTGTTATTTTGAAGTCTTTGTATCGGTATTTTTGGTTGTTAGTCAATTATTAGTCACATCAATTTATTGCCGTTAATTTGAAAGAAAGATGTTTTAATGAAAATATAAAGAGGAGAAAAGGTACTGTAGGAGCGCGAAAAGTACAGCGTGAGTGCGTGGGCGCGTGTGTGAACGAATGCCACATCATTGCAGCGAAAAAAGAGAAGCACGAAGAGTCTCACGAGGAAAGGGGGCACGCGGGCTCGACAGTCTTTTGGTAACTACCGAAAATAAACGACGTTGACAGATTATCCTTCCGTGTAAACTTTTGTAATAATTTGCGTTCTTTACTAAACTCTCTGCTAAATATTTGCAAGACTCTTCTTTCGATCCTTCAATAAAACACAAACCTTCAAACATCTATTGAAAATCCCACAAAAATGGGGGCTCGTCCGGGATTAAACGAAAAACAAAACTAACCGGCGGTGTGAGATTCAAAACAAACCGCGAATAAGACGGGTTTGCGACAAGAAAAGTGCACTAATCATATAAAAGTAATTGAACGTGGGAAGTTAAGGAGCCAGGAGACTCAAAAAGGACGCCAAGCTGGGCGAAGATAACTTGAAACGCGCATTCTAATGCTTGAAGAGGAGATCGAGCGGGGTCAGTTAGGAGGTTATCCCCGAGAATTGATCGAAAAAATGTCTAGTGCGGCGAAACCTACGATGAAGAGGCTGAAAGAGGTATTGGCATCTTTGGGTTCATCGACATCCGGTAACAAGAGTGAGCTGCTAATGAGGCGTAGCCAGGCGGAAGGATTTGACATGGCATCATTTGAAAAAACAATGGAGAGTGCAGAATAAGATGGCGACGATGCGCAAGAAGAATCAGTTCAACGATTGGTGAAGATCTACAGACGTGAAAAAGAGCTCGCAGAACGTGAACTTGCATTAGTGCGACGAGAACTCGAAATGGCACGGAACACACGTGCAGTGGACGAAACGCGGAGTACAGAGCGCGTTACCGATCAACTTGTAACGTCGACTGAGAAGGCGCGTCAAGCCCCGGTGCGTGTGTCTGTGACGACGGTAGCCGACCTCTTGTGTTTTTTCAACGGAAACGCCGATGCTTACGAGATCTGGGAGAACAAGGTCAGCTTCCTCAAAGAAATGTACAGGTTAGAGAAAGACGCGATGAAGATCCTGATTGGCTCGGAAACCCGAGCATATCCTGATGGCGACGGACCAACTCTTGAGTGCGCTGAAGGCGATGTTTTGTCATCGAATTGATAAAATCGCACTACGATGACGTTTTGAGGAACGAACCTGGAAAAAGGGTGAAAGATTTAGCGAGTACATGCATGACAAAGTGATATTGGCCAACCGGATATCACTACCGGACGACAAGACGCTTCAATATATCGTCGAGGGTATTCCTGATCAGAACCTAGGAGACGCAGTGCGAATCCACGGGTTCACGACGCAGGAGTCTCTGCTGCAGGCGTTCGAGGCTATATCACTGCGCGGAAACAGCGCTCAGAAGCGTTCTGGCGAAAGTGAAGTACAGAGCGATGAATCGGGCAAAGCGTGTGAAACGAAAAGTGTCGATAAGAAAGAGCGAGCGGGCGTGGAACGATGTTTCAACTGCGGAGCGAGTGATCACATGAACGCTAAATGTCCAGTAAAGGACCTAGTCCGAAAATGTTAAAAATGTGGAAAACACGGACATGTCGCGTCGGTCTGCTCCGAAAAACGAGATAAAAAGAAAAGCACGAATGTAGCTGATGTTTGTGTGACGAGTACTAAATCGGCGAAACGCGTGAATGTGAATGGGCATGATGTTGACGCGATTATCGACACGGCGAGCGACATTTCAATCGTACGAGCTGATCAGTATGTGAAGTTTGGACGACCGGACATCGGAAAAACCGACATGGCGTTTAAAGGTGTGGGTAATGTGCGAAACAAAGCGATGGGATTCTGCGACGTGCGAATGCGAATAGATGAAAATGACTATGAGATTCGCCTGTACGTTGTCGCGAATAATTTTTTGAATCACGATTTGCTGATCGGTACTGATTTTCTGGACGAGGTGTGTCTAAAATTATGCTGTTTCCGCAAAGCGATTAGTGCGAAGGTGTACCGGAAATGTTCAGAATCGAGGCAATTAAAGAACGCGGAAAAGATAAAATTGAAGTATCCAAGGTTTGTGAACCGAGAAACCGCGAGAAAATTCAGAGCCTGGTAGACGCGTGTGGGGTGAAAAAAGGTCGCGAGGGTAGAGGTAAAGATGACGATTGTGTTGAAAGACGAAGAGCCTATCTATCAGCGAGCGCGACGATTGAGCGAAGCCGAAAAGTGAGAAGTGAATGCGCAAATTCAAGAGTGGCCGAATGAGGGAATTGTCCGCGAATCTCACTCAGACTTTTGTAGCCCTGTCGTGATAGTAAAAAAGAAAGATGGATCAAGTCGACTGTGCGTGGATTATCGATTGATAAACCAGAAGATTGTTAATGATCGTTATCCGCTACCATTGATAGAAGATCAACTCGACTTTTTTCAGGATGCAAAGTTTTTTTCGACACTGGATTTGCGAAATGGGTTCTTTCATGTTCAAGTAGATGAAGCGAGTAGAAAATATACTTCTTTTATCGTGCCGGATGGACAATTCACATTTTGCCGAGTACCCTTTGGTCTCTGCAGTTCTCCGGCAACTTTTCAAAAGTTCATTAACGTCGTTTTCCGCAAATTGATTACCGAGCACGTTGTTTTGACCTACATGGACGATCTCATCGTTCCCTCCAGCGACGAACAAAGCGGAGTAGAAAAGCTTAAACGCGTTTTTGAAGTCACAAGCGAAGCCGGGTTGATCTTCAAGTGGTCAAAGTGTAATTTTTTAAAAGGCGAAGTCGATTTTTTAGGACACGTTGTAGGACATAGTAGAGTGCAACCGTCCAAACATAAAACCGAAGCCGTCCGCAATTTCCCAAAACCAACGAACGTCAAACAAATTCTATCTTTCCTTGGGCTTACGGGTTACTTTCGAAAGTTCATACCGCAGTATTCGTTGATCGCGAGGCCGTTAACAAATTTGTTGAGAAACGAAGTCAAATTTCGATTCAAAGACGAAGAAAATGACGCGTTTACGAGTCTGAAAACAGCACTGAGTACGAAACCACACCGATGCATCATCGCACGGGTACGGGGCGCTGTTAGCGCAAAAAAGTTGTGACGATGGCCAGTGGCACCCGATTTATTTTGCGAGCGGGAAAACTATTGCGGTAGAAGAGAAATATTGTAGCTACGAACTAGAGGTACTGGCAATTGTAAGATCTCTCCGAAAGTTCCGGGTGTATCTGATAAGTGTTCAATTCAAAATTGTGACCGATTTTCGAGCGTTTACGCTAACTATGCGAAAAAAGGACATGTGTGTACGCGTGGCTAGATGGGCATTCTATCTCGAAGACTTCCATTACACGATCGAGCATCGGCCGGGAAAAAGCATGGCTCACGTGGACGCGTTGAGCCGGAATCCATTGCCGACTTGTCTCCTGATCGACCAGCGTAAGGATGGTCTGGCAGCGCAATTGAGGAAAGCGCAACGCGACGATGCCGAGATCAGCCAAATAATCGAAGATGGCGAGAAGCGATCGAGGAAGGGGTACTTGATTCGTGGAGGGCTTCTCTTCAAAGAAATGGATGGCGATATCCGTCTGATAGTCCCCAGAAAGTTGAGTGCGCAGATAATTAGGCGCGCGCATGAGAAAGGACACTTCTCTGTTGCAAAGACCGAGGCGGTGCTCAACAAGGACTATTGGATACCAAAGCTGCGCCGGAGAACCGAGAGAGTCGTGCACAACTGTGTAGAGTGCATCATGGCGGAGAGAACGGAAGGTAAACAAGAAGGTTACCTGAATTCTATCGCAAAAGGAACGACGCCCCTCGACACTCTACACATCGATCATCTCGGGCCCCTGGCTTCGACGAAAAAGAGCTATAGGCACGTTTTTGTGGTAATCGACGGATTTACAAAATTTACGCAACCGGATCAACGATGGCAGCTGAGGCGATTGACAGACTGAAAAAGCAGGCAGCAATTTTTGGCAATTCGCGCCGCATAGTCTCATATCTTGGTAAAGCGTTCACGGCGAAGGAGTTTGAAGAATATTGCCAACAGGAAAAAATCGAGCATGTTCTTACTACAACAGGAATTCCGAGGGCTAACGGCCAAGTCGAACGAGTAAATCGCACGCTGATTCCCTTGATTACCAAGTTGACTGCACCGAAGAGTGGAGAGTGGTATAAGCATTTGAGTACCGCGCAGCAGTACCTGAATGCAGCGTTTCATCGAGGCATTGGGACTACACCATTCCAGGTGATGTTCGGGATGCGGCCACGTTTCAAGGACGACGAATCATTGCGCGAATTAGTGGAGCAAGAATTCGTGATGACTTTCCAGGAGGAGCGTGATGAAATTTGAGAGCATGCGAAAGATCGTCTTTAGCGAATTCAAGAGGAAAATAGACGAGGGTACGATCGAAAGCGCAAAAAGGCGCGAGCATATCGCGAGGGAGACATCGTCGCGAAAAAAGAACGCAGCAAGGCTCAGGATCAAAGTTTGCGCCGAAATACCTTGGACCTTACGAAAAATCGAAGGTTTTGCGTAACGACCGTTACCTCGTGCAGAAAAGTGGCGATCATGAAGGACCGCGACAGACGTCGACCGCGGCTGATTACCTCAAGCCTTGGTCAAAATACGCAGATACCGACGAAGAAGATTTTCCAGAAGATCTACATTCGGGGGCGAATGTGCATGAGCAGGACGGCCGAGTGTAGGAGCGCGAAAACTACAGCGTAAGTGCGTGGGCACGTGTGTGAACGAATGTCACACCATTGCAGCGAAAAAAGAGAAGCACGAAGAGTCTCACGAGAAAAG
The DNA here is from genome assembly GCA_964007375.1 of Ophion obscuratus. NCBI lineage: Eukaryota > Metazoa > Arthropoda > Insecta > Hymenoptera > Ichneumonidae > Ophion > Ophion obscuratus. The sequence continues at coordinate 45,157,418 of OZ023312.1, forward strand.
GGGGCCCGCGGGCTCGACAGTCTTTTGGTAACTATCGAAAATAAACGATTATCCTTCCGTGTAAACTTTTGTAATAATTTGCGTTCTTTAATGAACTCTCTGTTAAAGATTTGCAAGGCTCTTCTTTCGATCCTTCATTAAACATAAACTTTCAAACATATATTGAAAATCCCACAGTCCATTATTTAATTTGTACATCGTAGAAATCAGATGACGTTTTTCGTTGATTTTCGGACTAAGGGTGGGGGGGGGGGGCGTTCCGCCCGGACCTCTGGTCCTAGGAGGCCTCCAAATCTGGAGAAATTATTTTCAGTCAAATTCCAACCAAGGCCGAAATATGTTCCGTAAAGGACAGTTTGGGGTTGGCGGTCCTGTACGTATGCAAAATATAAACATAGGTATGTAGGTACTAATTCACCTGTTATCAGATCATGATAGCGATTGTCAATCTAGCATAGAGCTCTACCTACTTAAAGCCAGCGCCATAAAAATGGTGCGCGTCGCGCGGTGGGCGCCGCTCACTCTATCATGGTTTCGGCGCAAAACATAAATATTAGATCCAAATAATAGAGAAATTTCGTAAAAAAATATATATATACGTACTTAAAAAATGACATACATACATACGAAAGAATAACAGCAGGGAAAATCAACCAATCTGAACCTTACTGTCGTAATATTACATTATAACTTGTAACTTGTTAGAAGCCAAAATAAAGATAGTAGCCGCCGCCGTTGCTAATTTATTTTGTTATATCCACTATAAGCGGTTCTTCAAAGAACCAGAAAACCTCTAATACCACCTGGTGTTACCGCTTACTCCCTAGTAAGTAAGCAACTACATCTGATGCAATTACATAAAAAAATGATTAAGTATTTCGAAACATACTTTTCAAGCAAATCGAACGTGTTTCAATTACTATACCCCGTGGTCTATATTCATTCAAATCTATATACAGCCGAAACCTTATTCAGGGAATCTCCACGACGCTGGTAGGTATTTACAAGATCGCAGTGTTGCCTACACCATAAAAGTTGACACACTTTGTGTCAAAGGGCCTTGTCGAAGCAAAATATAATGTATTATAAATTTGTTTACACGTTAGTGGTTGAATATCTTGCTCACCACTAACAAAAGCCACCAGCCACTAAAAACAAATTTTATCCACTAAAAGGGCTGTCTAAATCACCAGTTTACGTGGAAAATCCACTAAGTTGTCAACACTGTTAGCCGCTGCGGGAATTTCCTGACCCACGTTCTTACATACAGGTCTGGAAACGAAGCCACATTTCAATGATGCCGTTAGGCACCGTTACAAGATCCACTTTTTATACCGCTCGCCGCCACATGCGTCGCTCCTATCGGAGGATATCCCCCTCCCACGGTCTTCTGTGATCTCACCCTTATTAATTTCCGTGTTGTCATGTGAACGATAACCTCGGCTCGTGTGTCATCGCATGCTCTTAAGGAATTTCTTTCACGAACTCATATATTTAACAATCAATTGATCTTCGTCTATAATCAAGTAAAAATAGATCCCCGTATACTGGTAAAATTGCAAGCCAATTTATCGAACTTTTAACGAAAAATGACGACTCTAAAGAAGGTCTAATTTATACGATGCTTTATGGAGATAACGCGCTGGCCACATTTCTGTGTAATCATTTAAACACTAAATAACTCTAGATGCCAGATATAAACTGCTCACACGTGAAAATATTGCAAAAATTTTATAACGACAATGAAAACAGCCGGTCACCGAATGTTTAGAAAAAATATTCAGCATTAAACTTAGAAAAATGTGACTAGCTTTTCAGAGACTTTTTAGAGAATCGGTCTTTCAATCAGTTTAGTCTTCAATAAGCGTATTATTTGTGCATTTGATTTTTTATTTGTATCCTCATCAAATATTCGGGGGCAACGTGAACGGCGTATGCGCCTCTATCTGGAGAGTGGGAGAGACAGACAGAAGATATTCTGTCCATCCGGAGTGAACATTTTCGAGCTGCTTTCAACCCGCGGAATGAAGGTCTCCTTCTCCGAACAGAGGTCCGCGAAAGCGGATTATCGGGTATCCAAATGAGGGTACGATGTGCGGAATATTATTATCTTAAAGCCTCGGTTGAACCTCCTAGATGGCATATACGGGACGCTAGTGTAGGCTCAAAGGACGCTAGGTAGCGCGCAACTGAACCTACGAAACCTCGAGTGGGCCTGATCGAACGCTCTCGCAGAACCTACTGGCCCTCCTTTCAGCCTATTGTAGGTCCGACGTATACCCTCCGGACCCTCCATTCAGCCTGCCGTAGGTACTCCGAATACCCTCCGGACCCTCCATTCAGCCTGCCGTAAGTACTCCGAATACCCTCCGGACCCTCCATTCAACCTACTATATCCGTGCCGTATACTCTCCGGATCCTCCTCTTAGCCCCCTGTAAGCGCTCCGAATACCCTTTGGACCCTCCATTAAACTTACTGTATCCGTGCCGCATACCCTGCGGGCCCTCCTTGAGCCTACTGTAGGCGCTCCGAATACCCTCCCGACCGTCCATTCGACTTACTGTAGGCGCACCATAGACCCTCCATTCGGCCTACTGCAGGCGTACCGTAGACGAACTACCAGAAAGGCCTATTCGTGATTTTGCCATTGCCGTGAAACGTCGAGTTAAAATATGCCAACAAGTTTTGGATGCTTGCTACAGTGTTGGCACGTATAAAAAGTATAGCATGATTCCCGGATTTATTGCACAGGAAATGCGTAATTTACATAGTCCGATAGACAACGTTCAAAGCTACATGAGACTTCTAAAAGATAAAAAATGGATCGTCGGCGAATTATATCCATGAATTCTACAGACATCATCGTCCCACGTTCTCTACAATGGAGCAAATGGCAGTAAAATGGTAGGCCGTGTGCAGAATTTCATAAAAATAACGTACTGCGACCGTGTGAAGGAATGTCTTTGCGAAGGTGAACATTGTGCAGTTATCGCACACCTTGTTAAAACCATTTCATTTCAAACAACAACAGACGACGAGATACGTTCTGAACTCTTTTATATGCACGGGTGCCATAGAACGGATAATATGTCGCTTATACGGGTAGCGGCATTTTTTTAAATCTACTCGCCACCTAATTTTTTGTTCCCAGTCGCTAGCTGAAAAAACTATGTCATGGCTAGATCAGAAATATAATACAGCCCTGGGATATTTCTTTCTATCTAGTCACCATCTATTTTTTTGTATTCGGTTACTAGAGGACCAAAACGTTACAAGGCTGAGTAGTCAATCGTTAAGGCGGCTAGCCAATGGCGATTCGAAACATCCATTTACTAGCTTGTGGCTAGGCGGTGAGGAGTTACGTTTTCAGCTCGGGTAATGAGATAAATCGTCGACTATCAACCAAAAATAGCGATACGAAGAATTTTTTTGAAAAAAAAATCTACAAAGAAATTTGTGACTCTAAAAATAACAAAATACAACTTTTTACTCCTTATACTAAATATTCCAAACTTCATAGCTTTCAAGTTACGCCGCAGAACGATGTCGGCTTTTTGAAAACCTGCCATTTTTTCAAGGAAACACTACAACTCTGCGAAAACAAATAGCAAAATTAAAAAAGAAACGAAACTAAACCTAACAGTGTCATTTTCAAAGATCTTATCACTAAATGGTGAGATTTGCGAAAACACTAGTGGCGAAAACAAATTGCAAAATTAAAAAAAAAAGAAACTAAACTTAACAGGGTCATTTTCAAAGATCTTATCACTAAATGGTGAAATTACTATTTTTCAAAGTCCAGAATGCGATTTTACAAACTGCGAAAACCGTGAAAAACTGGCATGTTCAAAATGACGTACCGAGCACAACAAAAATTGCAAAAATAAAAATAAAAGAGCAAAATGAAGCTGGATTTGTCCGCAGCAAAATCCCGTTTGGTAAATTGGTTTACGATTTTTTTTCGCTATGATATTCGATTTTATGTCCGGATAGAAAACTTACAGGGTGCCTGAAACTTTCGAATAAGGCTGTATTCGAAAGTTATATAGGGGAGAATCACCATATATCGGATAGTTGATTAAGGAGTTTCGATACCAAAATCGAAATGGTTATAGACGATGGAAATTCATATCACCAGGGGATTAATTTAGGATGCATTAACTGTCCAAAAATTAATCCGTTTCACCACATAGTTTCGAAGATTTTGAAGGTTCAAGTTGAGTTTTATTCGAGTATTATTAATGAACCAAGTGGAGAAACCGCTTAATTTTTTAACACGACATTCCTGACACTAATCGCAGTTTGTTCCGTTTTTTTAATTTAAATCGAAGCATTATTTTAACCCCTACAGCCCTATAACTAGTGTTTTAATAATACTCGAACAAAACTCAACTTGAACCTTCAAAATCTCCGAAATTATGTGGTGAAACGGATCAATTTTTGGAGAGTTAATGCATCCTAAATTAATCTCTCGGTGATATGAATTTCAATGGTGTACAACCATTTCGATTTTGGTACCGAAACTCCTTAATATCGGATAACGGACTATCTTGAGTTTTCCTACAGTGACATCTGTATTTTATTTATTTTATGCACTAATAACTAGTGGTAAGATGTCACTGCAGTCCCCTAATATCAGATTAAAAAATGGACTTTGGGCCTTCTATCGGATATCCGATTATTGGCAACTTTATCGAAAACCTCCATTCCTGTAATTTTTTGCAAACCACAGTATAACACATGTATACTTGAATGTAATGTGTAAAATAATGATTTCCATCTTATTGTATAGGACATGTAGATTACAAAATTGTAAAATTTGAAGATTTTACAAGGAAAGGTTGCGAGTTCGATCTCTCCAATTTCGATGCATTTTGGCATGCTTATAGAATGGGTAAAAACAGGCGACCGATATTTTTTTATACCTGCGAAACCCGATTTTTAACTGTTGAAACGCACTCTCGAAAATTGGGGTGCTTTTCGTTTTTCGTCGATAACGTTTTAACGGTACGAGATATGAAAAAAAAATCAATTTGCAATAATGTTTATTTTTTCGTGTACTGTACATTGGAGATGAGAACGATAACGTTATCGACGAAAAACGAAAAACACCTCTATTTTCGAGGATGCATTTCACCCCTTAAAAATCGGGTTCCGCAAATATCAAAAAATACCGTGCGGGGCACACAACCGGAAGGACGCGACGCAATTTCCGATGGCTGGGGGTGGGGGTGCAAAATAAAGGCAACGATTGGGACAAAATTTGTTACAGTTTACCTTTTGTATCCGAATTTTTTTGTGCTTGGGTAGAGTCTCTAACAGGCTGATCCTGCTATTTTCAGTCTGTTGCGTAAATTCAAGGCCCTTCAACGATTCCGCACTGGGCGAAACGTCAATGATGTTTCTCGCGATTTGTTCGCTTGATGTTGATTTTTTAATGCGGACCTTGCGACACTTGTCAGCACCCTCGAGTGGATTTATGTAGAGATTGCTGTCCGCTTCGTCCGTTAAATCGGCTTGTGAATGAAAAGGATGAGTCTGACAACTCGCGTAGGTGTCCGAACTGTCGACGCTCCCGCGGTCGGCGTATGTTTTCGTATAAACGACCGTTGATTCGATCGCTTGTATCGGCGATTGGGCATAAATGTCCGGTTGATAGATCTCCGTTTGATACATTTCCGGCTGATAAAAATCGTGAGAATAATCCCCGTAACCGCTCGTCTCGATGCTACTCTCGCGCATTGATCTTAATTCTTGACACACTGGATTACGAAAATCGCTCGTTGCCAATGGCATTATATTTTCAGCGTCGCGATACTCTTTGTACTCCTGAAAAGAGATAAAACGATTAAACGCGAAGAGTTGGGAGTACCCGTTTTTATTTTCTTGCGTTCTCGCTCTATGTACAACGCATCGGGAGATGCTTTTTAAAAGAGAAGAAAAACAAATTGTGATGCGAAAAACATTATTTTTTGCTACGACTAAGCAGTAAAAAATAATTTCGTCGAATTGAACTTTTTTTTTCGTTACGGAAACCCTGTTTATTCAAGGGGGCAGATACCTGTCGGCGAGGAAAAAAATTGCTGTTGAACTTTTGGCTTTTACATGGGATATTTTTTAAAATTAATTTTCGATATCGGCGGGGTTATGGCACGGTCTTCTAAACTGCATTTACAAAACTGGCGTGATGTATAGCTGAAAAACTAATCGACCGATTTTGTTGAAATTGGGTATAAATAGACCCTAAATGTTTTTGAAAATGAAAAAAAAAGTTTTTTTTAACTGCAAAATGTAGGCATTTTTTTTGAAAATTCAATATTTTTGTTTCAAAGCGTACTGTTTAATTGATTCTCAACATTTCTCACTTTTTCTTGGTTCACATTCTGCTATGAAAATGCTGAAGAAATTTTTCCTTAAAAAAATCATGAAATTCAGCAATTTTTTCCTCGCCTAAAGGTATCTTCCTCCTTACCAGACTTGCTTGTTCGTCAATTTTCGATTTATTTTAGCAGGATCCTTTCATTCGATCTACAGAAAAGACAGAATGGTAATCAACGTTTTCAACACTCATTTTCCGATTCTCCAAGCAACGGTTTCAAAATGTGGCAGCACAAACACGTTTAAGTTTTTACCGTATTTGACGAACGCACCGTAGAATTTTTCTATCAATTATCGTCAATCTCTACGAGCAATATTTGTCTCAATTTAAAAAAAATAATTGTCGGAATATTTTTTACTGTTTGCAAGAATGTCAGTGTATATCGTAAGCGATTTTTTTCCTAGCAACTATGAATGTTTTGACAAGCTGTATAAATGTAGTGTTCTTTGTTTATATTGGGATAAAACTATAATCGTAGTTATTGAGAACAAAAAAAAATTTCCAGTGACTTAGTGCAATTCAAAATTGTGTCTCGATGGAGCATTCAAAAAAAAGTAATGAAAAACGTATCCCCTGTTACCTGAGTAATGTTCCTTGTATATAAAATCGATGGATTTTCATTGAAATCCGTTTAGCATACTGCAGAACTCAAAATTCATTTTTGTAAACGGTATGTAGACGCATGGGTATGTCTCAGGAGATGTATAAAGAGGATGGAGATAAATGTACAGACACTTACCCGTAACAACGTTAAACTTTTAAGTACACTTTTATCATTATTAAATTTAATGATTTTCCAAACAAAAATATTGTATATTAGGCTATGACGATAGTCGAAAAGTGAATAACGTATTTCACTGCTACGTAAAATGAGAATAATTAAATATAAACATACACACACACACATAAATATCGTAATTGAACAAATTTACGTAACTAGTTACCGTATTCGGAAATGAGCACCGTTCGACTAAAAATCATACGAGCTGTATTGCAAAAATCAAGATTATAAGTTAATACCTGACAAAAAAAATTATCCACCATTGAAACACAATACAATATCATTTCATTTTACCTTGGTCTTTTCAATTCTTAAATTGATAAATTATCATTCCGGAAAATGTACCGTCACAGCTACAATAAGTATTAAAAGTATGATTTAATAATAATAAAATTTGTTCAAGTGTTATCAGACCAATAGTTTATCTATATTTCGTAATATAATTATTTCGTGAAGATTGTCGTTCGAAAAGTACTCATCTCTTTACAGGTATTTCGAAGAAGGCATAGACTTATTTATTGATTTTTTCGATGTAATTCCACGGTACGTGTAAACTTCGACCTTCAAGTCTGCAATATATCTTTATAATAAAGAACACGAAGTGAGGTACGTAATTGTAGGGTACAACCGCTCGTTTTTTACTTTCCGTAAAATACTTTTTCGAGTTGCAATCCACGTTGTTCGGGGTTGAACATCGAAAAAAAAAATCGGTAAGCCTCCTTCTGCAATGATTCTTGTAAATCGATCAACATAAATTTTAGAACTTATGATTAGTGCTACGTGATACGGACATACAGACACATACATATATATATATATATATATACAGATCACAAGTACTTGTTCAATGAACGAATCGTGCTCGCCTTGCACAGCAATGTATAAATCACGCAAACAGTGTGAAAAATGCGAAATTCCAGAGTGGGTTCAACAGGACCGCAATTTTTTTTTTTCTCGAAAAATCACTGAATCTCGTTAAACGTTGGAACGTCGAGAAACGGAGCGTCCCAAATTACGCCTTGAACACGCGATCTATACATTGGCGAGTTTAAGATAAAATGTTAGTGGATTGTAAATACCTTCGTGGTACAAAAGCAACACTCGAATTCACTAGGCAATTCATCGATTCTCTCGCATTTCCTGCCATCTTTTTTTTCTTCGTCCTATAATATTAGACATTATTTCATATTTCTATGTGCTTTTTCAATATTTTCTTCTTTTATTAATAATCCGCAGTAGCCAAGGGAGAAGGTGAACCACTTTTTCAACCAATTTTTCTTTGGCAATGAAGATCGACAGTCCAAGTATTTCCAGTAAATTATTAATCAATCGGTAATTTGAAAAAAAAGGTGGTTCAAATACTCCGATCGGGCGTGATCTAAGTTCATGAAACTAACAAGCGTGTATACACACGAATACGCGTAAGTCCGTTAAGGTATCTCAATAATTTCCGAGGAGCCTGAGGGACGCACGGTTTTGCTTTAGAAAAGTATATATGCGTCAAAAGTTTTTTTTACCAGCAGCAGGCACAGCCATTCAGGAAATCACTTGCAATCGATAACAAGAATATAACAAGAAAAGGGAATATTTCATATACCGAAATACGTATTAATTTGGAGAGAAAGTGCAAACACTTTGCGCGGTATCAATTCCACAAATGAACGTGCTACTCTTACTTACCCAACTGATCACGTTCAAGAATTGACTGACCTTACAGTAAGACGAGACAAAAAAAAACGACCGTTCTTTCTAGTCTGCCTTCTTTGTTCGGGTGCTTGCAACTTTGTGACAAAATTTTTCACGAATTTATTTTATTTTTTATCACTTTATCACGAATTAGGGCATTTGTGAGAATTTTGTCACAAGCCTTTCGAATACAGACCGCGTCGGATCAATCGCAAATTATTTTGACATTCAAGTAAATCTACGGAAAAATGATATTTCCTTCTAGAGGCCGGCATTTGAATTCGGATGAACAGTGAGCATTCAAATTTTGAAAATCAGTTTCTGCACACCTCATTGTATTCATTTTTTATTTGGCTAATAAGCTGTTCACCTGTTACAGAAAAATCTCAGCACCTTCACAGGCAAATTAAGGGGTTACCCCCACTTGCGATTTTGAAAAAATCGATTTTTTTTATTGCATTTTTTTGAAATATAAGTATCTGAGATTATGTCCTGAAAATTTCAAGTCGATCCGAACAAAATTGACTGAGATATGAGCGTTGAAAGAGAAGAATCCGTTGTGTAAACGACCGAAAATTGAAACTTTAAACGCGTTTTTCTCAAAATGGCATTTCTGAAGTCGGTGACCAAGATTACTCGAACACTAATGAACCGATCTTCTTGAAAGTTTGCAGGCTTATTTAATACATAAAAATGTATTCTTTAATCGTTCGATTTTTTTTTCGAAAAAAATGGCCGTTTTATAGCCAAAAAACGGCCGTTTTTTTTCGTTAAAATCGAACCATTAACTTTGACCGTCCGCCATTTTGTGAAAAATGAATATTTTTGAAAATCCTTCGATTAAAGACTAGTTTATACTTATATTTCACTAAATCTATCCGCATTTTTTTTTTCAGATGATCCACTTCGCCGCAATGTTGGTCACCGCAAACCGTGTATATAAAAACATTATTTCATTGGCGGCCATTTGCCACTAAACAATGTAATATTTTTCAATAAAAAAATTACTGAAAGTTCTTCAAGATGTGTTCTTTAAGATGGTATATTGATCGATTAAAAAAATGTTGTCGTTTTCTTTAAAAAAATTCATGAAAAGGCCTTTTTTTTGCGCTGCAAGTGGGGGTAACGCCTTAAAAGAGTTTGACTTTTCGCGCAGGTCTGCGAAGAATGAAAATTAGCTGATTTTTTTTTAGAAACAGTCATTTGTTATGATTAGATGATGATTTTTTTCTGACTTGGTAATTATATCGATCCGAAGATTCTTGCTAAGCGTGCTGAAAAGTATTTTCTACAAATAGCGTTTTAAATCATTTTCCGATTTTAATAATACTGCATTATAAACAAACGACTTCATTTCTTAAAGGATTTGGGCGAAACAAAATTCTGCAGTGAATTTATACAAAATCGTTGGAATAAAGTACGACCTACTGAAAAAAGGACCACGTATTGCTTGTGAAGATTATCGTGGATGACGAACTAACGTAAATTAATATTTCTTTATCTGTTTCGCTTCCACTAAGTTGTTTTGACGTATTGACTGTGCACCAATTATACCTGATGAAACTAAATTAGATTTCTTGAAGAATATTCTAGAAACTGTTTTTAACATTTGTGAATTTTGGGACTTGAGTGTCGAAACCCGGGCACATTCTCGAGTGAGTAGAAAAAAAAACGAAAAATCGAGAACTTACATAGAAAGTGCGATCTTTACTCCGTTTCAATAAACCCACTGTTCCATTTTTGCTTTTAACTGATGTATCGTCTAACATAAATAGATCATATATGAAGTCATTTTACAGTAATATGTGTATACGTAACGGAATGATATCTTAAAGACTATATTGAACACATAAAAAATGTCGAAAGAAAATAAAATAAACAAACATCGTGAAATGGAAAAAAAAGAGTCATTTATTGAACGTGTTTTACAAATTAGCCTGAACTTATTTCAGCATTTGCGTTGATGCGACGGTTTGGTTTTTGATTTCCTATTAATCGAGCTTTCGTATTTTTCAATAGTAACATTTGGCGTGCGCTTATTTAAGGAATGTCTTGTCATTAGTCATTCTTCCACTGACAGTACTTTCCCTCTCTTAATTTCTCTCTCTCTCTCTTTCTCCATCTCTTTATTTTTGTGTACGTAAATCTCTCCGCAAAGTTTGTCCCGAAAAAGAAAACGCGGACTTTGCGCTCTTCGATAATCCATTGTTAAACGTTTACTCCAAAACGTCTCACGTCTGTACATTGCGTAAATCAGGCAGCATTGTCTGAAAAATAGTGACAAAAATCTTTTGAAATATCGAGGCTTAAGTCTGCTTCCCTTCGAATGAAAATACTTCATACATATGTATACATATATATAGATATATGTATGTATACAGATATGTATGCATATTTATATATTCCAATGATAAAAGCGCCAAGAACAAATCGAGATTCGTGAAATTTGAGGATGTCCATACCCGACCAAAAAATTCAATTGATATTTAGTTGCTCTGCTGCTGTATTGTTTGTTAGAAAAAAATGCTCGTACCACGTAAAGCATGAGAGCCTTCCGCCCAGCCATCCTCTTTAAATAGTATTATCAACTTTTTGGCGATGCGTCAAGTTGATTATTTCCGTAAAAAAAATGCTGTTCGCTCTTTATCTCTATTTTCGTCCATTTGGAAACTTTGAATTGAGTCCAAATCGATTAATTATCATCTGAAATACATACACGTACTGTTGAAATTTTCTTTCAGGCAGCCTTAATACCAGCAACGAGAACGCTTCGTCAAAACGTTTTTCGACTTGTTTAAACGTAATATATACATCGCCCGTTATTTGATAAGAGTGACTAGTCACTTTCATGAAATTCAGCTATTGCAAAAATTGTTTTTTTTTTTAACAAGAGAACATTTATGACGAAGCTTTTATTTTTCAAATAAGTACTTATGCTCGTGTCTGGTTGACGCAAGATGTGAAAAGTTTTGGGACGAGAAACAAAGACAAAACAAGCGCCGTTTGAAAATAGATTTTTTTTTCTAAATTCAAACAGTTTTTCGGAAATGAAAATCCTATGATAAAAGTGAATAAAGCTGAAGTATGATAACAGCGGAACTGGGGTAAACCGACCAGTGAATGTACGGGGACGGGTGAACGGACGAAAGCTGATTTTTATTTTTAATAAGTAAAGAATATGAATTGTCGATAAAAACTCGAATCACTATAATTTATTGAAAAAATCATAGATGTTAAAGAGTTTTGGGACAATTGACGAAATGTTACCATTTGATTAAAATTTGTACAGTAAATTCTTGGTCATTTATTAAATGCACCCGTTTTCATAGAAACGGTGTAGACTATCGATTAAGGTGTTCCAGAGGCGGAAACAAGTTTTTATGAATTTTGATGGTAAAAATTACTTTTATTACTCGAGAGAGAATCAACCTTTCATTGTTTAAAAAATAAGTTTGTAATAATAGGTCGGAATTAAATATGTTTATTCACTGGTGCTGTATTCTAACCTCTTTCCAATGAATGGACATAAGGGCTTTGTTCTGATCATTCTCAAAGCAAAGTGAAAAACTGAGCTCATCTGTTGAGAACTGCACAATTAATTACTATCAACAGTTGACAATAGACATTTCATTAAATGTTGTCATAAAATTATTTCATTGATTTTTTTAAACATTAACCAAGTTTAATTACCTGTTTCTCTGTCGAAACAAACTTCGCTAGTTTTTTTTTGACAATGCCCTTAAAGGTGGCGGAACGTTTTGTGTATTTTCTGCAAAATCGCAATAACCATTATAATACTCATATGTGTAAGAATATTAGAATTGTTGTGTAACACAGTGATGTACAAATGTAGCAATTAAAAAATATAAATCGTTATTCTTTACGACGTTCATTTGCGCTACACGTCCATTTACTGGCGGTCGAGTGACCATTTTGTCCATTCACTGACGATTTGGTCATTTCGTTACTTGCTTATCAGTTCTTCCAATTTTGTTTGCTGCAATTACTCGGAATATTTTTTTTCGACCATCGGAATGATATCGTTTGGTAACTATACAATTTGAAAAAAAATAGTTTTTATAAAATTATCATTTTACAGTCCATCTGACTGCTATAGTGTCGTTAGTCGTCTTAGGTCGGTTTACCCTATTTAGAAATGTCGAATTTTCACTGTCTCAAAAAAGGACGTGTTTGATGAAACAAAAACTGCCTCGCAAGTTTTGTATGAGTAAAGTACTGTGGACGACTTTAGCTCTGTTTATTTAATTCCCAACGAGAAACGAAAACACTCTTATGCTACGAGTTTAACGCTCGAAATATCGATAAATCTCTCCCCCCTCCCCCCCCCCCCTCCCGCCCCATGTTAACACGAAACTCTTCCGCTAAATGTTTACCTCATCAATGATTTATTACACATAATACTACTCTGGTCTATGAAATACACTCTACTTTATTCGCTCCAAACTATTCGTACGACGGACGATTTTATAAATCGATACAGGGTGGTCCAAAAGAGGTTGTTCGTTTTTGAAATTTATTGATCGCTCATACGTTTGAATTTTTATTTGAAAATTTGTTAATGTAGAACTGGCGAGCAATGATAATAATATATTTAATAAACGTATTGATTAATGTGATCTACGAAGCCCTACCAAATCGGTTCCAATTATCTGTTTCAAATATTAAAGAAAATTATTTAAATGGAAAAAAAATGTATTTTGCAAAAGAATTTCCGATCTCGCAGAGTGAGGCCCTTGCCAACAATGGTACAGCCATACACCAAGGAAAAAGAAGACTTTTCTGGTTAGTACAGTCGTGCTGTATATTGGAATCGGAAAAAATTAGAAGAAGGCTAGTTTTTTGACAGGTGATATTGTAGGTGCCGCGGGTGCTAAATCCAAGTTTGCCTAAAAATCGGGGTGTAGGGTTTTCTTAGGGGATGAAAGGGGATGGGGTGGATTAATGGCAAACTACAACCCCCACGAGGTCGGCGCCGGGAGACAAAATGTTCAGAAAAATCCGGGCTTTATTTTTGTCGACACCGTCGAAGTCGTGGAAGTTCATTTTGGGGGTGAAAAAGTAGGGTGAAATTGTGAAAAAACAGTTTTCATTCGGTAAGTCTTTACGAAAAAATCGTACACTATTTGTTCAAATGGGAACGTTGTAGCTCTTGAAAGGACGCGTAGACCGAGTATTTGATCATCACTCTCCGATAACATCTTCACCCCTAAAAGAATTGTTGAAGTATAAACAAAAAAATTGTTCATTAAATAACTCAAAAACAATCGATTTTTCAGGGATGGTTTAAGTGTACGAAATGTAGAGAACAATTTTCTTTATATTTTCGTTCCTATGGACCGCCCTTGAATTTTGCTTTTTCGGACCCCTCTCAGAGATTGAAAATTCTAAATGAAATTCAGGAAAAAATATTTACCGAAAATAAAGAGATACGAGTTTGGCGCTGTGGAGAAAAATGTAGCTGAGGGTTCAAGCTATAAATTTTTCCACGGCGGCGAATTCACGCGGTCAATAGTTTTCCCAAAATTTCATTTTTAATTTTCAACCCCCAAGAGAGATTGGAAAATTAAAAATCAAGGATGGTCCATAAAAACAAAAATATACAGAAAATGATTCTCTCCATTCCGTACATTTGAACTATACCCGATGAATCGATTGTTTTTGAGTTATTCAATAAACAATTTTTTTGTTGATACTTCAACAATTCTTTGGGGGTGAAGATGTTATCGGAGAGTGATGGTGAAATAGTCGATCGACGCGTCTTTTCAAGAGCTACAACGTTCCCATTTGAACAAAAAGTGTACGATTTTTTCCTAAAGAGTTATTTAATTAAAACCAATTTTTCAAAATTTCACCCCACTTTTTCACCCCCAAAATGAACTTCCACGACTTCGGCGCTGTGGACAAAACAAAAGCCCGAATTTTTCTGAACATTTTGTCTCACGGCGCCAACCTCGTAGGGGTTGTAGTTTGGCATTAATCCACGCCTATCTCCTTTCATCCCCTTAAAAAAAAACCGTACACCCCGATTTTTAGGCAAACGTGGATTTAGCACCTGCGGCACCTACAAAATCACCTGTCAAAGAACTAACCTTCTTCTAATTTTCTCCGATTCCTCCTTCTAATTTTCTCCAAATATCAAATCGATCGTCTACTCCGTTTCCATAAAATTCACAATTGAAGAAACACTTTTCAACACAGCCAGATGCCTACGCCCATCGCTGTATGGCAGTTTTACGCATGAAATAGTGTGAAACAATGTTTAAAATGTTATGAAAAACTGACAAATCACTCAGTACATTATGACAATTTCATCTTCCTTAACATTTTCACAATTGGGCATTTTCCTGTTTCAAAAAGATTTTCCTAAATTGTAAATTTGATAGAAACGCTGTAGTCGATCGATTTAAAATGTGGAGGGTGCATTCAGCATATGACAAAGAATTTACTGTATACATTCGAATCAAATAGTAACATATATCGTCAATTGTCTCGAAACTCCTTAACCTACGTCCAAACTATATTCGTAGAATATCTAACTGCTCAAAAGTTGAATAATGACATAGTAAATTAATTGACAATTACTTTAAGAGCGGTCTTCTTGTCCGTGGTAGCGAACTTCCAGCAGGGCTTGCCCGGGGCATATGCCAACACTTTAAAAAGTTGGTGTATACGCATGCTCGTATACTAACATCCGAACATACGTCGTTCCTACATGTGGCAACGTCGCTGGCGAGCACAATCAATCCTTTACCCTAAGCATACTTATTGCCATTGTTGACAAGTGCAATTCTCGGTATTCTTGCACGGTACGAATCGAAAAATTAATCAAATGGAAAACCGGCTGCTCTATAAAGGATTTGTAAGATTTGTAAGACGAAATTTTAAAAAAGCAGTCCAACGAAGGCGCATCGTTCGCAGCGTTGCCAAGTCTTCCGCATCGACTCATTTGGCCGATGAGTTTTCAGCGCGGGTTTCATACTTTGGGCACTCGTAAATAGAGAAGTTTATGATTAAAAGTAATCATTATTTTTTACTTCATAATAACCATATAGCATCCGTCTGTCATTATACCGTTCTTTGAGAGCTTCTGTATCGTATTTGTTTTCATTACTAACAGAAATGTGACGTTCTCCGGGACTTGTCCTATGCAGCGCGTGTTAAAAATGCCAAATTCAAAAGGGAACAGCTCGATAACGGGATGGTCAATGTATTTCATATTTTACAAACATATGCAGTATACCCTAGACGACCTTACTATCAAATTACAAAACTTTCTGGCTCACACATTTTTTTGCTTGTACTACCTTAATTAACCACAAATAAGAATATATATTTTTTTTTTACAATTTCTCTTCTTTCTCCTTTTTTGGGCGCGTCTTTTTTCCATACTGTCCAACGCTCCGGACAAATGTGAAGTTCGGCGTGTAAACTGCTGCTAGTAATTTGGTGTTCAGTTGTACGAGTAACGTCTACGCGTGATGACGATATAATGGCATATGAGAATAATAGTTTGAAAAAAAAAACACATTATTGAAATACATTTGCAGCAATGACGTAGAACTTTAACAACAACAACTGGTCTTTCGGGCTCCTCAAATTTCCAGACTACTCGAGTGAGACACATAGAATACAGTAGTATATGCGAGGACTACGAAAATACGTAATCAAGCTACACACAAAGCACTGCACTAGCGGTCTAAATTTCACACAAAGCAAACACTACATTGACATGATAACGTTTGAATTAGTGCAGAAAAAAAGTAATCGATTAAAATAACAGCGAAAATATGGCGGTTTACGGGATTGCGTCAAAGGGGCTGACACCTTTGGAGGAGAAAAACATTTGCTGACTTCCATGTAATGATTTTTTTTCACGAGAAACGATTTCACTATTTTCGAGACTTGGGGTATGTTTTATTAATACTTTTGGCTGTTACATGGTGTTTTTTTTATTAATCTTCAAAAATTGCGGTGCTATGGCACGGTCTTCTAAACTGCATTTTCAAAACTGGCGTGACGTATAGCCAAAAAACTAAACGACCAATTCTGTTGTAATTTGGTTGGAATCTTTCCAGTCTTATTGTCTAAACGACCATAAGGTTTTGAAAATTTAAAAAAAGGATTTTTTTTTATTGCCGGGTGTAACCACTTTTTTCGTAAAATTCAATGTTGTCGTTTCAAATCATATCGTTTCATCGATTTTAAAATTTGTTCACTTTTTCTTGGTTCATGTTCTGCGTATGAGTGTTAATGAAAGAAAAATCTTCGTTGGCTTTTTTTCTTCAGATTAATCCAGCCGACGCCACGTATTACGCCGCAACTCGTTCGGAAGACCGTGCCATAATTCCGCGATTTTGACACATTGATACAAATTAAAAAACGTACCATGTAACAGCCAAAAGTAGTAACAAAACATACCCTAAGTCTCAAAAAAGGTGAAGAAATCTTTCGTTTAAAAAAAAATCATGCAAATCGGCAATTTTTTCCCTCGCCTAAAGATATCTTCCCCCGTAAGAGCAAGGCTGACGTGTACCGAGCGGCCGTGAGTGCGAGAGAGATAGCTGATTTGGAGATTCCCATTATTCTCCGAGACGCCTGATATTTCGGAAAAAAGAAGAGAATCACCTTCACCTCTGTTAAAAGACGAACAGCGTCTATCTCTTCGTTAGCCCGAAACGTTATTCGTCTAGGAGAAAACTTGGTCGTAGGATTTTGACCGACCAGACTCCCGTCACGTGTCCTTAAACTAAAAATAAGCACGTAGAGTGAATCTCATCGCGGCTTGTAATTTCTCTCGTCTCAACTCCGTGTTTTTTGCAAAATTTATTTCAATTCATTCAAATTTCAATCAACAAGTGTGAATTAATTACCATTTTAAGGGGGTTGTCAATTAGCGAAGGGCAATTGTTTATCTCGTCCTGTCTTATCCTTTCCGCAAGAGACTCATTTGCAGTCACATTTAGAGGAATAATCGTTCCCGTGTGCTTCCCAACAAGTTCATCTCGTTTGTCGCAGCTTATTGCTCATTTATTCGATATACGCTTTTAGATTTTTGCTTTTTCTTGTCTCGGTATTGCGCTCGCAATGTGATTGTGGAAATTCTGTGGTGCCTGCCAAGATGTTATATTTTTCTTTACGTTTCATTTGAATCTTTGATCGATAGTGAAACTTTCGGAGATTCATTTACTTGCAAATATTGAAAATAAATATTGCTGTACCCATCGAAGTCTCCGTCCTCTCTCGCTTTTTCATGCAAAGTTTCCGTAAGTTTTACGGTACGAGGGAACTATTTATTTCAACTCCGTTCACGATAAAGATCGAGGATCGTTTTTTCCCCTCGAACTTGCGTACTTTATTTTGAACGATATAAAAAAAGTGGTCTACATCGAGCGAATTATATCGTTCAGATATAATCGTAACTTCGTTTCTAACGACTACATAATATTGATTTATTTAGCATTATTAAGGCGGCATATACATTTGCAACGATCAAAAAATTGATTTCTTTTTTTTCCTTAAACGATAGAACTATGTATGTAGAATATTTTCCAAAAGTTTGAAAGCGAAATTCGAAAAACTGCAAACGTTGCAGCCCGTCAACGCTGTGCCTCGCCGCTCGGATTTGGAGCGGGCGTGAACTTCAAACGCGTTTTTTCTCAAAACTGCATTATCGAAATTGGCGTGCAGGATTACTCAAAAACTATTGAGCCGATTGAGTTGAAACTTGGTAGAAATATTGATAATATTGGTCCTTAATACTTGACGAAAGTTGTTTTTGAAAAATTTGAAAAAAAAAAACTACTTTTTTAATCCACATTTTACAAAAATATTGCGTGAAATGTTGATTTTTTTTTTGTAAATGCGTGCCATTTTCTCAAATTTGCATTTTCTTTATTTCTATTACCGCCACGTAGAAAATATACATGTTCGAACTGAAAAAATGTTTGAAATTTTTTGCAAATCAAAGTCTACGGGAATTTTGGTGATGAATTGATTAAAAAAAATTATTTCGTATACTTAAATATACTATTAAAGTATACCTAAAGTTTGATGATTGTGTAATAATTATTTCTCAGTTTAAAAAATCGATGTATATTGCTTATTTTTTCCCTGTCCAAATGTATATCCCGCCTTAATAGCAATACTAATAGCACTCGATCTCCGAAAATGTAACAATTAACAACAACAAAAAAACAATCGATGAACAGCCATTTTTATTCTCAGCTGTCACTGCAATTTTCAAATCCCTCCAATTTTTTTTTTCGTACCAATGATTATCATTTTGCATTGCTCGTTCGGTTTTTCATCGGTAAAATATTTACACTATCAGCTCGGTACAATTAAACTTGAGCCTGAAAAAATTAATATAAAACCAATTTCAACAGGTGTATCGGTCGGGTGATAGAATGGAGCAAAGAAATCACGGCCAAAGCGCGAATTGCGAATGAAAGAAATCAATTCTGCAGATTGAGTATATGAGAAAGAGAACATGTAAAATTATATTTTAGTGATTAACTGAATAATCTCTTTGATACTTCAAGGAGATTGGAGCGGTCCGGTTGAGTTAAATGACGGTTCATGATTTTTTTTTTTTCAATGAACCGCAAAAAAACGCGTACGAGGTATAGGTTTATTCTGAAGATGGTAATTTTTCATACAATATACAGTAAAGGCCAAGATAGTGCATTTTAAAATATTTTCATTACGTGGATAAAATAACGTACCGAGTTGAGGCGGGATATACATGTAGACGGGAAAAAATTAAGCAATTTTGAGGGATTTTTTAAACCGAGAAATAATTATTCTACAATGATCAAACTCTAGGCCCCCATGGAAATTTATATACACAAAAATATACTGCAAATTTATTTTATTAATAATTATAATATATGTGAAGTGTATGCCATATATTGAAAATATATGTTACATATATGTGCCAAATTCTAATTTTCGTAACGTTTTTATATATGAGATGTATGTGCGTGGTATTACTGTATATCAATGTATCATATATCAATGATATATGTAGCATTTACCCTGCATATATACCACATATATTTAGCATATATGTTGCATACACACTGCATACATACCACATATATACTGCATAAATCGTACATATATGCCACATATATACAGATATGCGTAGCATATCTGTATATAGTGTACTACATGTAATAGTGTGCTTTAACTGTAAGTTGATTTTTTTTAGTTTAAGTTTTAAGTTTTATTAAGTTTAACTATAATAGTGTTTATACACAGCGTATATTTCTTGTCAGGAATATGTATCGAAAATGTATGCGTCATATATGACGCATAAATGACACATATATCAGTCATATATGACGCATACATTTTTTATATATTTTTCTGACAAAAAATTGATTGAAAATATATCGAGAATATATGCGTCGTATATGCCTCATATATGCATCATATATAGTGTTTATACGTAGCATGTATTTTTTTGGTCAGAAAAATATATCGAAAATATATGGGTCATATATGCGTCATATATTTGGTGCATATATATTGAATATATACGTATTATTCTATTTTTCGTCACTATATATGCGACCGATATACAGGGTGTCCCAAAACTCAACGACAATCTGAGACCGGATGAAAGGCCAAGTTATACCAGTTCTGGGAAAAATTTTAAAAAAATCCATATCACTCAGTTCAGCGATAATAGACATTTAAAAAAAAAAGTTGAAATTCGACACCCTTGGTCGCATTTTCAAGTCCTGTGATCACCAATGTCACAATTTCGCTGTGATTTTTTTAATTTCGTGATCTTCATTAACGATGCTATTAATCGCAACTACAAATTAATGCAAAAAACATTGTTAATTTAATAAAATAAGTTAAGTTTTAGTGAGTCATGGTTCACAAAAATATTGTTACTTAACTTTGACACTTCATTTTGAAAAAAAAATGTACTACACTACCCGTGGCAAGTTATTTCAAAAGATGGCACATTTAATCAAGATTTCAAAATGGTGCAACACTTGCCACTTTTCTTGCCATTAAAAATTTTATTTCTTATTTTTTTCAAATTGAGCACATTTTGAACACCTCAACATTAGGAATTTTTGTTACTAAAATTTGTTATTTTTTGTTTCTGGTCTGAAATAAAATTATTATTTTTAGTAAAGAGGTAATTGAGTCAGTTAATAACCAATTTTCATTGTAAAAAACATATGTTTTTTACAATGAAAATTGGTTATTAACTGACTCAATTACCTCTTTACAAAAATACTTTGTGAACCATGACTCACTAAAACTTAACTTATTTTATTAAATTAACAATGTTTTTTGCGTTAATTTGTAGTTGCGATTAATAGCATCGTTAATGAAGATCACGAAATTAAAAAAATCACAGCGAAATTGTGACATTGGTGATCACAGGATTTGAAAATGCGACCAAGGGTGTCGAATTTCAACTGTTTTTTTTAAATGTCTATTATCGCTGAACTGAGTGATATGAAATTTTTTTTATTTTTGCCAGAACTGGTATAACTTGGCCTTTCATCCGGTCTCAGATTATCGTTGAGTTTTGGGACACCCTGTATATATATATATATATGTGTGTGTGTGTGTGTGTGTGTGTGTGTGTGTGTGTGTGTGTGTGTGTGTGTGTGTGTGTGTGTGTGTGTGTGTGTGTGTGTGTGTGTGTGTGTGTGTGTGTGTGTGTGTGCGCGTGTGTGTGTATATATATATATATATATATGTAGCATATATTTTCTGCATATATTTTACATACATACATTTCTATGGGGGGGTATACTTCAATAGTATCTTTAAGTATACAAAACAATTCTTTTAAATTAATTTATCATCACAAGCAAGATGGCTGCGGGAGTTGCGAACCGGCGTGCAGTCTAGCTTTCCGTAGACTGTGATTTACAAAAAAATTCCAACGTTTCTTCAGTTAGAACATGTATAGTTTCTATTTGACGGCAATTAAAATGGAGAAAATGCAAATTTGAAAGAATGGCACGCATTTTCAAAAAAATCAACATTTCACGCAACATTTCTATACAATTCGGATCATAAAAGTAGTTAATATTCTCTTTTTTCGAAAACTATTCTCTTCAGGTGGAAGATAGAAATATCATCAATATTTATACCAAGTTTCAACTCAATCGGCTTAATAGTTTGTGAGTAATCCGTCACGCCAATTTCGATAATAAAATTTGAGAAAAACGCTTTTGAAGTTTACGCCCGCTCCGTATCTGAGCGATGAGGCACAGCTTTGACGGGTTGTAACGTTTAAAGTTTTTCGAGTTTCGGTATGAAACTTTGGGGAAGTACATAGATAGTTCCATCGTTCAAAGAGAAAAAAAAATGAAATCGGTTTTTTGAACGTCGTAAACATATATCCCGCCTTGGAAAAGTAGAACATCATCAAAGATTCTTATGAAAAAAACAGCGTCAATGATTGTTTTATACAATGCAGAATAAAATTAAGAGTCATTTATATTTATGTCGCGATATTATTTATTATTACCATTAATTAATATTGTGTATAAGTGTTGCCGAAATACGGCAACTTCGCGGACATTGAGGTTGGCGGCGATGCTCTTCATTCGCCAGCCAAGGTTCGTGATCTTTTATCGAACCATGATGGTTCTATATTGAATATATATTTTTTACGATGGGCAAGATGTGTTTTTTTTGTAAATTTTTACTTTCCTTTAGTTTGCGTTAAGGGGCTATACCAGTGTGACACGTTTAAAAAATCGATTTTTCTCTTTGCCTCTTCCGACAGTTTATACTTTCAAGAGTATCATCATCATTTATATCAATTTCATTTTATCTTGCAAAAATCGATAGTTGAATCTTTAAACGCGTTTTTCGCGAAATTAGATTTTTCAAATTTACTGACATTGTAACTCAAAGAGCAATTATCCGATTGACTTGAAATTTAAACTGAGTACTCTTGAATATATTTACTCTACAGTGACGTGGAATACTTTTTATTGGATGAAAATTGACAATTTGGCCGTGAAAAAAACGACCATTTTATAGGCAAGAAAACCTAGACTTTTTTTTCACAACTGCGCCATTTTGTTAGATTTTGATAGTTTTCGAAAATCCTACGTCATTGTACAGGAAAAACCTTCCAGTTTAACGACATTTTTGTCCTTTTTCAGTTTCAGCTACTCAATCGGCCGGAATCATGTCAGCAGTGGAGGAACTTTTTTTTGGCGCCTCCGAAGGCAGCGCGTAAGTCGCTTGGATCTCAATATTCTTCTATGAAAAAATTATGTAATATAGGTCGAATATAGCCAAATATATTCTTAATTTTCGAAAACATTTAATTGAGTACTTTTCTTCCAAAAAATTCCGAAAAACACCCAAATTTTCAGCGTTCACACTGGTACAGCCCCTTAATCCGTCGTTGGAAATGGTGCATATTGGTGTTATAGAGCCAAAAAAAATCCACCACTCGTAGCGTGAACCTCTTTCCCATCCAACAGCACGTAAAGTTATATACGTTCAAATGATTTTTATCTCTGGTGTTTTGTGGTGAAAAAATTTCAAAATTTTTGTCGAGGCTCAGTATAGTCCTGACAATACACACTCACGCGCACGCTTTCAAATCATATCTTTCAAATCTTGGACTATGGCTAACGCTCTAACCTCCTTAAAACGTAATCATCGAAGATTATTCTCCATACATCGCAAACAATGACCTTAAACTCGACACGTTTTCGCTGTGAATTTGCTCTATACCAATCGCTTCATTTTCCTTAAGGCGAACAAGCGATAATTGTCAATGGAATTGCACTGAATGATAAAATTAATAATTTCGGTGTCCAAACATTATCATATCCTTCGTAATACGTCTACATTGAATGTTTAACTTTTCTTTCTTTGTACAGTAAACTAAGCATTTGTAAGTCAACATCTAAACTATATCGCAATAAGCTTTCTTTCTTGCATGTCGCACCACATACACTATCGGAGATAACTAATTATAAAGATCCAAAAAATATTTTCACGTCGTAAATACGAAAATTGTCGTGACGAAAAAAAGGACTTTTTTTAAGGAGAGCTTCCCTCCCGATAGATCGAAAAGTTCGATTTTATGCACGATACAGTATTTCACCAAGTAGATTCAATTATTACTCGAAGCAACGACAAGTATCAAATAATTACTAGTCATGTGTATTCCAACAGTTTGAACGCTTTAATTTCTCATCTAGGTACTCGATATCAACCAAGTGTCGGAAACAAGACGATCATTATTTTTTCATTTGATTTGTCATTTTGCAATTTTCCAATCAACACGATAATTTGACGCCGAATTCGCTGAGTCAAATTTCTCGTCATTATTTCAGCATTGAGGTGATTTTTTTCGGTATTTTCAAGGGGTGGGGAAATTTGTGTAGGCGAGGAAAAAAATTACTGATTCTCATAATTTTTTTTTAAACGAAAGATTTCGTGGGTGTAGTTCCGAAAAGCCCATACCGCTTTTTTCTTTGAAATTTTGTATACTTATGTATTTTAACTCGCTGAACACGAATATGATAATTAAAGTTGGCGAAAATTTGATTTGCAAGATAAAAACTGAAAAAAAACGAATTTTTGTAGTTTTTTAATTCTATTTCAACAAATGTTGATCGTAGAGGAAAATGTCTTGTATGAAAGTTGTAGCCCATCAAAAGACTGATAATTTATGTTCTATACAAGTTTTGTCTTAAATCATTATTTTCCAAGAAAATGGGATAATACTCCGATAAGTATATTTTGCTAAACTCTGTTAGTTTCGATGTTATCCAAGGTGCCCAACGAACCTACCCCAGTGTTCTACGCATCCCGCGATTCCACGTACCCATCCGAGATGCCCTGCGCCCACCCCAGTGTTCTACGCACCCCATGATTCAACATACCCGAGTTTGTTTGGGTTTGTTTTGATTGCTGTTTGTGTTTGTTTTATTTGGGTTTATTTGGGCCCATATGCATTAAAGTGCGTAAGTAGATAATATCGAAACTAATGGAGTTTAGCGAAATATACTTATTGGAGTATTATCCCAGTTTCTTGGAAAACAATGATTTAAGACAAAATTTATACAGCACATAAATTATCATTCTTTCGATGGGCTACAACTTTCGCAGAACACATTTTCCTCTACGATCAACATTTGTTAAAATACAATAAAAAACTATACAAATCCGTTTTTTTTTTCAGTTTTTATCTTGAAAATCAAATTTGCGCCAATTCTAATTGTCATTTTCGTGTTCAGCGAGTCACAATATATAAGTATAGAAAATGTCAAGGAATAAAGCGGTATGGGCTTTTCGGAACTTTATCCGATTTCGTTACCATTTGGAGACATAGGGTATGTTTTATTACTACCTA
This sequence comes from Ophion obscuratus, assembly GCA_964007375.1. Taxonomy (NCBI): domain Eukaryota; kingdom Metazoa; phylum Arthropoda; class Insecta; order Hymenoptera; family Ichneumonidae; genus Ophion; species Ophion obscuratus. Next base: position 45,182,658 of record OZ023312.1, read on the forward strand.
TGGCTGTTACATGGTATGTTTTTTTAATAATCTTTAAAATTGGCGGCGGTACAGCACGGTCTTCTAAACTGCTTTTCCAAAACTGGCGTGACGCATAACCGATAAACTAATCGACCGATTCTGTTGATGTTTAGTACAAATCTTTCTAACCTTATTGTCTAAAACATCACCTTGAGGTAGGCCGAGCGCGAGCTTGATTTCATTAGATTTTGTTCAAATTTAAACCAGACATTGTTCATGTCATTATGCATGTTGAGTGAAATTTCGGAACAGTCGACTATTCAGATTGGAAGATAACGGGCTTTAGAATTGCAACTTTCAACACTGCAGGGTCTGCTTTGAAATACAGACGGAATAATTTTCCGTAAAAAATATTTGTCCCCTATAATAAGAAGAAATATGGCAACACTGCATCCTTCCACGTATTTAATTACATAAGTTTGCGCGGCATATTTCCAATAATACTGCAACACGATTTTTTATTTGGACGTGATTTTTAATCGAACAAAATTTTTCAATTAGTTATGAATTAACCAACACTTTTTTTGGATATTGAAGACAACATAAACAATGGTCAAATATTAATATTTATAATGCAAATATTTATCGCGTTATTGAAATATTGAACAACACTGTTCTGCGGTGTTGCCATATGTCTTCTTGTTATAGGGGACAAATATTTTTCACGGCGAATTATTCTGTCTTTACTGAACGTTTTTAGCGAAACTGTATAGTAAAGGCAATTCAAACTTTTTTCACTCTTTCCCTAACTAGTTTGCTACCTAAACATAATTTTTTTTTCAAAATTTATAAACACAATAGAATGGTACGACGAATGATGTGACCCAACTTTTAGTCAATGCAGACCCTGTAGTGTTAAAAGTGGAAATTTTAAAACCCAATATATCCCACTCTAAATAGTCGACTGTTCTGAAATTCCGCTCAAACATGCATTCTGATACGAACAATGTCTGGTTAAAATTTGAACAAAATCTATAGAAATAAAGTGCGCGCGCTCGTTCTACTTTAAATGCCTTTGAAGGTCAAAAAATGGAGCCATTTTTGTTCGGAAAATTCATTCTTTTTTCAAACTGTACCATTTCACCGATTTTCAACATTTCTCACTTTTTCTTCATTCATATTTTGCGTATGAGCGTTAATAAAAGAATAATCTTCGTTGGTTTTTTTTTCAGATTAATCCCGCCGACGCTACGTGTCACGCCGTCTAACAACATCCGTCGCAACCCGTTCAGAAGACCGTACCTCCGTCGTTCCTAAAGATTAATGAAAAAAAAATACCATGTAACAGCCAAAAGTAGTAATAAAACATACCTTAGCTCTCAAAAATGGTGAAGACATCTTTCATTTAAAAAAAAAATCAGCATTTTTTCCTCGCTCAAAGGTATCTCCCCCCTTAACGTACGTGTGAAAAACGCTAAAATTTAAATTCATGTGATACCGTTTTGTCTCGAAATTTAGCTGTTATAGTACAGGCGTGCTGTATATTGGAATCAGAAAAATTAGAAGGATAGGTTTTTGATAGGTGATTTTGTAGGTGCCACGGGTGCTAAAGCCAAGTTTGCCTAAACATCGAGGGGTAGGGTTTTTTTAGGGGATGGGGGTGGATTAATGCCAAACTACAACCCCCACGAGGTCGGCGCCGGGAGACAAAATGTTCAGAAAAATCCGGGTTTTATTTTTGTCCATAGCGCCGGAGTCGTGGAAGTTGATTTTGGGGTTGAAAAAGTGGGGTGAAATTTTGAAAAATCAGTTATCATTCGATAACTCTTCAGGACAACTTCATACAATTTTTGTTCAAATGGAAACGTTGTAGCCCTTGAAAAGACGCGTCGATCGAGTATTCGATAAACCCTCTCCAATAATATCTTCACCCCCAAAAGAATTGTCGAAGAATTAACAAAAAAAATGTTTATTGAATAACTCAAAAACAATCGATTTTTCGGGGATGGATCAAATGTACGAAATGTAGAGAATAATTTTCTCTATATTTTCGTTCCTATGCACATCTTTTGAATTTTGCTTTTTCGAACCCCTCTCAGGGGTTGAAAATTCAAAATGAAATTCTGGGAAAACTATTGACCGAAACTGAAGAGATACGAGTTTGGCGCTGTGGACAAAAATGTAGCTGAGGGTTCAAGCTACAAATTCTTCCACGGCGGCGAATTCGTGCCGTCAATAGTTTTCCCAGAATTTCATTTTGAATGTTCAACCCCCGAGAGGGGTTTGAAAATCAAAATTCAAGGGTGGTCCACAGCAACGACAATATGGAGAAAATTATTCTCTACATTTCGTATATTTGAACCATACTTGAAAAACCTATTGTTTTTGAGTTATTCAATAAACTATTTTTTTTTGTTTTTTAACCATTTTTTTGGGGGTGAAGATATTATCGGAGAGTGATGATCGAATACTCAATCGACGCGTCTTCTCAAGCGCTACAACGTTCTCATTTGAACAAAAAACGTACGACTTTTTTCTAAAGAGTTTTCGAATTAAAACCGATTTTTCAAAATTTCATCCCACTTTTTCACCCTCAAAATGAACTTCCACGATTTCGGCGCTGTGGACAAAACTAAAGCCCGGATTTTTCTGAACATTTTGTCTCACGGCGCCGACCTCGTAGGGGTTGTAGTTTGGCATTAATCCACCCCCATCTCCTTTCATCCCCTAAAAAAGAACCCTACTTCCCGATTGTTAGGCAAACTTGGATTTAGCACCCGCGGCACCTACAAAATCATCTGTCGAAAAACTAGCCTTCTTCCAATTTTCTCCGATTCCGGGTTTTTTCAGCGACAGCAAGACTGTACTATTAATCGGAAATCCGAAAATAATCGAAACATTTTTTTTAGTGGCTGAAGTTGTCGAGAAACGAAGGGTCGAGACTTTTTGTCGAATTCAGCGACGTAAGTGCACCATTCAAGCTAACGGTCAAAGTACTCGAGCGTGTGATGCGACGAGAATGAATGAGATTGCGCAACAGTGATTAAAAAGAAACAAAAAAAAAATGAAAACAACCGAGCTTTTCGTATGGAGATTTTTCGTTAGACTTACGCTGGGCGTCGTATTTCCTTGATTGGAGTGTTGAGCCGGTAGCTCGTCTTGGAAATAGTCGTCATTTTGCGTGCCCGGTATCGATTGAGCAAAATCGAGAAGACGACGATTCGGGCTGTCCGGCGTGGTCGGCATATCGTTCGGTATTGCCGGAAATGACGATGAGGCACTTCTACGATGTCGTGAAAGACTGTAATGTTCATAATTACGATAACAACCGGGTCCCGTTTGTGCCGGTCCCCTACCACAGGCCGATTCTCCCTCGGTACTGTTCCCGTCGACTCCGGACATGTTGTGACCTTTAAAAAAATCACGAGATGACGAATTGACGATTTTCGTCGAGAGCAACGCGATGTCCGAGGACCTTGATGAGATACGTTTTTTTGTTTTTTATTTTTGCATTTTTACCAATTTCCTTTTCCATCGTAATCAATCATTTGTCAAAATTCGCCCTCAATTTGTGCAATTTAATTTAAAAAAAACAAACAACAATCATCGACTTTATAACATTTTTGTGCACGAACGATCTAGATACGTAACGTTAATTTTTTAGCTTTGTCTTTATGTATCAACTCGTTATACAGATATAAAATGGATATTTTTTCGTATGCCACGTTTTTATCGATTGTTGCTACAAGAGCTAACGTACTTTCGTTGTCATAAGGTCGTCCATGTTAAGCATGTAGTTCGATGCGCGATAAGAATGGGTAATTTGAGGAAAATTGAGGGGGAGAAAAAATAGGAGGAACGGTATTCTGTAACTTCCTGTACGCAATATACCGGGTGCCCTATTTTTATCTTATACCTGATTAATCTCGAAAAATGCTGCAACGATCCAGTATTGAGTACAATGAAACTTTTCGGGTTCGAAGGCGTGGGGAGCAATTTTATTATTCAATCCAAAATTCGAGATCACGTCGTTAAGATGGCCGACATGTTGTTTTAAAATGCAGACGTGACTTTATTTACCAAAAAACTTGTCGGGCTGAAACTAACCACTTTTCTAAGATTTTTGGTTTCTTAAATCCATCATTTTCAGGTTAGGACACAATTTTGTACTATTTTAGCGCTATCCCGGATGTACTGCGAGGAGGTAAAGTTTTAAACATCCCAAGTGTGAAGGTGCGTGTATGTGTAGATGTGAGTTTCATTGGGTTTGTTTGAGTTACCAACCCAATTGGTATCAACCCAAACAAACCCAAACAAGGATTAGGTCTCTGCGGTTCGTCACTTTCGTGATAAAAAAAACCCAAAGAATATCCAAACAAATCCAAAGACTCACACCCACACACACGCACATCTACGCTTGGGACGTTAAAGACTTTATCGCCCCGCGGTACATTCTGGATAGCGCTAAAATAGTCAAAAATTGCGTTCTATCTTAAAAATTATGGACTTTATAAAAAAAAAAATCTACACGAGTTGTTAGTTTTGGCCTGATACATTTTTTGGTGAAAAAAGTTATGTTTCTATTGAAAAAAAAAAAACATATCGGACATCTTAACACCATTTTGAATTTCGGACCAAATTTTTTTTAACATTCCCTTTTGAACCCTACAAATTTCACTGCACTTAATACTTGAACGAAGTAGTGGTTTTCGAGATAAATCAGATGTACGATTTGAATGGGACACCTGGTATATGTATGTATTATTGTGTGTGTGTATATACATTGTGTTCAGGAGTTATAGGATAATGGATTAGTCGATATTATACGTCAGTCAGCGTCTGACCAACAATGACTCGGACTACTGCTCGTTAGTGAGCATTGAGGAGGGCCGTAAGACTTTTGTACAACTGAGCTGGTGGACGAATTATATATTCCCGAGACTAATTATAACGCGGATCTTGTGTGACGATAACGAGCAAGGTTTATTGAGCACATAAAAAAGCACGTTTCGCCGATGATGATGGAGTTTCGGGACAATTGGTGAACTGCTGCCATTTGATTTAAATTAATACAGTAAATTCTTTGTCATGCAGTGAATGCACCCTCCAGATTTTAAATTGATCGTCTGCACCGTTTTTATAAAATTTACAATTGAAACAACATTTTTTAACATAGGCAGATGCATACGCCCATCGCCGAATGACACTTGCGCACGAAATAGTGTGAAAAATGTTGAAAATCATGGGAAAAACTGCTAAATCACTCAGTTTATTATGACAATTTCGTCATCAGTGTCACAATGGAACAAATACTCCCTTTGTTATCTCGTCATAGGCATCGCTCTACATTAAGGGGTTACCCCCACTTGCGATTTTGAAAAAAAAAATTTCTTGCATTTTTTTTTGAAGTATAAGTATCTGAGAATATGTCCTGAAAATTTCAAGTCGATCCGAACAAAATTGACCGACATATGAGCGTTGAAAGAGAAGAATCCTTTGTGTAAACGACCGGAAATTGAAACTTTAAACGCGTTTTTCTCAAAATGGCATTTCTGAAGTCGGTGACCAAGATTACTCGAACACTAATGAACCGATCTTCTTGAAATTTTGCAGGCTTATTTAATACATAAAAATGTAGTCTTTAATCGTTCGATTTTTTTTTTCGAAAATAAATGGCCGTTTTATAGCCAAAAAACGGCCGTTTTTTTTCGTTAAAATCGAACCATTAACTTTGACTGTCCGCCATTTTGTGAAAAATGAATATTTTTTAAAATCCTTCGATTAAAGACTAGTTTATACTTATATTTGACTAAATCCATCCGCATTTTTTTTTTCAGATGATCCACTTCGCCGCAATGTTGGTCACCGCAAACCGTGTATATAAAAATATTATTTCATTGACGGCCATTTGCCACTAAACAATGTAATATTTTTCAATAAAAAAATTACTGAAAGTTCTTCAAGATGTGTTCCTTAAGATGGTATATTGATCGATTAAAAAAGTTTTGTAGTTTTCTTTAAAAAAATTCATGAACAAGGCCTGTTTTTTGCGCTACAAGTGGGGGTTACACCTTAAAAAGTGTTTTTTTTTTCGATTGTAAATTTGACAGTGTAGACGATCGATTAAAGATGTGGAGGTTGCGTTCGGTATATGACAAAGAATCAACTGTATACATTTGGATGAAATGGCAAAATTTCGTCAATTGTCCCGAAAATCCTTGATCTGCCACAGCCGAGAAAACGAACGCGAATGGAACAAGAATTTCTTTTTTTCGGCTGACAGAGAAATAACAAAGTTGAAAAAAAATAGTGCATCGGTTGAAGCCTCGAAGAGGTCGAAGTATAACGGTGGAAGATTACAAATGGCACATGTATTACGGGAATGGGAAGAGTACGAGCGGAGACGAGACGATAGGACGAAACGATGAAGATAATAGTCTTACCCGTGTCAACGATCACGTCGATGAGATCCATGCTCTTGGCGAAAGCATCCCTTAGATTGATATGGTGGAATGAAACAATGCTCCCCTCGCGTTTGGCTCTTTCAAGAGCCTCGCGTCGTTTAAGGGCCTTTTCGCGTCTCATCTGGTTTTTGTAGAACTCGGCGAAGTTATTGACGATAATGGGAATAGGCAACGCAATTACCAGGACACCACATATACAACACACACTTCCAATAACTTTGCCAAGAGGAGTCGTAGGATAAATGTCTCCGTAACCTACGGTCGTCATGGTGATTCCTGCCCACCAAAACGTCTCCGGAATGCTTATAAATTTGGTCCCGGGCTCTTCCTTCTCCGCGAAGTAAGCGAGACTCGAGAATATGAGTACTCCCATAGCGAGAAATAACATTAGAAGACCGAGCTCTTTGTACGAGTTCCGCAATGTAAAGCCGAGACTCTGTAGTCCGGTCGAGTGCCGAGCGAGCTTCAATATTCTCAATATGCGCATTATACGAAATATCTGTACTACACGTCGCACGTCTTGAAACTGATCGGTAGCATTTTTATTCGTCTCGACGAGAAACAACGAGACGAAGTATGGCAATATTGCTAGTAGATCTATTACGTTTAGACCGCCCTTGAAGAATTTCCATTTGTCCGGAGACGCGCTGAATCTAAGCACGTACTCGAGGGTAAACCAAGTGATGCAAACCGCCTCCACCATAGCGAGCTGCGGATTATCTTGAAAGTTTCCCTTTTCATCGTTCACTTGCATACTAGGAATGGTGTTGAGAGTAAGTGCAATCGTCGATAGCACAATAAAGAGTATCGATATCACAGCTATCACCTGCAAATTCACGTAATTCATAGCTTTGAAAAGTTATTGTCTTTGATCCTTTTTTTCCGTATTCTCTCATTTGTTACTTTTGCTCTTGCCTCAGAGTCTTCTCGTATGAAATATTGTATTAGTGAAATTTCATTGAAACTCGTTGGAGATTGCGATACTTTGTAGAAAGTTTTTGTTTTTGTTTTTCTCTCTGTGCCTTTTAATTGTTATTTTGATCTCTGATAGCTGCTCTTTCAGATACCATTTTACCAGTCGTTATTCGTTCTCGTAATAAATTTATTGTAGTCGAAGACGTTCGTGTGGTTAGGTCACCTTCGGTGTTCCATCTTTTTTAAAACTGATCTTCTTCTCTTTGCCAATTTCAATCCGAATTGTCGTTTTATTTTGTGAAACTGAGACACGAGTACGCGACGAGGAGCACAGCTCGTTCGTCGCGAAATCGCGTGCTCTTTGGACTCGAAAATTTGGAAAAAAAAACACACATCGTTTTATCGATTCATTATCATTTTTCAATGTTACTATCGTATCGAGAACGTAGTATTTTTTCTACGACCACTCTCCTCCTCACGAATCCCGGGTAAACATCTGAAATCCGGATGCTTCCAAGAGCTTCACGTTCTCGTATATCACCTTAACGCCTCACGGTATTCACATCATCATCTTTATGACATTTTACAAACGAGCGATTCGCCAAGCGATAGTACGTGTATATATATATATATATATATATATATATATATATATATATATATAAATATATATTTATATATTTATATATATATAGAAATGAAAGAAATTATAATGAAATATACAAGTACAAAATTTGGTCTCGACGCGATCCTGCGATCGCGCGTAATTGCAATTTTTATCGACAAATATTTGCTGCGAATAAACAAGGGGTGCGTGAATGCTACCATGTAAGCGTTAAAAGCAATACACAGCTGGACCAAAATTATTCATACAATCCATTGCGCCCCGAAACGAAATCATCTCGAGGATTAAGAAAAACAATAACAATATATCGAAAGCATATCGAGACACGGTACGTTGCGATAGCGATATCGAGAACAATATGTAAGTATATGTACATATAAGTTCTTATCTTTTGTATATAAATATTTATATATAAACGATGTGTTAAGGAGGTTGGAGCGATTCAGTTGAGTCAAATGACGGTTTATTTTTTTTTTTTTTTTAATGAACCACAACAAAATGCATACGAGGTACAGATTCATTCTGTATATGCTAATTTTTTTAAATATATAATTAACGGGCAAAATTATGCATTTTAATATTTTTGTTACGTAAAGTAGAAAAACGTTTGGGTTACTACCAACTTGAAAAAGTATAACATTATCGAGGATTATTATGAAAAAGAACTACGACAACGAATGTTTTATACAATTCACAATGAAATTTTGAGTAATTTATAATTATGCCTATTTATATTTACGTCACGAGCTTATTGGCCCATGGGCAAGCTTATTGGCCGATGGGCAAGATGAGGATTTTTTTTCTAAATGTTTACAAACGTTGAGTTTTCGTTAATCCGTTTTTAGAAATGGTTTATCTTGGTGCTAAATAACAAAAGAAAATTACATAACCTTTAGTGTGAAAGTCTTGGTCATCTAACCGCACGCTAAGTGACATACATTAAACTATTTTTTATCTTTGATGTTTGGTGGTGAAAAAAGTTTAAAAAATTCGTAAAGACTCAGTATAGTGTAAACAATAACATGTATTTTTTATTTAATTTAACCTTGGATTGTGGCTAACGCTCCAACCTCCTTAAGTGAGGAAATACCTTTAGGCGTGGAAAAAATATTCTGATATTCATGCTTTTTTTTTGTTCAAAGGAAAAAAAAATTCCCCATTTTTGGAGATTTAGGGTATGTTTTGTTACTAGTTTTGGCTGTTACATGGTATTTTTTTATTTCGTCAATCTTTGAAAATAGCGGAGGTATGGCACGGTCTTCCAAACTGCGTTTTCGAAGCTAGCGTGACGTATTATTTAAAAAACTGATCGACCGATTCATATGAAATTCGGTATAAATCTTTTTAATCTTTTTGTCTAAAACATGACCCTAAATGTTTTTGAAAATAAAAAATAAAAATATTGTTTCTTGAAAAATGTAGCCATTTTTTTTCGGAAAATGCAATCTTTTTGTTTCAAAGCGTACCATTTAATCGATTTTCAACATTTCTCACTTTTTCTTGATTCATATTCTGCGTATGAGTGGTCGTGAAAGAAAAATCTTCGTTGGTTGTTTTTTCAGATTAATCACGGCGATAACAAGTGTCACACCGTCTGACAACATCCCCCGCAACCCGTTTAGAAGACCGCGTCCATACCACCATTATTTATAAAGATTAATTAAAAAATACCATGCAACAGCCAAAACTAGTAATAAACCAAAATGGTGAAAAATTGTTTCTTTTGAAAAAAGTCATGAAAATCATAAATGTTTTCCTCGCCTAACGGTATCTCTCCCTATAACCTGGGATATCGAAACCCCATCTCTCATACGTCTAGTTGTGTGTGATCGGTCGACGGAAAAATTGCAAACCGAGTCAATCGATTATTCTCGTTAAAATTTGATTTCATCGGGAGAAAAATATTGAACGTTCGCGAGCAGAGAAGTATTCGATTTTCGTACAAACCAGTATTGAAAACCGTTTCATCAGAATTTCATTAATAATCCCGCGACCCGATAATTATAAATTATTCAAATGATTTTCAAGAAGTTATGTTTAATAATGAAAATGATTGAGAAGTAGGGGAAAAAAGAAAAATATTGGGGGGAGTTCCTTCATCGATGAATAATCTTGGAAGGAACGAAGCAACTCTTGCCGGACTTCGTGATTCATAATTTCGTTAATATCTACGAAAGAGAACCCGTCTCGACATTCACACTCATTCTTTGTCCTTTTTCTTGCGCATCCAACGTCTTCGACGTGTCTGGCCAGATAGATACTCATCTCCTGGAAACTTGTATCTCAAGCCGCGAGAGCGAGCAGGGAAAGGAAAAACATCAAATTTGTTCGATCTTCCGAGTGATGAACCGTAAAAATCGGCTGACAAGTAGAAGTGAATATTGTAATCGTTTTTCGTTTTTTCCCGTAGCTCTACACCCGCGGGAATAAACACGTCGACGAACGTACATCCATCAAGAAAACATGGCTTTTAATAGTATACTCTATATACGTATGTAATATCGACACACGTATATAGATATCACAAGTCGCGAGGTTTAAGGAGGTTTGAGCGGTCCAGTTGAGTCAAATGACGGTTCATGCATTTTTTCCCCATGAACCTCTAAAAAAATCCATACGAGGTATAGATTTATACTGTAAATGCTAATTTTTCATAAAATATATAATTGAAAGGAAAAATTACGTATTTTCGTATTTTTATTACGTGAGTAAGAAAAACTTGAGGCTTACTACCAACCGGAAAAAGTATAACGTTATCGATGATTATTATGAAAAAAAACTGCGTCAGTGAATGTTTTATACAACTCAGAATGAAATTTTGAATCAATTATAATTATGCCGATTTATATTGATGTCGCGAGATTCTTTATTATTACCATTAATTAATATTACGCTACGCCGAAATACGGCAACTTCGCGTAAGCCAAGATTCGTAACCTTTTTTCAAACCTTGATGGTTCAATATTAAATATATATGGTTCGCGATGGACAAGTTTTTTTTTCTAAACGTTTAAAACGGTGAAGTTTGCGTTAATGCGTTGTTAGAAATGGCTTATCTTGGTGCTAAAGAGCCAACAAAAACGACATCACCGTCTTGCCCATTTAACCGCAAGGAAAATTACATAAATTAAACTACTTCTTATCTGTCTTGTGATGAAAAAAATGTCAAAAAATTCGTAACGATTCATTATAATCAAGACATAAAGTATATATTTTTTTCCAATTCAACGTTGGATTGTGGCTAACGCTCGAACCTCCTTAAGCTTAGAAACTTCAAAGAATTTTGTCACGACCTAACGGTCTGATGACGTGAAAAACGAAAGAATAAATCACCGGGGTGAAAAGTGTTCTCGAGGCCGAGTATAGCCGAGTGACACACAACTGTACCCGAGACGGGAGTGTGCTTTACCAAAAAGTGCACGCTCCTGTACGTTTTTTTTCTTCATATTTCTTTGTTCAACCATATTGTCGCGTACTATAAAGCTCGTTTCTTCATTTGTCGATTGCGAAATGAAAAGTCAAAGAATCAAGTAAATTTACCGTGCGAAAAACACGATAATTAATCATTATTGAAATCGGACTGACGCGAAGGATAAGAAAGGGAGAACGCCACAGACCAGGTCGCGCCAAATTCTCGACACGCGGTGCTTACTTCGAACGAAAATAAATACGATTTCGCGTGACGGTTCTTTCTTTTTCTGGGATTTCTGAAGATCGCACACAGACACACTGCTAATGTCCTCTCAAGACCCCGTTCCGCACAATACGACAGTGACCACGCGTATCTTGATCCGTTTCGCACTCGTTGCAAATTCTAACGAGCAATCGCAGAGACCCACAGCCCACGGATGGCGATGTTTATACGCCTTGGCAATATTAAGTCTATTCAAAATTGCTCGTGATTATCCAGCACGCCAAAACAAAGTATAGGTATGATTACTCGACTGCCAAGGGGAATCGTTAATAAAATCGAAACAATTCGACAGCCTTACTAGTCGGTAGAAAAATGTCGAGCAGTCGTGGGTTACTGTGAAAAAAATGTGAACTTATCACGTCCGTCTCACATTAACATTTTTTGCTCGGTTAAGGGCGGGACGCCACTGTGACGGGTTCAAAAAGTCGATTCTTTTTTATTTTCTCCGAGTATATTGGAGAATACGTGAGAAAAATGTTACGTTAAAATATTGAAAATTGACCAAGTTTCCGACGATTCAGTGACAGCACATAGTGGAACAATTTACGTATGTATAAAAACTTTCAATCGCGTTTTCTCTCGATAGGACTTGTCTCATTATCTTGAAGTTTGCATCGTTGGAACGCAGCGAAAATTAATTCTTTTTCATTGATAACACGTTTTCACGTATTTTTGTTACAAATTATGACCTCGAGAAGCGAAAAAAAGTATCGAATAATAATAAAATTGAAGAAACAACAAAAAAATCGTTGCATTCCAACGGCGCAAACTTCAAAGCCATCATTCCTCGACTTGGCTGGAATCATAGCTCTAGCTATAATTGTCCGATTTTCAATTTAAATTAAAAAACAAAAGTTCTGCAATTGCAGTAGCTATCGCTGCACATAGCGGTTTTTTCTTTTCAATTTAGTTTTTTTTTAAGCCCTCGAATATAAATGAAAATGTTGCCAAACGCCATAGCCGGGTAAGTAGGAAAAAATTGCCCCCCGCATTTTTTCCAGCGAAATTTGGAGTATATTCTGAGGTATAAAAAAAAAAAAAAAATTCTGAAAATTTCATGCCCGTCAACGCAATGGTTTTAGAAAAATGAATTTTTTCCGTCAAACGTGTTAGATCAAACGTGTTACGAAATAAAATTATAGAACATCTTGCGAACGTTTAAGGTTTGAAAAAAAATAATGTTCCTCGTTTTATTATTTTTTTACTATAATCCACTTGGGGTACAATAGCGAACATTTTTTCATACAATCTTTGGGCACCTTATTAGATTATATAATTTTTTCAAAATGATCGGTTTGGTACGCCACAGTGAAAAAAAAAGAAACACACTTTATTGATATATTTTAGTTATATAGATATATAACTAAAATATATCAATAAAGTCTGTTTCTTTTTTTTCACTGTGGCGTACCAAACCGATCATTTAGAACAAATTATATAATCTAATAAGGTGCCCAAAGATTATATGAAAAAAATTTCGTTATTGAACCCCAAGTGGGTAACAGTAAAAAAAAATAAAACAAGGAACATTATTTTTTTTAACCTTAATCTTTCGCAAGATGTTCTATAATTTTATTTCGTAACACGTTTGATCGTAACAAGTACCAAAAAAAAATCGAATCGATCCGCTGAAGCGTTTCCGAAATTTTTATTTTTTTTTTATTCAAAAAAAATTCATTTTTCCAAAACCATTGCGTTGACGGGGATGAAATTTTCAGAAAATTTGTTTTTTTATACCTCAGAATATACTCCTAATTTCGCTGGAGAAAATGCGGGGGCAATTTTTCCCTACTTACCCGGCTATGGCCTTTACACCTTTTTTTAAAGTGCGCCGTTTTGTGAAATTTTTCTCTCGCGCAAAACGGCTACGAACAATAAGAACTATATTTCCATAGATTATAAAACTTTTTATATTTATTTTCCAGACCAACCAGTTATCGATCCAGCCGTTGGACGACTCTTTTATACAGAGGCTCTATTGTGCCTCAATAACGTTGTTAATTTTTTTTTTCAATAAAAAAATGCACAAAATAAGTTCAATGTATGTCTAATAACATACCTTTTTGCCTAACCCCAAATAAATAATCTCGTGAACAAAAAAAATCGGAAAAAACAACCTTTTTGGCCCTTCACAATAGTGTCCTCCCTTCAAACACTTTTGACTTTTAAATTCGCTACGATTTTTTTTCTCCCAACAATCATCACCGCAAGGAGCTTTTATGAAGAGCATTTGCACGAGACATTTTTCGTTATGATTTTGGGTACAAATGAAAAATTCAATTCAAGACCGTGTTTTCTCAGGTGGTAAACTTTGTTATTCGAAGAAATACGTTTGATCACTTTCTGCATGGAGCGGTGACGAGAAAGAACCTACGTGATACCTGGTAATCGCGTGTAAACCCTCCCATTATCATCGGGGTCAATTATAGTGATAATTCACGTAAATCTTTCGCTTTTTCGCTCTTTTTTTTCAAGTTTTCTGTTTTTCGGATTTTTTCTCGATAAATAGCGTAACGCGAATCTAGAAAAGCTAGGATTATACATGTACACAGATAGTTATCGAGTAGGTTACACCACCTAGAAATAAAGTAGATATTACAAAACGGCGATATACGTTTACAACAACAACAAAAATGCAACGTACACGCACACAGCTTAGCTTAACCTCCCTACACCAACGCGAAAAACGATTGCATCAAAATCTTCATGATTTACAAATAATACGAGTGAATTTTGTTGCTTCGGGTTTGGTCGGGAGAACAAGGAATTGCTGTGTACGTGTATGAGCACGAAGATACATAAATATGAATGTCTTAATGTTCTGGCCAAGCACAATTCATATATCGATATAGATATATTTATTATGTACGTATACATATATATATTAATATATGCGTGTGTGTGACACTAAAAAATTTCAGCATAAATAATGAAATGGTAGGAGCTTGAAAATTGCGCAATGATATGACAATCATACATACGATTCATCGATGCGCTTGAGAATGCTTATGTTTCTTTGTGTACATGTGTTTTGTTTACGAAAAGTGCTGAGACATTTTTCTTTTTTCGGCTTTACGCGACAATTTTTGCACCACAGTAACGAAAAAAAAAAAATGAAAATAGTTGTAACCGATTGCTGACTCGTGGAGGCTTCGATGGTATCGTCAGTTTTCGGATGAAATGTTAAGTTAAAGATGCCGACCTAGGTTGACATTTCGGTGAACTAGGTCTAGAGCAATTAAGGGGGGACGATACCTTCGGCGTGGAAAAAAATTTGCTGATTTTCACGATTTTTTTTTCTAAACAAAGATTTCTTCCCCATTTTTGAGACTTAGGGTATGTTCTCGTACTACTTTTGGCGGTTACATGGTTTCTTTAAATTAACATTTAAAAATAGCGGTCGCATAGCACGATCTTCTACACCGCATTTTTTAAACTGGCGTGACGTATACCTAAACAACTAATCGACCAATTCTGATAACATTTGGTATAAACCCTTTTGAACTTATTGTTTTAAACATGACCCGGAATGTTCTTGAAAAAAAAAAAACGTATTTTTTTTATTGTAACTTGTAGCCATTTGTTCCGGAAAATTCAATCTTTTTGTTTCAAAGCGTACCATTTAACCGATTTTCAACATTTCTCACTTTTTCTCGGATCATATTCTGCCTATGAGTGTTCATAGAGAAAAATCTTCATTGGTTTTTTTTTTTCAGATCAATCCCACCGACTCTACGTATCACGTTGTCTGGCAACATCCACCGCAACCCGTTTAGAAGACCGTGCCATTTTCATTGATGAATGAAAAACAAATTACCATGTAACAGCTAACAGTAGTAATAAAAAAAAAATCACGAACATCGGCAATTTTTTCCTCGCCTGAAGGTATCTCCTCCCTTAAGAAGAAATAGCCTAATTTATCAATGGATATGTTCGAAGTCTTTCTCTTGCCAGTTTCAGAAAAGATCCATCTTCTTTTCTGCAATTACGTTTGACCTTCGCAATTGTTTATTTGACTTTTTTTTCAATTTGACGAGCTATCCGGAAGATTCTTTTGTAAATAGCTCGGAACCCTGTTCTCGAAATAACGGATTAATACTTTTTTCATCCGGGGGTGTAATTAGTATTCGCAAATCAGCGTTCGAATACGAATAGAAATGATTTCAGTAACTGCATACCATTGTATACCTCGAAGCTCCCTCGATCAATATAAATTCATACGGCTCAAATTTCCAGCGAGAATAAAAAGACGCTCAAGCTGAGAGACAAAAAATGCTGTCGTTAATTATCGAACGACAAATTTGCGGCTTGCGAGACTCGGAAATATAAAATAGGTGGGAAAAAAAACGTCCGTTACATCCGGGAAACTTTTAACGAGTCTAGTTTGCGAAAAAGTTTTGCGCCTCTTTTTCCATTAACCTGCTCTTAGGCAGGTGTACGCGAAGGGAGTGTATTGTGACGCGTTGCGCAGGCACGGGGCAAACGCGATGAAAGGAACAACACGTACATAGCGCGGAACCTCGATGAAAGAGAGGGCGGAAGTTGCTCGTCAATGAACTTGAAAAAAAAAAAAACGATGAATTGCGACGAAGCTTTGAGCCTTCGTGAGACACGCAGTTTCATCGAATCGACCGTCACACGGGGGAATGTACTCGATAAGAGTCCATTGTACTGCACGCTTCTGTTTCAAGTTTTTCAAACTTATATATGTGTCAATGCAGACATCGTATATACGTGTGAAAACACAGCACATGAAACTCAAACGGTACAATCCACCAGCGTATATTTCCGTAACTTGCTCGTTAAAATTTCATCAACCGCCGGCCAGTGATCTAAAAATTGGCAATTACTTTTTCATAACCGGACTAAAAATGCAACGTTTCTTACAATTTTTTTAATTTTTGGAAACTCCCGAAAGAGCAATGATTTAAGGGGGGAGATAACGTTAGGCGAGGAAAAATTTGCTGATTTTCACGATTTTTCTTTGAACGAAAGATTTATTTACTATTTTCGAAACTCAGGGTACGTTTTGTTACTACTTTTGGCTCTTACATGGTATTTTTTTTTATTAACCTTTAAAAATGGCGGAGATACGGCACGGTCTTCTGGACTGCATTTTCAAAACTCGCGTGACGTATAAATAAGAAAACTAATCGACCGAATCTCATGAAATGTGGTATAAATGTTTCTAACCTTATTGTCCAAAACACGAACCTAATCGTTTTTGAATTTTTAAAAGTTTTCTTTTGCAAAATGTGGATATTTTTTCGGAAAATCCAATCTTTTTGTTTCAAAGCGTACCATTCATTGGATTTTTAACATTTTGCACTTTTTCTTGGTTCGTATTCTGGGTATGAATGTTGATAAAAGAAAAATCTTCGTTGGTTTTTTTTTTCAGCTTAACCCCGCCGACGCTACGTGCCACGCCTTCTAACAACATCAGCCGCAACCTGATTAGAAGACCATGTCATACCTCAGCCATTTTAAAACATACCATGTAACAGCCGAAAGTAGTAATAAAACTTACCCTGAGTCTAAAAAAAGTGAAGTAATCTTTCGTTAAAAAATAATCATGCAAATCAGCAATTTTTCTCACCTAAATTTATCTCCACCTTTAATAAATTTCACGACTGCACGATTTCCCAGAAAGTCTTTCTTTAATGTCAGCCACGTCAGTGTTCTTTAAAAATTCGGTCTTCAAATATCGATTACTAATTAATAAATTGATAAAATTACACAGCCGCTTAAGGTATTTTATTCGCGGAGGGCCGTATTTTGTGGGGGCGTAAGGCCCTTCTCAATCATTGATAAATTACAGTGGCACTTAATAAGAATAAGCCACAATCAATTATTTATTACACCCAACGATAAACTGGGATGAAAAATTTCTCGCAAATTTAGTAAATTTAGACATTTTTACATTTACATACAATTTTCCGCTACGAAAATTCTTCCGCTCGTAACATTTTTCTAAGCTTCATCATTAATAATTTCTTCAAACGTGCGGTGACACCCGATTTTCATCGTCGTTGCGGAATCTAGGGCATCTAGAGTTATTTAGTGTTTTAATTATTACACAGCAATTTGGCGAACGTGTCATTTCCACAAAGCACCGTATAAATGAGACGATTTTCCAAGTCGTACTTTTTCGTTTAATGTTCGGTAACTTGAAATTTCACCAGTATACCGGGATGTATTTTTACTTGATTATAGACAAAAATCAGTTGATTATCGAATGTTCGATTTCGTGAAAGGAATACCTTAAAATAGACCGGATACGCGGAGTAAATCTTAGCAGCAATAGAAAACGTGAATACAGAGTTTGAAAGCTTCGCAATGGGAGAAGGAGATTTGTGTCCCCGGACCGTACACGTTGAGGATGTCGAACCAAATACGGACTTTTACTACTCGCTGTTCAACGATCGATTCGACACGCGCTGCCAGTAGGGACGACTGAGTTTGATCGGACCGTTTTTCTATCTCGTCAGAAGCTGTAAGGATGACAGCCTCCGAGCGCAGGCAGCACTGTTCCTTTTTCTTTTGCTCCACCCAGCCCCCGCGAAAACGCCCGCAAATTTATCGCTTGACAATTTTGTACTCTTTACACCATATTTTGCAGTATCGTATTTGCGAACATCATTAAGCGAGGCCAACCGAGTAAATCGATTTTTCGCCACAAGTACGAAAAGTAAAAAAATGCGCTTTTTCTTACCCCAAACAATTTTACAACGGAAATTTACGTAGCTCGATGATTCTGTGAACCGCGCAAGTCTCGTGTCAGAGTGTCAAGGTTCATGTAGTTCGCAGGGTGGTGTGATCGAAAATGACGTGACCCAAATGGTGCAATTATTTGAAAAATATTTATTTCGCATTCTGAAAGAGCTCGAGCGAGGTGATTAAGACTAGCGAGAACCGAACATTTAACCCTTCGTTGACACACTTATATTCGTCTACGATTTTGACACATTGGGTCAATTTGACTCGGAAAGTACTTCATCCACCTGACATTAGCATCCCTCCAGTCGGTCTTTATTCAAAAAGATCAGCGACAGACTTTAAACATTTCTTAATATGTCTGCATAATTAAAATTCGAAAAAGGCCAAATTAAGTCGTTGAAAAATATTTTCAAAAACTTGAAATTTTTGAAAAGTGAGCATTTTACTAAAAATTTATCCGGCTCAAAATGATCCAGTGTGTCAACATAGGACGAAAAACTTACTTTCGCGAGTTTTCGATAGAACGATAGGAAATTTCGACGTAAAGCAGAAAAAATTATGTCGAACGATTTACAGAGGATTACTTTTTGTTTGAATATTAATTGTCAACTTTCTGTATGTCCCTTGAACTATTCTAGTGACAAATGAAACGAACTTTTGTACATGAAAAAAATCCCAAGTAGGAAAGGATTGTTCCAATTGAACCGAAAATGTGTTGAAGCAACCAATTAGCTCGTCATCTGTTCGCTAACGAGTATTCAGATCAAATAACTAATCTCTAAAATACAGTACGATAGATTTAACTTCAATTCGTTTGGGCAATATTTTTAAGTTTGAGCCGTCAATTCATCTCTCGCCTTAATCATCAAAGTTCTCTCAAAAGCAAATATAAGTGCTGTACCGAATCCAGCGAATTTGTAACATCAGCGATGATATCACACGTTGAACCCCTTAAGAGCGAGATCTTTGCGAAGATGATACATGAGAAAAAAATATACAAATATGGGTTTATATGTGTCTCGGCGTGTGTTTTTTTGTAATGTACGTACCGCGATGTTGAAAGTGACTGAAATGAACATATTGCGAAGACACACGCTCGACATACACACTTTTTCTAACCCACACACACACACACACACACACACACACACACACACACACACACACACACACACACACACACACACACACACACACACACACACACACACACACACCGAGAGAAAAGTGTATGGTATTTACAAAAAAAACGCCCGTAGTAAAAGAGGGGATAGTAAAATTTCCTTTGGTTCAGTGACACCGCATTCATACTGTCGTTAACACAACATTAAAGCGAAAAGTACATCTAAACATGCGATTTGAGTGGCATGTTTGACTATCTATTGTCCCCGAAATATTGCAAAAAGCTTGACAATGTAGATTTGGTTAATTCACTGAATCGGCGCACAAATGATAATGTTGTTAATTTCAATTTGTTGTACGTTAATTTTCGTTCTGGTCAAACTCCTACTATTCTTTTCGCGTTTGTAGAGTTCATATAGTTAACATTAACGTTCGCCGAGTATAATTTGTTAGAAGACCTTATGAAAAGTGAATATACGAAAAATCTGGTAATGTTTACTTATAGCGAAGACCCAAATCATCTGTAATTGGAGGAACCACCACCCAAACAAACAAACCCAAACAAACCCAAACAAACAAACAAACACTCGTTTCTTTGGGTTTGGGTCATTTCGCCGCATCTTTGTTTGGGTTTGTTTGGGTTAGCTTAGCAGTTTCAACAACCACACGTGTCTCACAAACTGTTGCAAAGCATGTTTGTTGCATTGCAAAAATACGATATCAGTTGAACACTTCTTCGAATAGTTCACTTTCTGTTCTCGTGGGACACACATTACTATGCATGTCGTATCATATAATACCGCACAAACTACTATTATATGGTACGAAGCCATTGCGATCCGTTGAAAATTTAAGCAGTTACTTATATTATGAAAAAAAAAAAAACATCTGCGCAAAATGTTTGGCTGAACTTAGCGGTTTCAACAACCACACGTGTCTCACAAACTGTTGCAAAGCATGTTTGTTGCATTGCAAAAATACGATATCAGTTGAACACTTCTTCGAATAGTTCACTTTCTGTTCTCGTGGGACACGCATTACTACGCATGTCGTATCATATAATATCCCACAAACTACTATTATATGGTACAAAGCCATTGCGATCCGTTGAAAATTTAAGCAGTTACTTATATTATGAAAAAAAAAACATCTGCGCAAAATGTCACGTAAATCGGAGGTAACAGCTATTCGGAAGTACAGCCGGAATTACTTTTGTCTCTTATGCCATAGCTGCGACCAAGATACCACAAGCACTCGATAGCGTAGTGGCAGTGTGCGTAGTATAAGCAGAAGATAGGCAGGTAGGTTGTAGGTTCGATTCCACGTGTAGGGAAATATTCTCTTCGTCATCAATAATTACACA
This sequence comes from Ophion obscuratus, assembly GCA_964007375.1. NCBI lineage: Eukaryota > Metazoa > Arthropoda > Insecta > Hymenoptera > Ichneumonidae > Ophion > Ophion obscuratus. The sequence goes on from OZ023312.1 coordinate 45,203,519, forward strand.
GGAGGTCAGACAATGACGAATTATAAACAAAAATCATTGAGATACAACACTGAGTTGAGTATTTTATTTTATTTTGCACTTCTGAAATATCCTATGCATTTACTAGATGGATATTGATGCCCTGAACCAATACGCATGCGGTGCATAAAAAATAATCGAATAACACACCAAATAGATTGAATATTCCAATATGATACAAATCACTATAAACATCGTAGCAAGTAACAAGCACCGTTTTTAATCAATGCATATCAATGTCTGTCCTGTTCACTATTGGTATCTTAGGGAAATGAATGTTTGCCAATGTTCGAGAATATCCATTTGATGAAAACCTACGATATTATGTAGCATTGTACGATCAACGTATGCTCGTAATATTAGTGATTGCGGTTAACACACGTGCGCGATTAACACACGTGCTAAAATATCAATAAGCGGCTCTCTATACTTTTGGCAGTAACTATGGCTGCAAGATATTATCGTTCCGTCGGGGAAATATAAAATGGGTTAATATTTACAAGTGGGGCTCCGGCCCTAATCGGCTGCAAATTTTTTTTCACGTGTTCGGGGCTATTCCGCAGTATGAAAATATGTTTTTTTTTTTTATTACGGGGGAGGAGTATTTTATTAAGAAAAAAAATATATATTTGCGGAAAATAGTCGATTTTTGAAATACGTTTTTTGTATGCTTACTCTAATTTGTCTTGTACCCAAACAAACCCAAACCCATGTAATTTGACCCACTTGATGTCATCAAACCCGTGTCCTCCGTACCTTTTAAAAGTGAAAAAAAGCGTTTAGGGGTTGAAATAAGGGTTGAAATTGTAAATATTATGAACAAAGTGCGTGGAAATACATCGACTCGGTACAAAATTTCTAAACCCCTTTTCCAGCTGGGGCCCCACTTGTAAATATATACCATAGAAAATAGTTAAAATACGTTCGAAAACACCATACCGTTTCTCTCAGTGTATATTTAGTTTTTGTTTTTCCGCTCGTTCTCGCACATCCATACTTGCACCGCGAACGATAAGAATGAGGAAAGAGTGGCGGATTAGTTGAGGGAGCCTGTACTTACCCTGGCAGCGATGGACGTAGTTGGTTTCTCGAGGAGGTCCCACAGCCATTTTTGGTATTGCGCACATTTGCCCTCCCCGAATTCCTCCTCCTCTCTTTGCCGCAACGACTCAGCTTCCTTCCTCATCTCCTCGTGTACGTGCTCCTTTCTCTGATGATACTTGTGCTGGCAGCAGCTCTCAAGATACAACTCATCGACACCCCAATACTCGAGATCGTCGCTAAACGCCAATACGCACATCTCGTCGACGAGATGGAGCTTCCCGGTGCGATAAAAATTTAATATTGAGCTAAAGGACTTTGGATGGCGATCGAAAAAGTATTCGTTATCGATGAGGGAATAATCGTCGCATAATTCGGTAATGGCCTCGTGGGTATTGCACTCCCTCAAACGGCCGAGCCTGGTGTGGGGCAATCTCTCGAGTGTGCGCCACAGTACCTCGTGCTTAACCCCACCGACGTTTATCGAGACTCGCCTGTTCAGAGCCTTCGATCGCATTATCATAAAAGGCTCTGGCGGCAATGAGGTCATGGATCGGGAGTAAGTACGTTGCTGCATCTGAAGAGGAAGAGGAAGAGGTGGTGGCGGCGGCGGCGGCGGCGGCGGCGGCGGTGGCGGTGGTAATGGCGGCGGTGGTAAGACGCTGTTAGCGCTGTTCCCGAACGGCGCGTAACGTATTTCCTTGCTCCAGCCTGTAATCGGGCCGATGCCCGTCCCGGGTGGCATGATCGTCGTACCCTCGAAACCATACTGTTCCTGATGATGTCCGATTCCGTGCAGACCGATGCTTGCCGCTGGGCTCGTCGTTCTTGTCGTTGTCGTCGTCGTCGTTGTTGTTGTTGTTGCTGTTGATGTCGCGCTTGATGCCGCTGTGCTCCTTGCGCCCGTTCCGCCGATCTCCGTCGGCGCTGTGCCTTTTCCTGCTGCTGCAACAACAGCGAGATAAGATGCCACGCAACTCGGGGGCAAAAATCCATTTCCATTACGATCGGCCGGATCTTGACCCGATGCTTCGTCTCCGTATCTCCTATCGTGCAGCATCAGAGATGCTCTTTTTCGGGGGGTTTTTGTTTTTTTGTTATGCCGGCGGAGCTTCTCGGACAAACTCCGTACGAAGCTCGCAACTTTTTCAAACCGCCTCCGTGTCGAAGCGCGTCCGCGCTGTGGCTATGCACTGTCTGCCCTCTTCTTTCGCTCTTTCTACCTTCTTCTTCTTCTTCTTCTTGGTGTTTTACTTTTTTCTTTCTTTCTTTTTTTTTTCGTTTGTTCGTGACGCTGCTGCCGGCCTTCCCGGCACACGTTTCATCCACCGGAGCAGCACCTCTCCGCCGCCGTCAGCAAAGTGGCTTGTAGCCACTTCATAATCTGCAATCAACGAGATTAACCTGGCTCAACATCTACTTATACCCCGCATGCATACAGCAACCTTCAAGCATCAATTTACACCCTGCCGATAGTCGTTGTTTTTCCTAAACTGTCACGCGCGGGCTTTCAGACGATAGGAAAATTCGAGACAACGGTGGACGATCTTATGCTCATTGGGCGTCCATTACTTTTGACAAGTCGTCATTTTACGAAAATAGCGTGAAATATTCTTCAACAGCTAAGTGATTTATAAAAAGAGTCGTGTTCATGAAAAAATATAAATACTGTTTTCTTCCCATCTTCCTCGCTCGCTCTCTTTTTTCATTTTTAAGGAACGACTTTTTGCGCATCTCTTTGAGGAGGATGTGCTGGGATGCTAGGCTGGTAGTCAGTCAGTCTGCCAGTCTCACTTTCTATATTACTTAGGAGCTTTATTATTATTATTACTTTTAATTGTATTTTGGTTATTTTTAGAATTATATGGCTCCTATGTGTATGTTGTTCATTGTGCGATTTCTTGTTTTGTTATTTTGTATATTATTTTCGTTACGCTCCTGCGCGCACGTTATGGTATGCGAATTATGATTTTGAGTTCTACAACTTCTTCTAGAGGCTTGTTATCTATTTAAATTTTTATTTTATTTTATTACTGTCATCGCTCTTATTGGTATCCTTTATTCTTTTTCCTTATCTGTATCTTGTTCCCTAAAGGTTTGTACCAAGGCGTATAATATGCCGCCAATCAATCAATCAATCAATCTCTCTCTCTCTCTCTCTCTCTCTCTCTCTCTCTCTCTCTCTCTCTCTCGCCCTCTCGCAAAAGGAAGCCTTTCGCGCGGGCTTCTTTTTTCACACAACCGTAGACCTAAAATGCATCGACGTTTTACATTATCTCCGTTTTTATTATAAATAGACATATATGAAGAAAAAAAACTTTGTTATACCACTAGTACAGTCGTGCTGTCGCTGAAAAAGCCTGGAAACGGAGAAAATTAGAAGACGGATAGTTGATAGTTAGTTAGTTAGTTGATAGATAGATAGTTGATAGTTAGAAGATTTTGACAGGTGTTTTTGTAGGTGCCGCGGGTGCTAAATCCAAGTTTGCCTAAAAATCGGGGTGTAGGGTTCTTCTTGGGGGATGAAAGGAGAAGGGGGTGGATTAATGCCAAACTACAACCCCTACAAAGTCGGCGCCGTGAGACAAAATGTTCAGAAAAATCCGGGCTTTATTTTTCTCCACAGCGCCGAAGTTGTGGAAGTTCATTTTGGGGGTGAAAAAGTGGGGTGAAATTTAAAAAAATCAGTTTTAATTCAATAACTCTTTTTAAAAAAATCGTACACTTTTTGTTCAAATGAGAACGTTGTAGCTCTTGACAAGACGCGTCGATCGAGTATTTAATCATCATTCTCCGATAATATCTTCATCCCCAAAAAAATGGTTAAAAAACCAAAAGAAAAATTGTTTATTGAATAGCTCATACACAATCGGTATTTCTGGTATCGTTCAAACGTACGAAATGTAGAGAATAATTTTCTCCATATTTTCGTTGCTATGGACCACCCTTGAATTTTTATCTTCCAACCCCTCTCGGGGGTTGAACATTCAAAATAAAATTCTGGGAAAACTATTGACCGCACGAATTCGCCGCCGTGGAAAAATTCGTAGCTTGAACCCTCAGCTACATTTTTGTCCAAAGCGCCAAACTCGTATCCCTTTAGTTTCGGTCAATAGTTATCCCAGAATTTCATTTTGAATTTTCAACCCCTGAGACGGGTTCGAAAAAGCAAAATTCAAGGGTTGTCCACAGGAACGAAAATATAGAGAAAATTATTCTCTACATTTCGTACATTTGAACCATCCCCGAAAAATCTATTGTTTTTGAGTTATTCAATAAACAATTATTTTGTTAATTCCTCAACAATTCTTTTGGGGGTGAAGATATTATTGGAGAGGGTTGATCGAATACTCGATTGATGCGTCTTTTCAAGGGCTATAACGTTTCCATTTGAACCAAAATTGTATCAATTTGTCCTAAAGAATTATCGAATGAAAACTGATTTTTCAAAATTTCACCTCACTTTTTCACCCCCGAAATGAACTTCCACGACTTCCGCGCTATGGACAAAAACAAAACCCAGATTTTTCTGAACATTTTGTCTCCCGGCGCCGACCTCGTGTGGGTTGTAGTTTGGAATTAATCCACCCCCAACCCCTAAAAAAACCCTACGCCACTATTTTTAGGTAAACTTGGTTTTAACACCCGTGGCACCTACAAAATCACCTGTCTAACAAAAGCTAGCCTTCTTCTAAATTTTTCCGATTCCAATATACAGCACCACTGTACTACACAGCATAACAAAAATAGAATTCTCGTAACGAATTTGTACCGATTTAAACCATCATTTCAGTATCCCCTGATGAGTTGTCGAATATTCTGGCAGCGACAGTACCCCAACATCGGTGACAGTCGAGACATGTAAGAGATGCACCGGCGCGTGTAGCATCGCGTTTTTGTTACTCGGCTCTCTTGAGCAATTCACTGCGTCACCGTAACGGACGTCTCTCAGATTCCAAAATTAGCCCGTCGATTAGATCCGAGTCAATATTTTACTAACGAGAACTATATACATATATATGCACACACACACACACACACACACACACACACACACACACACACACACGCACGCACGCACGCACGCACGCACGCACGCACGCACGCACGCACGCACGCACGCACGCACGCACGCACACACACACACACATACGCACACGCACACGCACACGCACACGCACGCACACACACACACACACACACACACACACACACACACACACACACGCACGCACGCACACACACACACGCGCGCACGCACGCACGCACACACACACATATATGTTAATAACTTCAACATCAACAGGTTAAGAGATAAAGTAAAACATCTCACGGGGGGCGTCAAATACGTCGAGACAAGAGATTCTGAAAGGAAATATTCAGCGTCGCTAATTAAGGGCTTACACCTAGTTGGCATTTTGAAAAATATCGATTTTTGTTTTTCGACGGATTCTCAAAATATAACATTTCGAAAAAATTCTCGGAAAGTTTCAAGCCGATGTGTTCAATAATCTATGGCCGTTTATAGGGGTTCTCAAAAAGAATTTTTCAAAATCGGTGACCACTATATAACGAAAACTACTGCACCGATCAACTTCAAAATTTACAAGCTCATTTTACATATTCCAAAGGCAGGGCTTGGATGAAGATATTTTTTCTCCGATACATCGTTTTTTTCATCAACAAAAATAAAGGGTTTTTTTTACCAAAAATTGATACTTTTACATTAAATCGCGGCTATTTTTTTAAATTAATATTTTATTAAATCTTTCGTCCAAGTACTACATAATTTTATGCAAACACTAAACGCGTTTGATTTTTGATTTTGTATGATTTGTCTTCGAGCAATCAGCGCGAAGGACGTTTATCAAACATTGGTCTGCCCAACACGGTGTATCTACCACATTTATAAATATTACTCAACGCAAAAATGATAAAAGATACTTTAAACCATATATTTTAATGTAAAAAAATTGAAAACATGTCGCCATTATCCCCGAAAAATTCACGAAAAGTTTTCTTTTTTCCGGTCGCAAGCTAGGCGTAACCGGTAAAGATTTTTGCTTAAGGAGGTACGGTGATGACCACGCTAGTAAACTAAGAGTCTATTTTTCGCCATAATACCGCTACGTTTTAGACATATGTGTGTGGCCTATATTTCGAGAAATATTTTTTAAGTATTGAATTTCAAGCTACTTATTATTTTTATAATATGAAAACAAACGTAATAATCTACTACTCGACTTCAGTAGTACGCCATATTGTCGACGTTTAGCATCGTTGCATTTTCGATAGCTGTCATCGGTCCCACGCGCTCGGCTTATTATTTTTGGGAGCCGGTAAACATGGAGAATGAAAATAAGTACTGAAGAAGTTTATCAAGAGAGTAACAGGATTGTACCTGAAGTCCAGTTTAGAGACAAAGGTAGATTCTGTCGGACAAGAATTAGAGAGTGAAAAGATGATATTGCGAATGCAAATGAAAAACGTCGCGTTGACGTTAACCTCAATATCCAATGTCCAATCTGTCCGAAGTCAAAACATATTTCATCGATTGTTATGTTATTTTTCCCTTTCCTAATTTTCACAATATTTGCAGATATAAAAACGAACGTTCATTTTATATGACGGTTTTTCCATGCTGAATTTACATATAAACGCGTTCTATGCATGTTGCCAGAAAGATTGCGATGCCTTAGCTATACATAAAAGAACTTTGAGTAAATATCGACAAAAGGCCTTTTATAATCGATTAAAAAACGTACGGCTTCACACAACCATATTTTTAATTCGCGTTGAAAATATCCGATAGAAGAATCAAATTTGCGCGGGTATCCGGCGTTGCCACACTTCGAGCAAGATGGCTGCGGTTAAGTCACGAGACGTCTCTCTCGCCGAATACTTCGGTTTTTCGCGACTTTATTTCTAAATTTATTGCTTATTTCTACGGTGAGCTTTCCAATGCAAGTTGCCTTATTGATCATAACGAACCAACGAACGCAACCGTCAGTTTTTTTTACGCGTGTCTTGGCTCCAAGTAGCACAAAAAAATTGATATATGAGAGGACAGGCACAGTTTGTCGTCTACGTGTGACTAATTGACCAACTTTAACAATTAATAACTCGGAAACTGTACGGTAAATCTCGTGGAAACTCCGCATACGCATGGACGAAGCTCTCGACAATGTTATTTAAAAAAATCGGGCTTTTATCTTGGACTCGCTCCAATCACCGTACCTCCTTAACGCAGAAGCTCAACCATCCTTTTTTCCATTATATACGTAAGACCATTCGACGTACATACAATTCTATAAACATTGCGAGATCTTGGTACAACTCGTGTAAGTTTGATCGATTCTGTACATTTCTGTTCTGTATGAATGTGTCCGTGTGTGAGGTTAGGTGGGAGATGCCTTTGGCGAGGTAGAAATTTGCCGATATTCGTGATTTTTTTTCTAAAGGAAAGATTTCGTTACCCTTTTTGAGACTTAGAGTATGTTTTATTACTACTTTTGGCTGTTACAGGGTATTTGTTAAATTAATAATCTTTAAAAATTGCACGGTCTTCTAGACTGCATTTTCAAAATTGGCGCGACGTGTGGCAAAAACGCTAATCGACCGATTCTGATGAAATTTGGGACAAATCTTTCTAGCCTTATCGTTCAAAACATGACCGTAAATGTTTTTTTAAATGAAAAAAAGTATTTTTTATTGCAAAATGTAGCCATTTTTCCGAAAAATTCAAACTTTTTGTTCCCCAAAAAAGCGTACTATTTCATTAATTGTCAACATTTCTCACTTTTTCTTGGTTCACATTCTGCGTATGAGTGTTAATGAAAGAAAAATCTTCGATGGTTTTTTTTTCAGAGTAATCCCGCCGACGCTACGTGTTACGCCGTCCGATAACATCCGCTGCAATCCGTTTAGCTTAGACCGTGCCATATCACCGCCATTATTTAAGAATAAAATAATTACAGCCAAAAGCCGTAATAAAACATACCCTAAGTCTTAAAAATGGTATCAAGGAGGCTCTTCTTTAAAAAAAAAACATCATGAAAATCAGCCATTTTTTCCTCGTCTAAAGGTATCTCCGCCCTTATCTTCTCATTCATGTAAACGTACAGCGGTCAATGATCTCGGCTACAGCTGCCGAGAGCATCATTTAGTGGATATGAGTTATATTTTTTTCCCCCTTTTAGCATTGAGTTCTCTTGTAAATACACTTGAGCTCCGTTGCTATATGAATCCAGATTTGCTCGATGTCCTTTTCGCTGCGATACACACATTACTCAAACGTACTTAAAAAGGCACTCGATCGGCAAGGACAATCAATCGAGAATATCGTCAACATTTAGCTATTTTACCGGAACTATAGATGAGGTAACAAAATTTAGATGATATTCACAATCGCGAATGTAGATTTTTCTTATGCTTCCCATAGAAGATGCATTGATGAAGGACGATACATTGGTGAAGTAGAAAAATTAGGTATGCGACATCATCCGTAGCCATACTTTCAGATATTTGAATTAGTCGGATCTTTACGAACGACTGGCATACCCCGGAGATTTTTACTTTGAGTTTTAGAAAACTGCTGCACCTTGGGCAAATTTCTCACGAGCATAGAATATTGATGTTCGTTTCCAAAATGTTGCCCGCCTGCATTAACTTGACGAGTAAATAGGAACGGGGTCGGAAGAAAAATAATGTTTCAACTTGATCTTCGGCCGAAAATGTCATCTTCCATCTCCTTCAATGAACCGTAAAAGTTGCACACCACACTTAAGCTGCAACTTTTAGGGCTTGTCGTGACTTCTGATCGTTGTACAGAGAGACAAATAAAAGTGTGTACGATAGTAGGCCTGCATGCAAACGCTCATAACAGTTGGCCCTAACATATGTTCCTCGTACCGTCTCTCTCTCTCTCTCTTTCTCTCTCTCTCTCTCTCTCTCTCTCTCTCTCTCTCTCTCTCTCTCTCTCTCTCTCTCTCTCTCTCTCTCTCTCTCTCTCTCACGAATGTATGTTCTATTTACAGAATGCTCACGCTGACCATGACCGCATCAGGTCTCATGATCAATCATCAACTTCGTCCAATTCCTGCATTTGCCCACTGCAACGCACCGACATACACTGCATCCGAAATATCCATTTGCAACAATTCTATTCGTCTCGATCTTTCAATGAATACTTTTATTTTGCAATGCCGCAACTATAACCGCAAACGCCCATCAATAATTTAAAACGCCTCGATAACCAAGAAATACGAGGTAATTCGTTATTTTCATTGAATATAAAAAAATTACAAAGGCGAAAACGCAAGTACGACAATTATTATTCTTTTTCGTTCGCAAATCGTGACTCACTCGGAACGTTCCCCAATACGCTGCAACCGAAACGGTTTAGTTAACGTAACGCGAACCGTTGAAAGAGAAAATCATTATTTTAAACAAAACCCCAACCGCATCGTACATTTTCACTGATTGTTTCGTTAGCTCGACGGAATTGTATACCGTCTGAGCAATTCTTTTAGAAAGAAAATGTTTCCCAGGAACCAATTTTTTAAAGCGAAAGACCCGAAACAATTACGAATTTTACTGATAATGAGAGAAAGCTCTTCTTCGGCGGCTATTAACCGGCATAGTGTTGCCGGTATTAACAAACAGGCTCAAGGCCAAACGCACGCTTGCACGAAAAAAAAAGCGACAGAAGGCAAGAGAGCGAAGAAATCCCAGGGTCCTCTCACGCGAGAGGCGCGTGCGATGACGACGAAAATCGTTCTCGCGTGAACGCGACATATAAAATTAAACTGTACCAAACACGCGACTATGAAGACTGAAATCGTGCGACCTTTTATCTTCGTCCTACGTCACACATGAGAGGGCTTTTTGATGATCAACCAATCCATGCAAAAATAAAGACTGATCTTAGGCTAGGTGTACGGAGAAACGATTTTAATCAAATGTTTATGAGCGCCAGAAATTATATATATATATGTGTATATTTATATATGCGTCGTAGAGTTACAAAATATAATTTTAGACCCACGAAAGTACGAATTTTCTGTGGCAAAATCTACATAACGCTCAGACGATCCTCGAATGGAACAAAGCTGCGCTTGCTCGTATAGAGAGACAGCATTTATTGCTTTTCCTTACACGAGAGACAATCGTTGTTTACATTAAACCTCATTTGCTTGACCAATATGTATGTCGTACCATATTCGCTTGTACAAATGTGCCCGCATCCCTGATCGCAAAATTGCAGAAGTGTGGGGCAAGGTTTGACAAAATTATTGCATCAAGGTGGGCACTCCGCGTATCTCGCCAAATCTCCAACAATCGAGTTCAACGAGTGTTGAAGTGTTTTACAAAACCGATAAATTTTCGCCCACGCATACGCAGATCCATCTCAAGTCGGAATGACACGCGATTCCGCCGGTAAAGAAATCCATGAAACGTTCTCGGTACGTTTCTCGAGAACGGCATGGATCAAGGGAGTGGACATTTTTACAGTCAACGTGAAATTTCCTGAGGAAAGAGACTATATCCGAATATTCGCCGAAAAAGAAAAATTACTCTAACGATCGTTTTATTCGTGTTGGCAAAATGTTTGCACATTATCGCCGTCTAAACGTGATCTATTTTTCTAGATTTTCCTACTGGATTTCCTGTGGATAAGCAAATTTTTTCATTGCCAGAAACGTTCCTAGGATTTCCAATATTTCTAAACTTTTCTATGAAATTTCCAATGATTCTTGTCGCTCCGTCGTCGAGGTTGGGTTTCTCATTCAACGATGCAGACTTCCGAAGGACCCTCCATCAGTGGGTATCGAGTGTTTAACCGAGGGCGACCAATCATTAAGCCTGAAGCGGTTGTTGGATTGTTATTTTGCCGCAGTCGAAAAAGGTGGAGCGAGGCAGGTCGATGCGGTCAGGACTTATGGTATCTGCAGAATCGTGAATAATTCAGGATTTGGTTTACCCTGAGTATCTGTCACTGTGTCTCCACGTTCCTGAATAATTCAGAATTAGCATACGTGAAAGGGCCTGGCCGTTTTTTTTTTACGAAGGTGACGTCTGCTGCGACAATTGACAAATAATCACCGTTCAGTGAATTCCGACTACTTCGTTACGACAAATTAAGGAGGGAGATACCTTTAGACGAGGGAAAAATTTGCTGATTTTTATTTTGAGGAAAGATTTCTTTATTATTTTCGAGACTAACAACCGTATTCATAGTCGTTCCTTAAGGCGAGAAATCCCTTTAGAATTTTCAAAAAATCGATTTTTTTACATATTTCGAAAGTATGATACCCAAAGAATATACTGACCAAAGGAAAACTCGAAATATTGAATATATGCGGAGTTATCGCATATAGTCTAGAGCTATAGTCAAGTAGTTCACATGTTGAAACTTTAAACGCGATTATCTCGAAACTACTTTTTCAGAAACTGCTGTGTTGTAGCCCAAAAAGTTATCGACCGATTTGGATGAAATTTTGGGAGGTTACTCTCAGTAATATTATCGGAATGATATACCTAAAGGTTCAAAGGTAGCGTGTAAATAAATATTTTTTTAGGGATCAAATATGTCGAAAAAATAGTCGACAATTCGAACTTTGGAGTAAAAAGGCTCCCAAATGTTCAATTTTGCACTTTCCATCATTTTTTAGGTACATCCTTCCCCTCAATATGTCAGCAAACGAATGACACTTATTAAATCTTCTTCAGATCAACAGAAAAAGAGTGACAACTGCAGCACTTTTCGATGTCGCGGAAAACAGACTTCCGAAGACCCTTAATAACGCCGCCATTTTGTGGATCATCCCCAAAAAATTTTTTTTTTAAACCTGACAGTTATAGCAAACTCATGTTCAAATTTGAAAATAAACAGATTATTTTATCCCCTCTAAAAAAAATCCCGAAATATACCTATTTTCACGCTCCTAAAGGGATTATTTCTCGCCTTAAGGAATAAGGCCTCCTTGTTCTTTGTTCTGAACAAAGAATAAGGAATAAGGATTTCTCAAGGACATCTATGAATACGGTTCTAAGGGTATGTTTTTTTCCCTAAGGTACACGCTGTTCGCGTTTGTTACCTATTTTCCCCCACTGTGACTGTTTCTTTCCTCCACGGTTTTTCCACACTCCTTTTTCTTCACCTTTCTCCCTGTCCCCCCTCCCCGCCTTGCGGCCGGAGCCGACTTCCGTCTCTGTATTATATTCATTATGACATTTCTGTCATCCGTATAGGGAAACTGCGGAAAACCTATACCAATACAGCCGGTCATCAAATTCGCCCCCCTCCCCCCAGTCATGGGAACTAGTCTTATTTTGCCGCGAATGCCGAAGAAAAACATTTTACAACGAAATGTACGCGACTGGGATTCGAACCCGGGACCTCCTGGTCAGCAGTTTTAGTGGCAAGCACACTAACCACTCGACCATCGCACCGGTTTGACTTAGGGTATGTTTTATTACTACTTTTTTGCTGCTACATGGTAGTTTTCAATTTTTTTTGTCAATTTTAAAAAATGGCACGATCTGCTAAACTGCATTTTCAAAACTGGCCCGACGTATAGCTGTAAAAGTAATCGACCGATTTTCATGAATTTTTGTATAAATCTTTCTAACCTCAGTGTCTAACACGTGCCCCTAAATGTTTTGGAAAATGAAAAAAAAAAAAAAAGTATTTTTTTCATTGCGAAATGTAGTCTTTTTTCGAAAATTCAATATTTTGTTTCAAAGCGTATAATTTCAACATTTTTCATTTTTTGTCGGTTAATATTCTGAGTATAAGTGTTAAGGGGTAAGGCCACTCCAGAGACCGCAAAAATAGGCTTTTTGGGGATTTTTTTTCTTCAGAAAAACTACAAAATAAATCGAGATTACAAAAAACGGTGTTTATGATACATATCAGTGACTGTATACAATAGTTTTTTTGAAGCGATTAATTTCAAAATTGCGGCTGTGCAGCATTTACCTCAAAACGACATTTTTTAAGTTGGCCGGAAACATAACTCAGACAATTTTCAACCGATTCACTTGATATGTTGAATATATCTTGAAAAATACATTGTCTATGGAAGTACGTAGGATTATTTTTTATATTGCATAGTTCATTTGTTATTAACAATTCTGACGATTTTTTAGGCAAATTTTTGGAAAGCGAACATTTTGCCTTAAAATCGTCACAGTCACTGATACTTATGATAAATACCCTTTTTCGTAATCTCGATTTATTTTGTAGTTTTTTTGAAAATAAAATACCCAAAAAGCCTTTTTCGGCCTCTAAAGTGGCCTAAGGCCTTAATGAAAGAAAAATCTTTGTTGATTTTTTCGGATTAATGCCGCCGACGCTACGTGGCACGCCGTCTGACAACATCCGCCGCAAACCGTTTTGAAGACAGCGCCATACCGCCGCATTTTTGAAAGGTTAATTGAACAAATACCACGTAACAGCCAAAAGTAGTAATAAAACATACCCTAACACTCAAAAATAGTACAGAAATCTTTCCTTCAAAAAAAAAAACGATGAAAATCAGCCTTTTGTTTCCTCGCCTAAAGGTAGCTCCTCCCTTAATTGAATAATCTCCTGAACATCCTCGTCTACGTAAGTCGGGCATGATCGACACATGATTTGGAATAAAAGAGTAAAAATTGAAAAACGTCGCACTGCTCACCTATCGCTTTACTCGGCTGACAAAGCTTTTTCTATATACGAGGAAGCGGACACAGAAAAATCGACTTGTTCAACGTTAGAGCATGCATACCGGTTTTCGATAACATCGACAAACCGGAAGATCAGACCAACAGTCTGATATTGAAAAACCGATATTGGACTCGAATAATGGCGATATGTCGATGTTGGAGTTAAACATTTCAAATATCATTATAATTGTTCTTACTTTCATTTAAGTTACTTTTACGTGTTTTTTTGTACTATGTTTAACAGCCTTAAAATATTTTTACCTACATTAAATATTTCCGAAGTGGCAACTTATTAATTTACGAGCTTACACCTGCAATAAGGTACGGTCGTTTTTGAAAAACGAACCTTCAGGTGTCCTCTGTTTTTTGCGGTCATTGTTTGAGCAATCTCAATCTCGTTAATTAAAGTGGCCATGCTGTTGCCAGCCTGCCACAAGTTATGCCATTTGTTTGCATTCTGGTAGCTAGTACTACGCTGACTTGCTTAAGGGGAGGGTAGGGGTTTCAGCGTGAAAAAATAAACACTTTTTTGCCATTTTTTTTTTCATCTATATGGATAGAGTAAATTTATTGAAACCTTTTGTACATTGTTGAGTGTCATTTCAAGAACATACCGTGAAATTTGTACGCGAAAATATCCACAAACAAGCCGGTGCCGCGTTTTTCTCGAAACCACTTTTTCAAAGTCCGTGTTCACTGCCATTTGGAAACTACATGACCGATTTACTTCAAACTTAGAACACACTTTCTACATATAATATACCACCCCCCAACGATTAGTTTGAGATTTTTTTTTACATTGAGAAGGTTTTCCACCCCCAAAATGGCGGAATTTTTCGTGAAACATAGCATTTTTCACTTTAAGGGGTTACCCCCACTTGCGATTTTGAAAAAATCGATTTTTTTTATTGCATTTTTTTGAAGTATAAGTATCTGAGAATATGTCCTGAAAATTTCAAGTCGATCCAAACAAAATTGACTGAGGTATGAGCGTTGAAAGAGAAGAATCCGTTGTGTAAACGACCGGAAATTGAAACTTTAAACGCGTTTTTCTCAAAATGGCATTTCTGATGTCGGTGACCAAGATTACTCGAACACTAATGAACCGATCTTCTTGAAATTTTGCAGGCTTATTTAATACATAAAAATGTAGTATTTAATCGTTCGATTTTTTTTCCGAAAGAAAATGGCCGTTTTATGGCCAAAAAACGGCCGTTTTTTTTTCGTTAAAATCGAACCATTAACTTTGACTGTCCGCCATTTTGTGAAAAATGAATATTTTTTAAAATCCTTCGATTAAAGACTAGTTTATACCTATATTTGACTAAATCCATCCGCATTTTTTTTCAGATGATTCACTTCGCCGCAATGTTGGTCACCGCAAACCATGTATATAAAAACATTATTTCATTGACGGCCATTTGCCACTAAACAATGTAATATTTTTCAATAAAAAAATTAGTGAAAGTTCTTCAATATGTGTTCTTTAAGATGTTATATTGATCGATTAAAAAAGTTTTGTAGTTTTCTTTAAAAAAATTCATGAAAAAGGCCTTTTTTTGCGCTACAAGTGGGGGTAACGCCTTAAATGAGCGCCAAAAATTTAGAAATGAATACAAAAATTATCAAAGACCGTTGGGGAGAAGATTTGATGATACTTTGACTATATTTTAATGGTACATTATTTCAGATAATTTCTAGCTGAGATACAGTGAACACCGCAAATCGCGTTTTTCCAAAGGCGTTCTTGGAAAAGCTTTGTCACCGGCTTGTTTGTGGATACTTTCGCGTACAAATTTCACGGAATGTTCTTGAAATGACACTTAACAATGTCCAAGACGTTTCAATAAAATTACCTTATCCATATAGATGAAAAAAATTCGCAAAAAAGTGTTTTTTTTTCACGCTGAAACCCCTACCCTTCCCTCAAAACTTTCTAATTTCAATTTTACTCGTCTGCTACTTTTTTATTTGCATCAATGTTGCCATTTTTTGTTTTTTCTTTCTTTGCTTATGCTCGGTTGGATATATCGAAGAACATAGCAGAGTGTGATTAGAAATGTATAACAAATGAAGATTTCAATAAAAGACGGTGATTGTAAATAACTAGTGTGGTTTCACTTATTAGCTATACACTATTATTTCTACGACTCCCATTTATCAAGCTCCTTATGTATTTAATCAAGGTTCCCCATAAATATCAGAAAACATCGTAATACCGGTATTCCGATATTACAACTCGTCGATATTGAAATAATATCGGTAATAGAAAAAGCTCCGATGATCCGAGCTCTGTTCATAGTTGTAACTTCGCGATAAAATTAGGAGAGACCACGAGTTTCCAACTGTCAAGATTTTTCAAACCTTTCTTTGGGATACATCGAGGTGTGCGCAATCCTCGGGAACGAACGCTGATGCAGCGTGTGCAAAATCACCAAGAGCATCTGGCAATTCTAATGTTTGGGAAAATCGCCACCCCTGCACCTATCCAAGGACGTTCGTAACCAACCCGCCAGCCATTCGGTTTCCAGCCTTCTCTCATTCGCCTTCCCATACCACACCGAGGATATATTTTTCATCTCACGTTGCACGATTGTTATAGTTCGATATCCGGTGTACTCTCAGCCCAGACCGAACGTGAGATTGTTAGTCTGGGCCATAACACCACAGCCCCGCGCATTTGTTCGCCGCCGTAGGACAAAAATAAAGCCTCTCGTAAAAAAAAAAGAGATTTGCGCTAAAACGAACATTTTCACGAGTAGTTTTATAGAGCACGAGTGAGCGTAGCGGGGGCGAGGTGCTCTGCAACTTTCATTGAATCTTTGGCAAACAAATAAGAAATTTAACGATGCTGAAGAATCGAGCGTCGAACTTCCGGCTGAGAAAATTCGTTGTGTGAATTATTTACTCGTACCGACAGACTCGAGCCTCGATGGCAGCGACAATTTTCTATTTTATATATGTATATATACGAATATATTTATGTATACATGCCCTGGCAGGCAACACACGTAAAACTATACAAACGTACATATCTGTGTACACACACACACACACACACCCATATATATATATATATACATATAGTATCTAAAACTAGAGCAGTCGAATCAGCAACGAAGAAACTTTCGTTGGTGATTCTCATCGTCTTTCGGACATACACAAGTCAACTTTTTGTTCTCGTATCGACTCAACAATTACGCAGCACATAAATTTCCGTATAGAAAAGAATGAAAGGAAGAACGAAGGAATTCCCTCCCTCCCCCGCTCCGATACACACACGCGAAATTCCATTCTAAATATATCCTCCCTTCGCATATACATTCTCTTTTTCCTTTTATTTATAGCTTGTCATATTCTATATACCGGCCGGGCGCCCGTTCCCGATATCGTTTCGCGTTCGCCTCTCAATTTTTTTTACAACGATTCATCGCCTCGTAAATGTCATCCAATTACGTTATTTTGTTGGGTGCGCTTGGAGATTCCCCCGTGGGATATCTAACAGCGAAGTATCGGTCTTCGAAGGCAGTACGTGACTCTTGGCCGTTTCGAAATGAGATAAAACCAACATTTTCGAGGGCAAAAGAACGAATGGATTTGTGGCTCGTAAGTCGACAAAAATAAGGGATACAAAGTGGTCGAAACGATTTCTCAAGGCCATCTATAGTGAGAAACCCCCCCCCCCCCCCCCCGCCGCCCCGGGAATCCATTGATGTTAATATTTTCGTTGCCTAGCCCTGGAATAGTGAACTATAAAAAGAAACAGACCGGAAAAAAACAAAGAGACAGAGAAACAACCAATTAGTAGGGAAAATCGAGAATTTCTTGAGTCAGTCGGAAGATCACGTTGCACCATCTCTCGCGAGGGTCAACGTCAACGCCCATGACCGGCTTTTTCGAGTTTTTACTGTAGGAATAATCATCAATGAGAATCATATACTTTTCCAAACGTTTTTCACCGCGACTGCAATAACAGTGATAACTCGCTTTCATTATCATCAATATTGCAAATCGTCGAAGGTCTTTTAAGGAATTTCGGGACAATTGACGAAATGTCACCATTTAATTCAAATTTGTCCAGTAAATTCTTTGTCATATGCTGAATGCACCCTTCAAATGTTTAATCGATCGTCTACACCATTCCTATAAAATTTACAAATGAAGAGCCACTTTCAACATAGAGAGATGCCTAATTGTCACACTGTAAAGGGAGTCGAAATTGTTATAATGGCGTGTAGTTCCGAAAAGCCCATCCCGCTTCTTTCTTTGAAATTTTGTATACTTATGTATTTTAACTCGCTGAACACGAATATGATAATTAAAATTGGCGCAAATTTGATTTGCAAGATAAAAACTGAAAAAAAAAACGGATTTTTGTAGTTTTTTAATTCTATTTCAACAAATGTTGATCGTAGAGGAAAATGTCTTCTATGAAAGTTGTAGCCCATCAAAAGACTGATAATTTATGTTCTATACAAGTTTTGTCTTAAATCATTATTTTCCAAGAAAATGGGATAATACTTCAATAAGTATATTTTGCTAAACTCTATTAGTTTCGATGTTATCCAATGTACCCAACAAACCCACCCCAGTGTTCTACGCACCCCACGATTCCACGTACCCATCCGAGGTGCCCTGCGCCCACCCCAGTTAACTACACACCTCACAATTCAACATACCCGAGTTTGTTTGGGTTTGTTTTGATTGCTGTTTCTGTTTGTTTTATTTGGATTTATTTGGGCCCATATGCAGTAAAGTGCGTAAGTAGATAATATCGAAACTAACGGAGTTTAGCAAAATATACTTATTGGAGTGTTAGCCCATTTTCTTGGAAAATAATGATTTAAGACAAAATTTATACAGAACATAAATTATCAGTCTTTCGATGGGCTACAACTTTCGTAGAAGACATTTTCCTCTACGATCAACATTTGTTAAAATAAAATGAAAAACTATACAAATCCGTTTTTTTTTCAGTTTTTATCTTGAAAATCAAATTTGCGCCAATTCTAATTGTCATTTTCGTGTTCAGCGGGTCAAAATACATAAGTATACAAAATGTCAAGGAATAAAGCGGTATGGGCTTTTTGGAACTTTATCCTTATAATGTACTGAGTGGTTGGACAGTTTTTCACTCAGTACATTATTACAATTTCGTCATCACTGTCATAATATACCGACTGATTTGACATTTTTTAATACATTTCAAACATTTTTTCCACACTATTTCGTGCGTAAAACTGCCATTCAGCGATGAGCGCAGGCATCTCCCCATGTTAAAAAAGTGTTTTTTTTTTCAATTGTCAATTTCATAGAAAAGGTGTAGACGATTGATAAAAAAAAAAATTGGAGGGTGCATTCGGTATACGATAAAGAATTTCCCGT
The DNA here is from genome assembly GCA_964007375.1 of Ophion obscuratus. Lineage (NCBI taxonomy): Eukaryota > Metazoa > Arthropoda > Insecta > Hymenoptera > Ichneumonidae > Ophion > Ophion obscuratus. The sequence goes on from OZ023312.1 coordinate 45,222,674, forward strand.
ATAAATGGGAGTCAAATGGTAACATGTCGTCAATTGTCCCGAGACTCCTTGAGTTTTGTGGATGTACGTTGATCGCTTACGCACAAATTGTAAACACTTTTGATTCAACTTGCGAATGGAGCGCAATAAAAAAAAGGAAGAAAAAGAACGAGGGAGCGAGGCAAAAGAGCGACAGAGGGAGAAAGAGGTAGGGAGAGAGGAGAGCCTGGTGCCTTGAAGCCTGATATCCCGAGGCGGTTGTTCGCCGGGCCGATAGGGGTTGCGTCCTACTGCCCCAAATAGAGCTAGGTTCAATGATTCGATCTACAAGGCCGTTCCAACCACTGTGAGTATATACCCGTATATATGCCTACATGCACACGCACGTACGCTGGTCGGAATAGCCTTCGTATCCGCGTGTGTTCCTGCCTGTACAGCAAATGGTAATAATATTGACTTTGTTTTACCAATGCAGGCTGCGTAATTGTGTACAAGTATACCCACCAAATTAAGCTATGATAAATTATTTATTATCATTGCAAAATATATAAACGTTCGTTCTAATGACGCCTCTCAGTAGTAGCTGACATTTCGCTCGATCGGGTTTTTATTTTTCTTCAACCCCACCGAATATTCGCACGGGAATATTAAGGGGTGAGGCCAGAATTTTCAAACAATCGATTTTTTCTTCTGGCAAAAAGGGTGCTCTATCATGACAAGAGTAAGTTACTATTCGATTTATAGCAAGAAAAAATTGTTTCACCGATTTTAAGCGTATAACGTAAGCCCACCTCTGGCACGGCCAAAGAGTACCTAAAACTTTAAACGCGTTTTTTCTCGAAACAGCTTTTTCCAATTGGCGTGACAAATAACTTCAACAATTTTCACTCGATTTACTTCCAATTTAAAAGTAACGTTCCTAATTGCATTTCGCAGAGAACTATGTACGGAATTTCCGATTAATCGAAAACTTTTCATTTTATCAGCAGTTTTATACGAAATTTTTCATTGATAATTCATTCAAATACCTACAACTTTTCAATAAAACAATATTTTTTAAATTCCGTACGTACTTCTAGAGGTATTCTAAGGTAGATTGGCAAGAATTTTTGTTTTTTCTTCTAGGTCAAAAAATGTGAAAGCTAAATGTCACGCCGCGGATGGCCTATAAAAAAGATAACGAAAGAAAATATTAGTAGTCGGCCATTTTCTACATCGAAAGAAAAATATATATTTTCTAATAGTTTGATATTCGTACTAAATAGATGTGTAATTAATTTTATGAGTGAATCGCTTTTTTGGACGAAAAAAATTGTTAAATTTGCATATGATTTTATACCCGTTACTGTGGCCTAACCCCTTAAGGAGTTTCGTGCCAATTGACGATATGTTACCGTTTGATTCAAATTTATACAGTAAGTTCTTCGTCACACACTGAGAATGCGCCCTCTACATTTTTAATCGATCGCTTACACCGTTCCTGTAACATTTACAATTGAAGACACACATTTCACCATAGGGAGATGCCTAAGCTCATCGCCGAATGGCAGTTTTACCCACGAAATAATGTAAAAAAATGTTTAAAGTGTTATGAAAAACTGTCGAATCACTCAGTACATTGTGACTATTTCGTCTTCCCATATGTTAAAAAGTGGTTCTTTAAGGGATCGTCTCAGTGTGAAATTTTCGAAAAATGGATTTTTTTGTTGCATTATCGGATAGTATACACTGTAATAAACATTCTCTCAAATTTTTTAATCGAAATTCAAATTATTACGGTCGCTACAACGTTTCTTGTCGAAAGGGAACGGAGCGAGACATCTGCCTCGCCAATCTTTAAATGCGTTTTTCTCAGAATAGTGTTTTTCAAAACGGTTTCCACTCTCAAAGGAAGAGTTTTGAAGATATCTAGTTCCCCTTTGAAGAGAACATTTTTAACGTCATTCTTTATAGCGCTATGGAAGCTTTTTTTTTTTTTGAAATCTTCCTATTTTTTTTTTACGAAAAACTGTCGAGAAAAAGGGCCAAATTCGATACTTTTTGTTCAAACCGCCGCCATTTCGTCAAATTAAAAAAAAAACCCTTTCATAGCGCGATAGCGACTTTCCTACAGATTAATAATCTTTTTGAAATTTTTGTTTCAGATAAAAATTACGGCCGCAATCGTGGAAACCGTGCAGGACCTTTTTTTATTACGTGTCATTTCAACAATTTATTTAACTATTGTACATCCAATAAATAAACATTAAAAAAATCATTTTGTATTCGTCATGAATGTATTTATTTATTTTAAAAAAACCGGACCGATTAGTTTATTTGAACATTTAAAAAAAAATCGCGAAAATCAGTGATTTTTCGGAGGGTCACACTGAGACGATCCCTTAAGTGTACCTTTTATAAAAACGGCGTAAACGATCGATTTACAATTTAGAGGGCGCAATAAGTATACGACAAAGAATTTACTGTATAAATTGCAATCAAATGGTAACACATCGTCAATTGTCCCGAAACTCTTCAACCGCTTTTATATTTACGATTCACCATGCTACGTCAGTTCGAGGAAGAAGTAAAATGATTATTTATAGTGCAAGTTGCACAATTGTTCCTATTTTTATTTGTTGCTGATGCGATTATTTCCGAAGGTTAACGTTCCCGGAACAATCAAACGTGAAGATATGGAGGCGTTCAGCGATTCTGCCTAGCACGAAATGTTAATGAAAAAGTTCGACTCGGGACAATACGCCAGTGGATTCCACATGCTGTAAAACTTGAAGCTTCATACGTCGTTTGTGGTCACAACCAACAAGGTAGTTCCAACGAGTCAATGATATTGTCAATAATGCGATGCGTTCTTCGTGTCAAGAATTTTCAGACGCTCTGTCAAAGCTGCCATTATCGCGAAGCTGATACGAAATTTATCGAATTTCAAAATGTATCCACGATACCACATGACAATACCGAGCAGGGCTATTTGCCCTGATCGTACAAACTTGTCCAAATTCCATATGCTCCAGACTTACATAAGCTTGAATCGTGCTAATCCGATCGTGATACGATGTCGATCCAAATATTCTCTTCAACGTCGTTTTCGTTGTTCTCCGACGTTTTGACAATATTGTATCTAGCTCACAACATTAGAGAAAAAAAAACGTTCATGCGTCTTCGTACGTTAAAAAAAAATGGCTCCATTCTATCCTGCATGTATGAAAAATCTCACCACTACAAAATAAAGCCACCCTCTGATACTCGGAAACTCCATTGGCAGGACAATTAATCGATTTGCAGGCAAAAATTCAATACCAATGTAACATCATCGTTAAAAGCCGATCTGCGAAAAGAACGTTCGAAAGCGTCACCCATGCGAAAGAATAATCACTCGGTACTCGTCGGAATGCTTCGGGAAAAATGCTAAGAACGCTCTCACAATCACTGCTGGTCTTTCCCCTTACGTGAAAAATCAAATAAATTCAAATGGCAATTCTATTCAAATGAACGCCCATCTCGTGGCAAAGCAGATGATCAAATTTACCAGCGAAATTCTTGACTCGGGACACACGCTGTGAAAACGTGAATCCCCTTATACGGTGACCTCAAATCTACCTCGTTAAGATTCAGCATTCGAGTATACTGGCCAAATAGTGTGGTAGGTAAAGCGTGTAAGGGTAAAAAAAAGCAGCGTTGGGAGTGAAAGTACCACTGCCCCAAATAAGCACAGTAGGAGGGTTGATAGAAGCGTGATCACGATTCCGTCCTCTCTCTCTCTCTCTCTCTCTCTCTCTCTCTCTCTCTCTCTCTCTCTCTCATTCCCTCGCTTTCGCTACCACCCTCGCGCGCCCTCGAGAGTGATGACATAAATATACAGACATACAAGTCGGGTTGTTTCTCGAGCATACGTAGAGTCGGGGGCGGCAAAATATACACAACGAGTAGATCCAACCGATAGATAGGGCATGCACGGTGGTGTGTGTACACAGTACGGACCTCGAGGGGTTTTCTTGACGTAAGGAGAGCGAGATAACGACAGAGGTGAGTTAAACGTCCGTATACTCAAGCAAGCGAGCGAGAGCTACGAGAAATCGATTTTAACGACTTCTGGGCTTTCCAGCGAGGTCGAAACTATTCGGCTATCCGAATGGGACTGAACATTTCTGCACTGCACGAACCACCGAAGCACACTCGACCCTGCGGGCATACAGAGCGATAGGGTCAACTTCTCTCGCATACCCGATGCATCGATTGAAGCTTCCTGCAAACTGACCAACACACTAAACCCATATACGTCTACGCGTTCGAGTACACACTCTTATCCACGTACATAGTCGATATCACATGTCTCGATCTCCATAGTTCACATCTCAGCTACCCTTCATCCCTTATCTCTCGAGCACTATTGCCACACACTCGAGTACCGTGCCGCTAAATCGGCTCACATATTCGCGACTAAATCAAGTGGATTCGGGCGAGAAGGGCCTGCTGGCGCTCAGTACACTGCGGCACGTCAAGTAGCAAAAGGGTGAAAATTTCGAATTTTCCATCAATGAAAACGGGGAAATGGCCACTTGTGTTTTTTTTTTTTTTTTTTAAGACGTGTCGATCGACAGGACTCACCTCTCTAAGGATGTCTCTCGTCGTCTTCCCAACTTTGCACGTCACTCACTGGTTTCAACATATTACAAGTAGTTTTGTTTTTTCTTTCCTTTTACTTTTCTCTACTGCTTTGCTTGTTTTACAATATTTTCTAGTTCTTTCTTTTCTAACCGTTACTTCTCTGTTATCCTTGCCGTTTGGTCACGAGGGTGTGTACAGCGTGAGGCTAAGGGTAAAGAAGCGGTCGGTTGCAAAACGTGCTTCGCCACTTGTTTCATGGGCGCTGCGAGCAACGTTTCGCTCCACTATCGATTGCCATGTGTGTTAACACTTCCTTGGCCCACCGCACACGCTGCGCGCAAGCCGCCTTTTCTTCCTGTGTACACCCACTTACCCCCCCCCCCCCTGCCCCCTCTCCCACTCCCGTTTTGACTACGCACGCGCGCGTACTCGTTCAAATCTTAACGAGACAAACACTGTACTTTTTCTCTCTCTCATTTCCCTTTTTCCTCGCGTCTCTCTAAAACACGGAAATTTCTCTCTGTTTTTGTTTGCTTATCGAGCCCCTTCTAATTCGCTGCGGATTCGACGCGACAGTGGCTCGCTCGTTCGAGCAACTGACGCCTTCGTTTTCTCGAAGTCATGGGGGCAATCCGGTGGGGCGGAAAAACAAGCGAAAAAAAATTTCCGAATTGACGGTCTTGGGGGTGGGGGAGTGGGGGGGGGGGGGGGACGCTATCCGGGAGTGGTGGGGAAGGGAGGTGACTCGCTCGGATGCTCGTCGAGCGAGGAAGGTCTTTTGCTATGATATACTTTCGTATTGTGTGTATACTAAAATAAAGCCTGGGTATCTCTACTGTGTGCGAGCTTGTTTTTCCCAGAATGGCACTGTGCGAGGTACTGCACACGGGATCCGCGACTGAGTCGCTCTTTGGCCGCGCTCAGCTGCTCTACCCTGGGGTGTAGTGCTTGCTGATTCTCTCTGTCTCTCTTTCTCTCCCTCTTTTTCTATCTGCGCGGATTTTGACGAGGCGGTACTTGGACTCAAGCCAGCTCTGCGCCTGACTAACCGATAAACTCACGGGAACAAATATGTGTATGTATGTACTCGTGGGCTTGCGTATGGGTGTATATATTCATTTATATTTATATGGATATGCGTGTGTATATATGTGTCACTATTCTGTATCTTGATATCATCGGGACACATTAAACTTCTTTCGGCATGTAATACGAGAGAAAGAGAGAGAGAGAGAGAGAGAGAGAGAGAGAGAGAGAGAGAGAGAGAGAGAGAGAGACGGCGAGTGCGAGAGCACGCGCAATCGAGAGTAACAGCAGCTTTTTCGAGGCTGCAGATTGTATAGAAAACAGTTACGATCGATTGTAACGCGCGTCGCGTTTAACAATAAATGGGAACGCCTCGCGACTCGTTCCCTCTCTTCCACTGCCTCTCCGCTCCTTTTGCTCAACCCCCCCCCCCCCCGTCATTTCGTATTTCCACGCTAGGCGCGCGCCAGGAAGCTCTTGGAGAACGGAACTTCCGGTTTGCCGCACGCTGTTAAATGCTCGGCCACGCGAGGCTACTCGTGACTTGGGGTCACATGAAAATGAGATTACGATCTCGGGAGATACGTGTAGGTATATATATACGTGCGAGGAGGACGATAAAAGATACGAGAAAAAAAACGGAAAAAATGTTGGCACGTGCGAACAAAGATGAAACTTGGCAACGGAAGAGGCCGCGGTGACGTTTAATACGGGACGAGGATTCCCGAATGATCGATCAGTGAGTTTTCGAAATGTAGAAATTGGAAGCGGCGAAGTGTAAAATAAGAGCACAGTAAACTAAAATAAAAGCTGAGTGCCCAAAGTTGATCGAACGACTGAACGATTCTTTCGATCGTGGCGGGGATAATTCTATTGGTCAAGTTATGGTGTTACACTTTTCGATTGAGGAATAAAAAATGTGGAATACACAACAGTGCAAGGAAATAGGGAAAATTGAAGAAGATCGACGAAAAACCGAAATTCAAATAGAGAAAGTACAAGTTTTTAGGGCCAAGGTAAAGAGTTTCGGGACAATTGACGATATGTTACCATTTGATTCAAATTTATACAGTAAATTCTTCGTCATATACTGAATGCACCCTCGAAATTTTAAATCGATCGTCTACACGGTTTCTACGACATTTACAATTGAAGAAAGACTTTTATATGGGGAGATGCCTACGCTCATCACTGAATGGCAGTTTTACGCACGAAATAAGGGGAAAAAATGTTTAAAATGTTATGACAAACTGTCAAATCACTAAGTATATTACGACACTGATGACGAAATCGTCATAGTGTACTGAGTGAAAAACTGTCAAATCACTCAGTATATTATGACAATGTCGTCTCACTTTACATTATGACAGTTAAGCAACTCCCTATGTTAAAAAGTGTTTATTCAATTATAAATTTTATAGAGACGGTATAGACGATCGATTAAAAATCCAGAGCGCGCAATCAGAATACGACAAAGAATTTACTGTACAAATTTGAATCAAATGGTAACATATAGTATATTGTCCCGAAACTCCTTAATTAGATACACCTGAAATAAATGCAGTGAGCAAGCAATCGGCCGGAAACCGATGAAGGACTAGAGAAGGCGCCGGGGTCGAAACTTCTCAAGGTATAATTTCCGCCAGCTACTTTGCACCACCAGCTATTTGGCGAAATGGCTACCAGTTATTTGTCCGATGCGTCCTTCCCCTAAACTCCACTCTATGACCGTATCTATGCTCGTAGCCATAACGTTACTTGTGTACCATCCTAACCTTTTTGTGGTAGCCTCCACCGGAATGATAGATACCTTAGTTAATTAGGAGTTAGTTAGTTAAGATCCTTTACTTAATTTGGCATCGCAGATTCCTACAAATTAATAATAAAGTGATAAGGATTTGATGTTTTTTGTTTTCAAATCAAATAAGACTCGTTTATTATCACAAGGCTTGGTCTAAACTTTTTATTGTAATCGATCATTGTTTCGCTCATTGAAACTCGTCTTTGCATTTTTTATTTTTTGTTACAACATTGATTACACTTCAACGTGTTTCTTTTAAACATTTGATGTCTCAATCAATGAAATTTTGATATTTACCCGGTGCGTTGGTCTAGTGGTTAGCGTGCTAGCCAGCAGATCGGGAGGTCGCAGGTTCGAATCCCAGTTGTGTCACTTTCGTCGTGAAATGTTTTTCTTCCACATTTTTCAGAAGTTTATCCGATTGTAGTTATGAAATTTATGTTTTAATAATAACAATCTTTTTCCAAATGTAGCATCTATGGATACGACTGGACATAGATGCAAATATGGATAGAACTGAATAGTAAATGATTGAAAGAATCGTGTTCGTACGACGAAGAGATTCAACAATAAAAGATCCCCGTTCATGCTTCACCAATATTTTTTTATACTCGATTAATCGAATCGTCGATTTTTTAGAGGAAAAAATCGATTTTCCGTAACGATACTTTAAAAAAATATAGATTTCTTAATAATCGACTATATTTCGAACATCGCCCATGCCTACCACTGTCGTTTCAAGACGTGTATGTAAGACCGTGTGTCATACACCTGGTCGTATGGTATAGCAAACTTTGGCAAAATACATTGATATAATGGCCAAATTTTCAACACGAAAAATTACTCGAGATCTTGCTGTGTTTCGGGGTACAAGATGGATAATATCAGGTTGATAAAAAAGTTTTGTCGCAATAATTTCAATATAAGTTATTTATTTATATATCTTATACAAAACATTTATTCCCTTTGCCCAAAACTGCGGCGGCTGGAACTCAAAGAAATTTAGAATATCCCTTCTGAGATCGTCGACGTTTATGAAAGTTTTGTTTCTCAAATATGCCTTCAAATGTCTGAACAAATGGTAGTCAGATGGCGCGATGTCGGGAGAGTATGGTGGATGAGGAACGGTATTCCAGTGAAGCTCAGTGATTGTTTTGTGGATTTCCTTTGCGACATGGGGTCTCGCGTTGTCGTGGATAAGATGCACAGTCGCGCGTCTTGGCCGTTTTTTTCTAATAGCTTTTGCCAATTCCTGGAGATTCTCGATGTATGGTGTAGAGGAGATCGTCTTACCTACAGGGAGAAAATTGTGAAACAGCATTCCCTTTGCGTCCCAGAAACAGCACAACAAAACCTTTTGTGAGTGACGATCAGATTTCGGTTGGTGTGGCGATTTTTCTCCGATAGGAAGCCAGTAGGCTAAACGCATTCTGTTATCGTACAAGACCCAGCTTTCATCTCCCGTCACAAGATCTTCGAAAAACTCCTTGCGATGGTGGCGAAGCAGGAGAGACTGGCACATGGTCACACGACGGTTCTTATTGTCGTTGGTGAGACGGTGTGGTATCCATTGAGCTAAAACCTTCCTGTATCCCAAGTTGTGTAAGTGATTGACTATTGACGGTTGGGTGCAGCCAAGTTATCTTGCTAGTTCGTGCGTACTTGCTTCTGGTTTTTCTTTGATGCAGCGGAGTAATGCTTTATCATCGATGGTCGACGGTCGTCCGTAACGTTCCTTATCTTCAAGGCTTGTGTCTCCAGATTTGAAACGATTGAACCAACGCTGGACTGTTCGATGAGAAACTACGTTCTTGCTGAATGCATCCTGTATATTTTTAGCAGTTGTGCTTGCGTTCGTGCTGCGCCGCCACTCGTAAAAAATGATCGCTCGAAGTTGCTCCTGCGAGATCGAAGCCATTTCTGTCCACTAGAACGCGCGCTCGCCCTTTTATACCCTGACACGTGGAAGAGTAGAAAACATTCTAGAATATTCTCGACATAGCTCGATGTCATATTGCGTCAATACGTAAAAAGACATTTTTTTAATTTTTGCGACAAAACTTTTTTATCAACCTGATAAAAGGGAACTGCCGTTCCATGAGCCACCTAAAGATAAAGTCTTTAAAAAAAAAGTGGTTGACAGCTGCGAAAACTACTCTCTTTAGGCCATCAAGGCGCATTTGTAGTAAACCCTAAGACTTTCCCTTTCCAAGTTTGGATCTTTATAAATAATTAATCGAGTAATATTTAAAATTATTTTTGTTATATACAATGTATAAACATAATTTCAGACGTGCCCTGTAAAATGTATGCTCCGGAAAATAGCATCACTCCTCGCAACCTGCGAGTGACTCTCATAACCTCAAAAAATGTAAATCTACAGCTAACGGAGCTCAAAGAACAGCAGATAAAAAATCGATCACTGCAATAGCATCTTTACAATCTAGCATGGAGGTTAATCCAATAGCCAACTCGCGAGAAATCAAGTACGAAGTAATCTTGTACGTTTGAGGCTACACGTCGTGAAATGTTTTTCTTCCACATTTCTCGGCGAAAGACTGGGTTCCGTGACTGGGAGGCGAACTTGGGTCCGGCTGTATCGGTATAGGTTTTTCGCAGTTTCCCTATGCCCATGGCCGACATGCACGGTGAATACGATACAGAGGGGGGAGTCGGCTACGGCCGCAAGGTGGGGGGTGGAATGGGAGGTAGACAGGGAAGTTGCGGATTGCGAGATATAAGGTAGTGGAATGCGGGGCAGAGGAGGGATGTGGAATTGGAGGTAGAACGAAGTTGAGGTGGGTTAGTGCACGTAAAAAGGGGAAGACCCTGTACGGCTCGAACAAATCAACTTAAAAAAAATGAATTTAAAAGAATTGATATTTTGTGAGTTATTGTAAAAAAAATAAGATTAGATTGGTTTAATATTACGTATAAAAAAAATTAGAAAATGAATATACGGCTTTTTACTTGGTCACGGGTGAACTGTCAGTTTGAGTCACATTGTACATGTATAGGTATATATCACATCCTTACATACGGTCTTACATACAGGGCTTGCAATTCGATAGAATTTCAATGGTGGGGGTGACTCGCGTATTAAAGCTGTTTTTGGTGTCGCTAGTATCGAGGGATGTTGTTTTGATAGTAAGACGTAACCTGCGTATTCTGTGATTCCAAGTATATGACTACCACATAATTTGGTTAGTCGAGTGCAATAAACACGTTAGCGACTTATAATTTCAGTTTTCCATGCGAAGAACATGGCTCAGATATTCTATCCTACGCGATTGTTTATTACATTCTGTTGCGCATGAAGTAAAATGCACTCGAGAAAAATATGAAATAAACAAAAAATGTTAGAAAATTGTCGATATTAACAAACCAATAAAATGTTGGTTATTTCGCTACATTGTACGTTTTGTCTGCAATTTTTTTAACCTGCACAACAACAATTAATCAGTCTTTCATGCCGCCACCATCTTGAATTTCAAGGGATGTATATTGGTTTTTATAGAATTTGTCCACTCGAAATTATTTTTGCGTGCAAAATATAAGGTGTTATCTCCATATTTATCGGTACCGAAAGTAGCGGTCGATGTATACGTGTACATAGAAATACTTGCTACTAGTAACCTTAAGGGGCCAGTCCACTTTGGAGCCACGAAAAAAGGCTATTTTCGCGATTTTTTGTTGTTGAAGGTTTTATAAAAGATATGAATATAAAAGTTGTTGGGCTTGATGAATAAAGTCTTGAAATACATTTAAAAAAAATTTAATTCATTTTTATTCATTTTTAAGTACAAAAACTATAGTTTAACGTAACGCCTCAAAAATAGGTGGGCTAGGTAGCTCCATCACAACTCGGCAACGGCTTGTCTGAAACAAATAAATCAAAGTCCATTAGATTCAGTATGACACCAGCTACAAAATGACCCTCGGATATAAAGTTTTATGAAAAAATAAAAAAATGGCAAATGAAAAACGAGAAAAGTAAAAAAACGCGTTTTGTCGCAGAGTAAAAATCCAAATTTTAAAACCATCGAGTGTCATCTTGTTGCGTATCATGTTTACAATGTGTGGTTCAAATTTCAAAAGAATCAGTTTATTAGTTTTAGAGATATGATGGAGCTAGATTTTAAAAACGTTGTTTCAAGAAAAACGCGTTTGAAGTTTATACTATGAAAAACTCTTACCTAAACTCAATCGGCAATTCTTGCACCGTACAAAATCCCTTTTGATTGCTCATCATCGTCGATTTCTTCGAGTCTTGCTTGCTTTCGATGTTTTGAAATTTTCAAAGTGGACTGGCCCCTTAATTATTTGTGCCATTTACAAATTATTAAAACGTGCCTTCTTTTTTTGCAGCTATAAATGCATTAAAGAAAAAATAACAGTGCACGGGAATTGAACCGAAGATAACAAACTTTTTAAGCAGGTATCGACCTATTCAGCTGCAATGTATTTTATACATGAAAGAACAAAATTGATTTATGCTTATTAAACTCCCTTGGATCTCAGTGGTGGGGTTGATGGATCATTCCCCAATTAATTACTAGATAGACTTTCCTGATCTATACTCGTCAGTTTATGAGTTTATGTATTTCTCTTTGTATAGGAATAGTATGTATAGGAATATCATTTGTTTTTGAACAGCTTATGGAACATTTAAATTCTCAGGCTAGGCTCTAAGGCGAATGCGTGGCTACTGTTGTCCACAGTCTTACATACAGGTCTTGAAACGACGGTGGTGGAGGTAGGCCTGCTTAGTGTCCAAGAAAGGTTGCGAGGTCGATCTCTCCGATTTCAATGAAATTTGGCATGCTTGTAGAATGGGTAAAAATAGGCGACACGTATTTGTTTACATTTGCGGAACCCGATTTTTAAGGGTTGAAACGCACCCGTGAAAATTGGAGTGTTCTTCGTCGAAAACGTTTTAACTGTACGAGATATGTAAAAATTTCGAATTGCAACAATGCTTATTTCTTCGTGTACCTTGCAGCGTAAATCGAACCTTGTAGTAATTAATTAATTGGCGAACCTTGCAGCGTAAATCAGAATTTCACGAACCTTGGCCCACGGTCTGAACACTTAGCGGGCCTACAACCACCATCGTCGTTTCAAGACCGTGTGTCATACCCCTGGTCGTGACGCGGCAAAATAGGTGAGAGTTGATTGTACTTATGTTGCAGTGTTGCCAGATGGTTCTGGCGGCTTCCCCTTAGACCATCGCTGGTTCCCCCTAAAAATCTCCTAAATAGCCCCCACTGAGCCACTGACCTGAACTGTGCTGTAAATGAAGGGTAATTTTCGCGATCGGTCAAATGTCGTCAAATAGATATTATTTAAAATGCATTTCCAACTTGTGTATTGAGTATTTTGTTTTGAAACTTGATTGCTGCAATCTGTGCGAATTGAAGATGAAGATGAATACTTTTTTATGGAAATAATTGTTGTAGTTAGGTGCAACTCACGGTCGGTAAAAACATTTATCGTGGTATGGTAATCTGTCTTTGAGCGTTGGAGGGGATCTATTTCTTTTTGAATTTGCATATTATAAGACGCCGAGTATATACTTTGAAGTATTCTATAGCGTAACTTATACTTATTGACGACGGTCCATTCCAAATCCATTTTACGTATTTTTGCCCCCTGAATACGAATTCACTATTAATTCCCCCAAAACCCTAAATTTGTATTGAAAAAGTGTGGAAAAATTGGCTAAAATCGATGGTCTCTCTTTGAAATTCTGCCAAAAATGGAAAAATACCCGCAGCATGATGGATGAAGCGGCATTTCAAAGCAAAAACGATAACGAACAGGATGAGCACAGAGTGGATTCCCCATCGGATTGATACTTATTGCAATGAAGAATTCACTGATGCATGAATGGCTAAATTTCGGCCCTAATTGTCAGGAAATATACCGAGGATTCCAACATCGCTGTCATTTATATTATCATAAATATTCCCGGAGCTGAAAGGTTGCAACATACGAGCTGTCGGCTTAAAGTCACAGCAATCAACGCTGAGCGTGAGTCGAACGTGCATTATAGCCTCGACCATTGCGACCGACGTTTCGTTTGGCAGGTTGTATCGGTTGGGTTTAAATGGTTGTTTTCGTTTGTTTGTTTGCGTTCACTCGGAATCGGTGCACTTGTGGTTGGTTTTTTAAACTTGTTTTGAGGGAAAAAACCTCGTAAATTTATAATCCTCTAAAAATACCCTCACGCTTCAGAATTCTCCTAAAAAAACTCCTAAAAATGTTTTCCTCCTATTTCTCTCCTGACTCGGGTAAAATACCCTTAAATCTAGGAGGAAATCTCGTAACGTGGTAACACTGTTATGTTCGCGATATCCAAGTCTTGGCGCCTCTCGTGGCCTAAGGCAGAAGCTCTACTAGTATAACAAACTTTGGCAAAATACATTGGTAACAATAGTCAAATTTTCAAAACGAAAAATTACTCGAGATCTTGCTGTGTTTCAGAGTGCAAGATGGATAATAAAAGTGAACTGTCGTTCCATGAGCCACCTGAAGATAGTCTTTTAAAAAAAGTGGTTGAAAGCTCCGAAAATGACTCTCTTTAGGCCAATTTATAGCCAACTCGCGAGAAATCAAGTACGAAGTAATTGTTTACTTTTTAGGCTATACGTTGACCGGCCATATTGGAATATCGTTGCTCCACCTCTAGGATGTGAAAATCGCGAAAACGTGGGCGCGTTATAAATACAAGCCAGCGACCGAAACTGTGGGAGAGAGAGATCGTTTGGAAATTCCTTTTAAGTACGGAAATCAAAAGATCCGCAAGATATGAGAAAACGAATCGAAAGGATTATGAAGCTGGAATGAGACATGGATGATTACTTTCAGTATTTATTTCCTCCATGAAACGAAGACGTCGTCAGTACGAAATCTCTGGGAGCAAGTCGTCTGAGACCAAGTAGTTCGCTCTCCGGTTCCATATTGAAGAGCTCCGGCCACCGCGATCATGACGCCATTGTCGATGCAAAAACGCTCGTCCGTTGCGTACAGCTTGGCTCCTCGTTCGTCACACATGATGCCCATCATTTCTTGCAGTCTCTCGTTACACCCGACACCGCCCACTATTAGTACCTCGTTAGATCCGACGTGCGCCATCGCTCGCTCTGAAATATCATTATCAATTAACTAAATTGACGCAATTACCGCGACCAAGGCCTTATTTTGTTTGAACGTATGCTGGCTTAACGCACAATTCACTCAAGCCCCACGATCACCAGGGTTCTCATGACTCGTTTTTCGACTTTGGAGCAATATACCCAAATTCATTCATTTTTCTGTTGTTTAATCTTTTTTGTGAACGATAGCAACAACTACGACCATATTGATAATAATATAAATATACTCATTTTACTTCATCAGTGAGGAAGTAAAGTTGTACGCGAAAACAATTATTTTCGACATTTTAATAGAAGTGTGTTCATAATGTTCTAAAACATGTGGTCGTTTTTTATGTACGCGCATAAACTTTTACAGCTTTTGAGATATCAGGAAGAATATTTGCATACCAATAGATATAGATTTTGGCAAATACATTTTGCAAAAACCGATAATTTTCATAATTCCACAATAGAATCAGTTTCCCCCTCAAAGTACCATATCTCATAAACATGACCGATACATTTTATTCGAAAAAAAAAACAAACAAAAGACAAAAACAAAAATGAAAAACTATTAAGTTAAAACAGATTATTTAAGTTAATCCTAGGCCTATTATTAAACCCATTTTTCAAACGCTACGTCATCGCACATGGTCTGTTCGAACAACGATTTTGTTACGTTTATAGCTTGTAAACAAATGTGTATTTTTTAGCTTTAATTATGCTAAAATTAGAACCCCAGGCTCTGCTTAATAAGAATAAAAATAACACAACGCGAGACAAACATTTGTCCGGAAGCTATAACTCTTACAGCAAGATGCGAAAAATGTTCTCAAAGTACTGCTGAAAATATAAAATTTGCGAAATAATGAAGAATTTTATAATGAAAAAAAAGCGTCTATTGTTCAAATAGACAAGACTCTTAAGACAGACTCTTAATGATTACCGAAAATATGAGTTTAGAAAATGATTTCTTCAAAGATTAAACCACCACCATTTTTTGAGCATGTCATTCGATTTCTCAGGTTTATTGGATTCTTCTCCGTTCTATCAATTTGCAAATATTTTTCCGAATTTTCGGAACCCACATATAGATACGCACTTTTCGCACAGAAAATTATTGAACGTTGACGAAGGCAATTTCACAAAATATGACCACCGTAAAATTATCCACGTAGGTCGGACCATTGATCATACCTGTTATTTCTATGAGCATCGCGAAAGCTGTCTCTTGCAGCGAAAAACATAGATCCTCCTTGCTATATTCGCCACTGCTTAGCCAACCGTCCACGTGCTCCTCGACGTTTGATAAAATACCGGAAAAGGACACATCCATACCCTTCACCACATAGGGCAGCGGTGCCAAACGGTTTCCCCTTTTTTGTTTCGAAAAAGAAAACGTGGGGATGGTAAAACAACGATGCAAGCTTTGCGAGACAGCGTACAAAGGGATGCCTCATTCATTCGCTTCTTTCTAGTTTTTGTAATCATGTTTTTTGGTTTCTGTAATCACCAAAGGCAGTTTCGTCAGCGAAGAATGAGTTTATTATATTCATGACAAATAATTATGTGGAGCTGTGGAGCAAATTATGTGGCGATAATTATGTGGAGCATTATTATGTGGAGATAATTAGGTGAAGAAGTTATGTGGAGATAATTATGTGGAGCTGAAAAAGTGATTATATTCGAATATTTTTATTTGTAGAATCGTTTGTAACGTTCGATTCAAGAACGGGTGAAAGAGGTGAAGCCCCCGCCCACAATATATATAGTACAAATTGGCATTTTGTACTATGGAGATTTTTTATCCGACATTTTCTTTCCCGAGTGCAAAAAATTCAAGAATATTGATGAACATAGCAAAAATTTCGAAAAACAGTAAACGTTTTTCGGCCCAAAGTGTGACGAAATTGGAAATAGGAGTTTATAAAAACGGCGATTGGTAAGACGATCCGGCATGTGAAGCAGCTTTGTCCTGGGCCAATACTCGGATTGGTGATCGCTTATCTACGCATTGGTTTGCGCGCCGACTACCTAGCGGGAGGCTATTTTGCTGAATAACCGATGGGCGGCTCTCGTATTCCACAATTTCCCTGTACCCTCATCGTGCAAACGCGATGCACTAGTGCATTACGAACGAGTGACTGTGGGCAACACTCTTGTGGGGTCTCCAAGATAGAGGAAATAGTAAGCCGAAGAATATGGTAAAAATAGTAAGCCGAAGAGTTCGGTAAAAATTTCGTTTGGGCATTAAGGGTGGAGCACCTTTAGGCGAGGAAAACATTTGCTGATTTTCATGATTTTGTTTTAAAAGGAATGTTTTCTTCAACATTTTTGAGACAGCGAATGTTTTATTACTACTTTCAGCTGTTACAAGGTGTTTTTTCTGTATTAATCTTTCAAAATGGCGGACGTATTTGGTGGACAAAATGGATTTTCAAAACTGACGTGACGAATAGCTGAAAAACTAACCGACTGATTCTGATTAAGTTTGGTATAAATCTATCTAACCTTATTGTCTAAAACATTACCCTAAATGTTCTTGAAAACTGAAAGAAAGTATTTTTTATTGATAAATGTAGCCATGTTTCGGAATATTCAATCTTTTTGTTTCAAAGCGTACCATTTCATCGATTTTTAACATTTCTCACTTTCTCTTGGTATGAGCGTATGAGTGTTAATGAAAGAGAAATTTCCGTTAGTTTTTTTTTTCTTCAAATTAATTCCACCGTCCGATAACATCTGCTGCAGCCGGTTTGAAAGACCGTGTCATACCCAAGTAGCAATTTTCAAAAAGTTGTCCAAAAGTCGGCTAGGTGAGTACCAAATGCCCGCCCGGAAGTTATCTTAAAGTTAACAACCATCCAAAAAGATAACTGTTGGACACATGGTAACTTATAGGTAGCTTCCAAGCGGACATTTGGTATCCATTTGGACAACTTCTGGACGACTGTTTGGAAATTTCTACCTGGTTAACTAGGCCATTTTTAAAGATTTCGTAAAAAATACTATGTAACAGCCAAAAGTAGTAATAAAATATACTCTAATTTTCAAAAATGGTGAAGAAATCTTATCAGAAAAAAGAAAATTTTAATCAGCCATTTTTTCTTTCCCTAAAGCTGTCTCCTCCCTTAAATGGGATTGTACGGGCCTGCACACGCATACAGAAGAGCATTAGCAATAAAACCGAATGTAATACCTCAATGTCAATTCCTCTGTTCTAAGTATGTGTGCAAAATTTGTGGTCCAGAAAACACAACAAGAAAAAGCATAATGAAAAAATAGTACCAAAGGTTTTAGATTTTTTATGTGGCCAATTTATGTTTTGAAGAAACTTTTTCGAAAATTTCACAATTATTCACTAAATAATTGTGGCATTATTGATTGTACAGAAAAACTTCTTTTTTTTCTTCTCGTTTGGCTCTAATATAAATCCTCACTAAACTCTATGGCAAGACTGTAAACAGTTGAGCGGTTCGAAAACTACAAACGTGAGGTGCGTCACTCCCCAGAATTTTGTATTAATGAAGTTAAATATTAATAAACTCACGTGAAAAAATCAATAGGATAATTTTTTTTAACCGGAAGTTCTAGGCCTGGTATGAATATTATGCAACTGACGACTTCACAGCTAGAAAATATATTTAGGACTTTCAACATTCGGGGCCTTTAGTCAGCGATTCTCTCCCCCATACATGCTTGACAGGTGATGGCTTGATAGTGTTTGGTTCTTAGTAATAGTGTTCTCCCAATATAAGTATTGATTCACCAACCGTGTTAATATATCCCAACATAAATGTATCTCAATGCGTCGCATCATAAGTATACTAGTGATAAGATATTTAATAATTGAATATGAATAACTCAAAAATGCAGGTGTCTTATAATGTGTTATCCTTATTTTGCATGGTATTGAAGTTTGCATCGTTGGGATGCAACGAAAATTCTTTTCAAATTGATACTTTCATCGTCATCCAAAATCATATTTAGCAGATTTAGGTCGTAGATCGCTATAAAAGAATCCCAAAAAGGCGTCGCTCGATTTTTGTAGCTTGAATTTGCCAAAAAATTTGCGCAAAATAAAGGAATAATCATTTTCGTTGCGTCGCAACGATGCAAACTTCGTCATTATTTTGTACCATTTGCTTTGAAGATGTAAAATTCTTAACATTTATGCATTTACTTTGAATCCCAATGTTCCGCAAATAGACCAACACTGTGCAACAAAGCGACTAATGGCGACTCACCTTTTCGCCAGCTGTTCTATATTATAACCAGGACTAGGGTCATTGGACAATTTCAACAGTCTTGCGAATCTGTCCAAACAATTGCCAACCGCGATGTCTATGGTCTCGCCGAATATTCTGTAACGCTGTTTAGAATACGCTATTATTTGCGTATTTCCACCCGAGACGTAGAGTACAATAGGATTTAGGCTTCCGGTGATTAATCTGCCCATTTCTATGTGGCCAATGCAATGATTCACTCCGACTATAGGTTTGTTGTAAAGTTGCGCCATTGTGCGGGCTACCAGAGCCAGGACGGTCAGAGGGCCTCCCATTCCCGGCCCCTTGGTGTAACAAATAACGTCCACCTCTTTCATCGTTACATCTGCGTCTTTTAGAGCTTCCTCCAATATTTCAAGAACGCAAGATCGATGATGTACAGCGGTCTCCTTCGGCAAGAATCCTTGTTCGTACCAAAATTACACACAATAAAATTATATTTCTCGTGGAAGAGTTTGATAATTCTGTCTTTAAAAAAAACTCGTAATTTCAAATTCTCCCATTGAACAATTGTACTTCTTTCCTAAGCATAGTAGGTGACTAGCCCATAGACTAACAGTCGAAATATGATCAAATTTGTAAGGCATTTGTCTTCTATAAAAGAGAATGTATAAATGGCGTTGAAATTTGCAACATTGGAATGCAACAAAAGTAATTCAAAAAATTTCTTCATCTTTATCATAATCTATTTTTGCGACCCAAATCGGCAAACAAAATGTGAGTGATAGAAGAAAAATTAACTTTCGCTGCGTTCCTACGATGCAAATTTCAATATTGTACGTATAGAAAAATAGAAAAGCCTAGTATGCAACTGCAAATTTCTAGTTTTTGAAACCCATACTACAATTCCATTGCAATCAAATATATCAAGGAATGTAACGGTACACAATTGCCGTTTATTTGAATGTTCAATATGATCTAATAGCAGACCGTAACCTATCGCCAGCCAATAATGAATAACAATGGTTGAGGTATAGTGGTATTAAATATATTCAACAAGCTGTATTGTTTATTGCTCTCGAAAACACTTGTGAAATATAAACCTTTCAAGTTCGATATTTTACCCGAAATGCTTATGTTTAATGAGACTTTGTTTGCTAATTTGGATATCGGGTAGAGATTCTTTGAACAAAACAAGATTCTCCGAGCGAACAAAACAAGCAACACAGTTTGCATCATTGGAACACAATGAAAATAAATATTTACTAATGCCTTTAATATATTTTGGCATATCTTACGCACAAAAATCGCGCAATCATTTTTAAAGATATTTATTTAGCTGTCTACTATACATATCTATAAAAAATATCTTGAGTAACAATAAAAATAGGGCACTTGAAATGTACAAAGGGACACTTTGTACTCCAACGATGCAAACTTCAACACCTTCACACTTCAACACCGTTGAGCAAAACTAGCTATCACTTGCTGGAGTAGTAAGAGTCAAATTGATACAATAATATTTCATGTTCCCTTAGACTTTTTTAGTACGATATATACTTTGCACGTTTGACGCAGTTGTTGTTATTTGTTATACATTCTAAAGTTGACTGTGCTCAAAAAATGTTCACCAAATTAAGCGACTTTAGATCGATAGATTACTAATAACGAATCCGTGGACAGCTATTATTTTGCACTTTACATTGCGCAAAACTTGATCAAATTAAATATTTGAGTAATACCATTAGGACATGTCAGATAATTAAAAAATGCGGAGAGCACGAGTGAAAAGAAGTTTTGCATCCTGAGTAAAAAAGGACTCTTCGAAAAATGAGGAATTTCGAGATGCCCGAATTCGCTGTGCTTTTACCTTCGCCAGGTGGTGTGACATATGTACGACGTACGTTCGACAAAACTTTGTCATCCCGTATTATTCCTATACCTATTTTATTGGCGCTACCCTCAAAACCAATTGCGACCACCATTGTTCTTATCGGTACACGAGGTTCGTATGGCTAGACCGTTGTTTTTCTACTCTTGTGTACGCTCAATCAGTTTTTTTCTTCTGCTTATGCATGCTCAATTAGTAAATATTTATTTTTTGTTTTCGAAATGAACTTAAACGTTGTCAAGATGAAGTATAACGAATCGGAGCTTGATCGCGCTTATAAACGATTGTAGTGCAGCCCGCCGCTGTTAACATGCACGTTCCCACGGTCAACAAGCCACAAATCTAGTCACGTTCCGCAGTACTACAAATTTGTTTTGAGACTATTGGGACTGCTCTTCGGAAAAATATCGATATATTTACGATTCTTTGGTGTTTAATAACTCGTTAAGAATTTTACAAAAGTTTTTCCGTTAAACTCATTTTCTTGTAGGTTATGTTGCAGTGTCTCGGTCACAAAAACTATAGCTACCGACGGACACGCAAACATTTTTTCTTTCACGCAAATCAACAGAAAGAGAACTGGATGTTTTTTCGCGTTCGGTTTCCTCGTGATCGGACCCTTAAGGTTGTTATGGGGTTCAGCCGTCGTGGTTGAAATACGAGGGGAGCGCCCTATGCATGTGCACGGAGCCGATAGACTGTATCAACTGCTAGCTTTCAAATAATCGTCATATTAAACGTACGTTTTCGAACTATTTTTTTACATCTTTTTGTAAAAAAATGCATTTTTGAACATTCCGTGATTACATTAAGTGTTTTCATTACTTTGTATAATTATTTTCTATAACTTTTTCTCGCTCAATTAACGCAAAACGAATTGGCAACGTCGTAAATCGTGGTATATCATAATGCTCAGGTTGGCAGAAATGTCGCGAAGATAGAGACATATGCGCCTCGTTCGTAACCTCAATATCGGCCCAAGGAGCTGTCAAAACTGAATATTGGTCCGAGTAAAAAAAGTTCCGCTGGAAAGAAAAAGTGTGTACTAAAGCTGTGTATAATCTCGAAGAAATAAATAAACTTTGATAATTTTCCGATATTCTAAAAAAATATGTTTGTATGATAAAAAATCCGCGTCATTTTGTCTCTGCTTAGAAATGTCTAGAAATGTATAATTTCTGGACATAGTTATCAAATTAATATTAAGTAATTATTACTAGTTAAGAGAATAAGTACCAATAATATTCGTTGTTAATTATCCTGACCGAGTAGTTTGAGGTTCCCGGGCATAATTATCGAATACCGATAAGATAGGTAGCATTTCTGCCGTCTACAACGTTGCCATAATTGCACAGTCTAATATTTTGTGTGCTTGATTTTCGCACAAATTCGCTATCGAAAACATTAATAATTTTATAACGGTACTGTGAATCCTCATTTTCACGGTACCAAGGGTTAGTCCGATTATCAGTCGAACCGTAGCTATTTTTTCAGCTCTGTGGTAACATTTACTTAGCAGTATTAATAATGTACTGAAAAATGATCGGGAGTTTTCCATAAGCGTAATGTAATTAGTTCACTAAAAACGTAATTAGCTCGGTGGTAACATGTTGACTTAACCCCATAACAATCTTAACATAGGGCATTTAAGGAGGTTCTGGCGGACCAGTTGAATTGAATGACGGTTTATCAATGTTTTTTTTCCAATTAACCTCAAATAATATGATAGCATACGATTTATTCTGTAGATGCTAATTTTTCACAAAATATATTATGAAAGATTAAAAGAATGCATTTTAATTTTTTCATTAGGCGAATAAGAAAAACTTAGATGTTTGTACCAACTTGAAAAAATAAAAAAATTACCAATGATTATTATGAAAAAACTGCGTCAGCGAATGCTTTACGCAACTCAGAATCAAATTTTGAGTAATTGATAATTATGCCTATTTATATTTATGTGACGAGATTATTTATTATTACCATTAATTAATATTAAGTGTTGCCGACTAACGAGAACATCGCGCACATTCGGTTGCCAGCAATGCTCTTCATTCGCCGGCCAAGATTCGTAATCGATCAAATTTTGATGGTTCAATATTGAATATATATGGTTTACGATGATTATGATGCATTTTTTCCTTCCAAATGTTCACAAAGGTCTACTTTGCGTTAATCCATTGTTAGAAATGGCTTATTTTGGCGCTAAATAAAAGATGATCGTCAACAAAACCACTTTTGGGTAAGATCTGCACCCCGTTTATTGTTTTTTTTTACCCCAATGCTGGCTACGCCAAAGAATAAGCATGATAAATGTTTTACCGATAAGCAAAAAAAACCATATAAGCTTATACAATTCGGGCAACACGTGAGCCGTGTTTGGACCTCTTGAATAACGGATGTGGAAACTAGCGCCACGCGTCAAGTCCTTCAACCAAGTTTAGTCTCGAGCGCCGCGACCGTAGAACGACGGAACTACGAATAGCTGTGGATGTTGCACACTTTGTCGTCAGTCCTTTAGCCGCGTCCGTCATGGCATCCGCCGAGGAATTAGGTGTTTCTGCCCTCGTGCACGATTATTTGCTCAAAAAGGATGCAGCCCTTGCCAAAGTTTTCCAGAAGAAAACTCAAGCGGTAAGTTTTTGAAAATTTCGATCAATTTCCAACGTACTCGTCTTTTGTTTTGTATTTTCGGGCACGAAACAAAAAACACGCTACAGCACACAATGCCGCCTTTGCCTCACACCACGTGGACGGCCGAACGTATTTTCTTGAAACGCGCACAATACTACTTTTCACCCAATAATTGCGCATCTAATAATATTCACTTGCTTACCTTAACGAAAATATTGCTAGATCGGTGAAAAAAATATTGCTTTACTTTCGCACTTTCGTAATTGCGAATGTATCGAACATCGACGTCGGTAACATGCGCGCGATGAACCGCGTTTTTTTTTTTGCCGAAAGTGTACGCGAGATACCTCTGAGGATATTGTTTGACACTGTTTACTGTATACATTGACGGCACACAGTTAGAAATTGAGGTAATCAAGGTCATCGCGTATATCAATATTATAGCCTATAGTGAAATTGTGATGGCACGGAGAGGCCGATCGCGGGATGGCGCGTCGAGGGTTATGCCGAAACCGCCGTAAAAAAAAACATTCATTATCACGAACAAGCGCAAAATGTCTCCTGGACTTCAATGCATCTACCCTTATGCTGATCTCGACTTTTGATCTACCCCGAATGTTGAACCATTTTTTATTATCAAAGTAAATTCTCGATCAATCGTCTATCGCTAGTTACGAAGAATCAAGCCGTTGTTTGCGTGAAAAAAAATCTTGTTGATTACAATACCGATTCGTTTATTCGGTATGTGTAACGAGGTGGAAAAGAACCATCAATTTTTACAAAGTACGCTGTACAAATTTGGATAATGAAGTTTGCATCGTTGGAATGCAATGAATGTAATTTTTTTCCCTATTGCGCACTGTTTTCTACCAATTTAGGATACAATTATCACTCAATGATTTTTCTTATAAGAAATCCACCATCTTATTTTATACAAATAAATATAGTTTCTTATAAAAATGAGGAAATTAAAAAAATTAAAGAGGTTGCAGCATTAGGCACAATCCAAGATTGAAAAAAGAAAAGTTTACGTAATTGTCAAGACTATACTGAGTCTTAGCAAATGTTTTAAAATTTGATAGTAACACAAAAGTTTTCCTGATCACGTGATAAAAATATAAAAATGTATAACTTTGCCCTTTAATTGTATATTTTATGAAAAATGACAATCTACAGAATAACTATACCACGTTTGCATTTTTTAAAGTTCATTGAAAGAAAAATTCATGAACCGTCATTTGACTCAACTCGACTGCTCCAACCTCCTTGGAAACAACTTATTGCATTCTAATGATGCAAACTTCTAAGCCATCTATAACAAACAATAGTTTTTAGATCTGAACCGTACGCGTGTTTTTGTTCTCTAATGATTGGCTAATTTTGAATGCGAGTGAAAAGCCTAAACTGTGTATGCCTTTTGGTCAATCAATCGCATTAACGGGCAAACCTGTACAAACATTTCAGCCGGTATTGCCGAAGGGTTCGCCGGGAATCCTGGACGTTTACAAGCATTATCAGAGCACGTCAAGCAAGAAGATCAGTATAAAGAGCACGCGTAACGGCAGCAGTTCCGACTCGAGTTCGGAGGAGGAAGCGCCTAAGAAAGCGCCACAAGTGAACGGCAAGGCTCCCGCGAAGGCAGCGCCGACAAAAGCCAAGAAAGACAGTTCCGAGGAAGAAGACTCCAGCGAGGACGAGCAACCCACTAAAGTTGTACAGAAGCCGGCTGCAAAGATAACCCCTGCCAAGAAGGAGTCCAGTTCGGAAGAAAGTTCCGACGAGGAGGCGCCTCCGGTTACACCGAAAGTAGTCGCAAAGCCGAAGCAAGCGGCCAAACAAACGCCGGCGAAGCCAGCGCTTAAGAAGGAATCGTCGAGCGATGAGGAATCTGAGGAGGAAGATTCAAAAACTAAGGCAGTCGCCAAGCCACCGGTGGTCAAAGGAAAGCCCGCTAAGGTAGAGGCGCCGAAGGAATCCTCCAGCGAGGACAGCGACGAAGACGAGCCAACGGTAAAGCCAGCGATACGAAAATCAACGCCGGCAGCAGCTTTGCCAAAAGTTGTAGCCAAAAAGGCGGAGGAGTCGAGCGAGGAAGAATCCTCATCCGAGGATGAGAAGCCTGTCGCTAAAAAAACACCCTTCAAGCCAGCGCCCAAACCAACACCGAGCAAAGTTGCAGCGGCGAAAAAAGAAACTTCCTCCGAGGAATCGTCGTCCGACAATAAAAAATCCACGCCAAAGACTGCGGCGAAAACGAGCCCTGTAAAAACGCCAGTAGCGAAGAAAGCTTTGATCAAGAAGGCATCCTCGAGCGAAGAGGACAGCAGCAATGACGAGCCACCCGCGAAGAAACCAACTCCAGCTGTGGCCGTCAAACAGTCCGCAAAAGTTACCCCGAAAGAAGCCGAATCTTCGAGCGACGAAGATTCCTCGGAAGAGCAGAGCAAACCCGCGATCAAGGTAGCCGCCAAAAGTCCGATAGTCGCCAAAAAACAAGAATCGTCCAGTGAAGAATCCGATTCGGACGAGGATGAAAAACCTACGACGGCCAAAGCTACGCCAGCGAAACCCGCCGCGAAAGCAGCGACTAAGGCCGCCGCCAAGAAAGCATCCTCGAGCGAAGAAGAATCTTCCGAGGATGAAAAACCCGTAGCCAAAGCTGCTGCAAAACCCGCGGCTCAGGAGTCCAGCGACGAGGAGGATTCCAGCGAAGAGGAGGAGGAAAAACCCGTTTTAAAAACTCCCGCCAAGGGAGAAAAGAGAAAGCACACGGAAGAAGAGGAGGTTGACGCTAATGAGAAACCAGCAAAAAAGGGCAACTATGGAAATTTCGTCAAGGCAAACAACAGCTTCAACGGTGACAAGGTAAAGACAAAAACTTGTCTATATGATCCAAACTTTCTTTTCATTCAATGTTCTCTATATTTCATCAAATGTATTCATTGCTTTTGTTAATAATTCTATTATTTTCTACTCCTTTTCGGGTCTATCGTTTAATTATCGTTTTACATGATAAATTTTGATGATTTCATTATTACCATGTGCTTTGTTTTATTGTGTCCTACAATTATAGTGATTTCTTATGTTTTCTCTCTCTATTGGTGTTTTTTTCTTTTTTTGTTTATGGGGGACGAAATTTTCAGTCCTCGAATTTGACCAACGACGAGTGAATTTTAACTAGACTAAAATAAAATATTTAAAAGAAAAAATGAAGTATTGAAACGTGAAGAGTGAAAACATGCGAATAATGTTAAAATGTCATTAGCTCATTGAAGCTACAGTAGGCCATTGAAATGTCACCCCCTGATTACTTTGATAAATCTCGTTAAAGTTGTATTTTTTTCTCCGTGCGAAGAACAAGTTGAAAGCACTTATCTCCGAAATAGTCTTTTCATTCTAAAATATTGACTTCCACGTTGGTACTGTAATAATAGGGATAAATTTCAAATCGTAAATTGCAATGTGCTCCAATTTTTCATTACATTTAATCGTTGCAATTGTCAAATAGCCCAAAAATAGCCCGTTCAGGCGTGTGAACGACGACGAGTACATCCGTAATCTGCATCCACATCTGGCGAACAATTCATTCGAGGCGAAGGTAAAAGAAGCATTGTCAAGATAAAGAAAAACGAACGAGGAAACTGCAGGTCATCCCGCCGCTTCGTGAAAGTTTGCTGCATTTCTCTCCTAATCTCTTGAATATATTCGCCCATGCATTTTCTCAGTTAGGAAGAACCAAGACACGAGACGTGGTGACGTGGAAGGGGGACAAAGGGCAAAGATGATCGGGATGCGTTTTTACATAACATTTGAAACGCTGCAATTTCTGCTAAATAATAATGACGATTTCACGGGAAGCGTGAAACACAGTTGAAAAGAAGGCACGACTGATAGGAGTTGTACAAAGTGTTCCGTTTTAGAATGTATATAAATAACGGAAATTTAGCCATTTGGTAAATGCTTTTCAAAAAAAAAAAAAAAACTTTGACGTAAGCAGTGCGGCTGACCTGTGGTTTTCTCTTTTGTTCTAGGCTGAGGAGGCGGAGGGCGAGGGCGAGGAGAACAGTTTCAAAAAGCACGGGGGTGGAAGGGGCGGTTTCCGGGGTGGTCGGGGTGGTTTTGGTTTTCGAGGGGGAAGGGACGGTGACAGAGGAGGCTTCCGCGGAGGTCGTGGAGGCGATCGAGGCGGACGCGGTGGACGCGGTGGCGATCGGGGTGGTCGTGGTGGCGATCGAGGTGGACGCGGTTTCGATCGAGGTGGACGCGGTGGCGATAGGGGGGGTCGAGGTGGTTTCAGGGGTGGCCGAGGCGGTTACGACAACAGAAGTTCTTGGGGTGGTAACGACGGCAATTCCCGGGGTAGAGGAGATGGTTTTAGAAAATCGTTCGGCGATGGTGACAGGGGTGGACGGGGCGGCGGTTTCCGCGGGGGACGGGGTAATTTCGGCGAGAGAAAATCATTCGGGAATGACGCACCAGCTCAAAACAAAAAGATCACCTTCGACGATTGATCCTAGAAGCTCGTAGAGGTGAGATCATGGGAAGAGTCTTGACTAACGTCCAAATTATCGCTCGCCTTATTAGCTCCTTGCAGAGTATAGGGTGGGGGTAACGAAATCGAACGCAGCGCCCGCAGTGGACAAGAAATCCAATAAACTCGGCTATTTGTCTGTCAAATCTACATGAGCGTAGTACGAGATCTTTGCAATCATATTAAAAATATTGTTTCATTAAAAATGGGCCACGACAGTTGCTGTGTAATGGATTACAAAAATACCGGAAGGAACAGTAAATGCAAATTCTATCGATTCCCTACGGCAAATTGCAGTTTTGCCTTTAGGGAAGTTTTGTAATACGTCAAAGAAATAACGGGTTGCCGTATGACGCGCGCTTAAGGTATTCCTTTCACGAACCCAAATATTTTACTCTTGACTGATTTTCGTCTATAATGAAGTAAAAGTACATCCCAGTATACTAATAAAATTTCAAGCCAAGTTGCCGAAACTTCAATGAAAAATTACGACCCTCAAAATCGTCTGATTTATACGGCGCTTTATGGAGATGTCACGCTGGCCACATTTCTATCTAATAATTCATACGTTAAATAACTCTAGATGCCTGATATAAACTGCTCACAGGTGTAAAAAAAGTCTAAAGATTCCGTAACGACAATAAAAACAGAGGGTCACCGAACGTTTAAAGAAAATATTAATGTTAAAACTTGGAAAAATGTGACTATCAGAAGAATTTTCGTAGCCGTGACGTTTTAAATCAATGTAAAAATGTCTCAATCTACTGAATTTGCGCGAAAATTTTTATTCTAGTTTATCATTGTGTATAATAATCCATTGTCACTTATTTTTTTATTGAACGCAATACTAATTTACCAACGATTCAGAAGGCCCGGCTTATGCCCCACAAAATACGGCCCTCCGCGAAAGGAATACCTTAAATGGTTAAGCTTAGGTCATGTTTTGTACTTAACTCTTCTACGTCCCTGACGTGCTCAGCAGATACAGACAGTTTTCCGACTTAGATTGAGTTTGAGGATGGAAATTAATGTTGCGAGTTACACTCTGTTTCAAATTATGCTCATTTCAATGTGAAAACAATTTTATTTCTTATACCCCAAAGTTATACGGCAACAATATATGTTTGTTAAAATTTAGTAGAAGCAATTACATAGCGTCACTTTTTCTCGTCTTATAATGATATTACAAGTAACCAAAAGTAAACATTTTGAGGAAATTTTACTGACTTTTTTCACTTTACTGAAAAAAAACGCCTCTCGCCGCCTTGGGCCAGACAAATTGATTACATGCAAAAAAAAAATAAATATAATTGAGGCGCGGTTTCAATTTTCATAATTTACCACAATCACATACCTTTTCTCAAAGCCGACAAAACACGGACGCTACGCGGCGCTAGTGTTGTGCACGGAGCTAATATCATTCTGTCGATATTTCATACTCTTATTATTACTTGAAAAAAAAACTCTTTTCTCTTTTCCATAAAAACCGAACTATTTCAGCAAATATTCTTTTATTGGCAGAATTATATTTCAAATTACTGGAAAATTAAGCATAATCGTCCCTTTTTGAATTCGGCCGTCGGAAATAATAGCGATGAAAACAGCCCTGTTAGCGAAGCACTCAATAGGCTCCGTAGGCTCGTACCGTTTCTCTACATCTACTGTTTTCTCCCGATAACAGAAAGGTGCGCGCGGATCATGGGGAGAAAAGGCCAACCTGGACTTGAAGCACACCAAGGGCAAGTCTTTCCGCCACGAAAAGACGAAGAAGAAGAGAGGCGCTTATCGTGGTGGCCAGATAGACATGTCCGTAAATTCCATTAAATTCGACGAATAATACAGGAGATAACTGCGACAGAGGGATCGGGACGAGATTGCGATGGGCCTCCGGTTGTCTCAAAAGCATCGAAACGACTGCTGTCATTCAGCCAGCTACAAGATCACAAAGTAAATCGACGGTATTCGATGCGTGCAAATGCCTTTTTTATGTTCTGCTTGTGTCTTTTACGTTTGAACCGAAATTTTAACGGAGTCTCAGTCGACGATGCGCCATTTCATTGCATCGCACTATTTCACTTCACACCTTCGCCGCGTATTGTTTTTTTTTTCTTCTCTTCCGCCTATTTATAATAATTGATCGACTTTATCTGACATTGTTTGCCCATTTGAACATAATCCGCGAGTGACGTTCACGGATTCTACCGACGATTTAACAATTCACAATATCCAATAGAAGAGTTGCGCGATACATTGTACGCGACTGACCAATTTCGCGAAACGAAATTCTCATCGACTCACGGTAATATTAGCTTAGTGCAAGCAAACCTTGCGAGCAACAACGGAAATATGAGATGAACGCGTGTATCTTTATTTTATGTATTATAAGTTTATATAGACGTTGTGCATTAGAATTTATAACGAATTCGCATTTTATCGAGCGTTCAGAGTGTAAACATTACACGCGAGTATCGAAGGAATCTATTGCGGCATGACGTTTCGTGGGTGTTTGTAATTTCTTTTGTTTTTTCTTCTCAATTCCTGTCAATACAAACGCGTCGGGAAGTCATTCCAAACGAAATAAATTAACACAATTGTTCACCCACGCCGCCGAGTTTCCTCGTCAATATCAAACTAAACTCAATCGCCCAAAGCGCCATCATTTGTCGCGGAGATTAATCGTATCTGTATTTAACGCGATACGATCTTCCCGCTGGTACACTGATTTTCTCAGTGTCCTACAACGAATAACTGCTCTTTAGCGAGACTTCGATTGTACGTATCACGAATTTGTCCGAGAGAAAATTATTCATCGCGTATCCAAGTGTGATCCTTGCTCGAAGATCGACGTCTCCATTTGTACGATCTTAACGAATGTCCGATTACAAGATTATTAAAAACAATTCAAGGATATGTGACAATTATTGAGTTTCTGGTGTTTTTTTTTGTATCGCTTTACAATCGCGAGTATCGCGGAGCTGTAAATCCTTTCGAAAATACGACGTCGATTGTGAAAACTTTCAATTCATTCGGTTGAGCTGATTTTGGAAGAGTTCCGAAAAGTTTTTCGTCGAGTTGGACCAGTGTGCCATTTCGATTTAAGGCGCGACGTCACACCGACCGACCGGCCATTAGTGCGAGAGAGATCGTTGGTTTTCGGATGTGCAGTGTTCTCCGAAACTGATGTTTTTTTTTTTTTTTTTTTTTTTTTTTTTTTTTTTTTTTTTTTTTTTTTCGGAAAAAATAAATAAAACACCTGCTCGGTTGAACGACAAACGACGCCATGGCTGTTACACATGGAAGACCGGGAAAACTGAGGGAATTTCTTTCCTCCTGGACTAATCAGGGAAAGTCAGGGAGTTTTTTTATATTTCTGGAATTTTTGCAGTTTACTTTTTGCAAGAATTACGAAAAATAAAACCAGCTTGGAAAAAAGCTGAAAACTACAAAAAAAAATATTGTATGTTTTTAATATTCATATTATTCTTCACTATACACAAAAAACATTATTTTAGTGCTAAACATTGAAAATTTCAAAAATCATAAACTCATTTACTTTACATTTAAAGTTCTATATATATATATATATATTTTTTTTAAATATGTGTATTCCTCAGAGGTACGGGGTCCTTCCCCTTTTACCATCCCGTTTTATTCCTTCCTTTCCTTCCGACATTCACAATCGTTCCAGAATCCCCCCCCCCCAGAGTGTTCACCGCAGCCACTCTTTCCTAATGCCGTATAACAATTATAGATCCGTAGAACAATTCCTAATGCCGTATTATAACATCCGTAGAACAATTATAGATTCCCAAAAATCTCTGAAACGGCTCTTCAGATTCCGTCAAAACTTTACCAAACGCCGTCAAATAGATAGACGAACAGCTGTCAGCCCCTCAAATTTTCTGAATTTGAAAAAAAAACGTAGATTGCCTTATCATAAGGGAATCTACGTTTTTTTTCTCCAATTCAGAAAATTTGAGGGGAAGACAGCTGTTTGTCTATCTATTTGACGTCATTTGGCAAAGTTTCGACGGGATCTGGAGAGCCGTTTCAGAGATTTTTGGGTATCTATAATTGTTCTACCATACCGACCGCGATGAGGTGTCATTCCGTCTTAACTTCAGTGACCGCCGAGCCCGCTTATCGACCGCGCGCCTATCTGTCAGTCGCCCCCATCTCTGTCGGTCATTTAAAGCTCTATACATTACATTTAAAGCTCTATACATTACATGTAAAGCTCTATACCACGGTCTTACATACGGGTCTTGCAACGAAGCTCAATTTTCGTGGTGGGGGTAGGCACGCTTATCGGATCCACTTTTCGATTCACTAGGCGCCGCTACGCGTCGCTACTAGCAAGGGGAAGTGGTTCCCCCCTTACCTGTTGCCGGCGAATGGGCCCAAGGTGTTTACGTATGTTTTTGTGGCGCGATTGTCGAAATAACTTTTATTTGCGACCATATACCAGAAGGTTCTACGCGATTTACCGTGATACATTTTTTATCGTGTTTTTACGCATAAGTGTGAGTTTTTTTGGTAGTGTTTGCGAAAAAAATGCGAAATGGCTAAGCATTGCGCGGTTCGCAATTGTAAAACGGGGTACAAAAATTGTAAGCAGAAATGCTCCGCGTTTCGCGTGCCCAGAAACGTCGAACGATACAAAAAATGGCTCGATCCTATTCCGGGACTGAAAGAATCTCAGTACGTGTGCGAAAAACATTTGGAAGGACGATGTATTGTGAAACATTGGAGAAAAAAGAATGTAAATGGTCGCAATATGTGCTGGTATGAATTAATGTATTCGAAAAGTTATCAGTTTTTTTAGATGAAAGTAGTCATCTTTTTTCAAATCAACACATTATTTTTTATTGGTTTCGTATAGTATGCAGTTTACACGACAGTACGGTAAATTAAATTAGGGCAAACGGCGCATGCGTTGCGTTCAGGAGGGAAAAGGACAGAAGAGCTATTTCTCTCTTCGTCGGACCACTACTTCCCCTTGCCGTCACGCACCAAGCGGCAGAAATCGAATTAAAAAACAGAACCGCTAAGGGTGCCTACGCCCACTACCGCCGTTGTCAGACCTGTATGTAAGACCGTGCTCTATACATTTGCATTCAATTTGTCGATACACAACCGCACAATTATTATTGTAGATAAGTGTTCATATTCATTTTTATTTATTGGCACCGCCATAAAAATGTCTTTATAATAAAGAACAGCTTCTGTATTTGCTTTTAATGTATTTTTGTTTTCGATTTTACAGTATTAGAATTATTTTCACAAATTTTTTAAATTTCTTTTTAATATTTAACATTTTCATATATTTGACTTTAAAAAAATTATGTTTTTTATTTCACCCAGTCTCCCTTGAATATATGGAAACCTGGAAAAATCATGGAATTTTTGAGTCAATAATGCGTAACAACCATGAACGTCTTTCTCTTCGTTTGTGCGAAATGTGATTCGTCTAGAAGAAAACTCGGCCGTAGGATTTTTACCGACCGGACGGGTGACACATGTCCTGACGGCCGTATTTTCGCGTGAACACTCATTTTCAAGGTGAGTGTTTGGGAATTAAATTTCGAGAATCGGTTAAATCCACAGTGTCGGTATTTAACGGTTACATTTATACATATTTGAAGTAACGGTTTACATTTTTTCAAAGCATATTCGAAATTGTACGTGATATTTGATGTTGCGCAGGTCATGTCGCGAACATTTTTTATCGTCGGGCGTTGTGATTGCGGACATCCTCGTCATCCGAAATAAACGATTTCAAAAAATGGTATTCTTTACGTAGGCAATTATCTTTCGGCCCTCCATCTTTTTGATTGTTCTATAAATACTATTTTTCCATTCCGCGAGAAGTGAACATTTTATTGCAAAAATCAAACTACTCTTTTTTGAACGCCGCCATTTCGTAAGTTTTTCCTATAATTTTTTACTACAGAGCCAGGGATGTGCGTAACCCGACGGATTACGTTTTTGCATTACTCGCCACTACCAGGTACCCGAATTTGGCCATCGGGTACTCTCTAATTTCGGGTATTCGTAAACTTCGAGTACTCGTGAACGACTCAGAGATCCGTATTTATTATTTATCTAGGTGTATCGATCGAATAATGGGAGAAAACGAAAACTCGAAGAAGGCGATAAAACGAATAAATAATAATACTCCCGGGAAAAAAGTTCATATCTGAATATATCTGAATCATGTCTGTAGAATCAGATATGATCAGACAAGAAAGATGGCCATAACGGTTCATGCGGTGTCATGACAGATCATGTATGCTTATATCTGAGCATGTATGATCATATCAGAGCCATTTTGATATTTTTGAGAGCAGACCCGTCCATATCGCAGCAGGTCTAACCAGATCCAATCCCCAGGCAAGATCTGATCTTGTTGGACCAGATCTGATTTTATTGGGCCAGATCTGATCATGTCAGGCAAATCTAATCTTATTGTACCAGAGCTGTCTGTCCGTATAAGAATAAAATACGGACGTGGAAAATACGTGGATCCCAGTAGACCTGGACATCTATGAACAATAGACCTGCCCATATGACGGAATCATAGTTTATCTGAACTATCAGACCAGGTATGACTTCGACTATATCAGAGCAAATCTTACTTAACACGTCATCTCTTGACGTGTTAATAATTAATAATATTATAGTAACTCACATGATCACATATAATACAGTCAGGTGAGGTGCCATATCTGATCGGATATCGTCTCATATCCTCATATATCGTTTCATATATTCAGATCTTTCCTTGTGTGAACAACTGAACTGCATGTACGATAAGTTATGAGTGTATAAGACTTCGTATATTTTCCAGGTTTGGTATCGTATCTGATGGGATAAAATTTTATATGAACGTGCCTGCTCATATATCACATCATATATGTTCAAATATGGTTTCACGCTGCCAACTCGCCCTGGTACCTGACCAGATAAAAACATATATGAGGTCTATACAGCGGAGTCTGGTACCGTATTTCATCGGATATGATCTTATACGAACAGATACGTTCACATATCACATCATGTATGTTCAGATACGAATCCACGGTACCAACTCGCCTTGGTACTTAGCCAGATATAAACAGATAGGAGTTCATATATGGCCAGGCCAGATACTGTATTTGATCAGACATGATCTTCTATATGCATATGTGATGTGGAATATGATCAGACCTAATCATATATAATACTGTAAAATGTCAGATATAAATATATTTGATACACGTATGACAATATCTGAAACATATATGACAATATTTGAAACATATGAACATATCCACTCAGGCATGAACTTTGTTCCTGGAACTGTAAAAATCTTCAATTTGAGTTGCCTCAAGCGACAAACGAGCCTTCGTCATTTTCACAGTAGCCTGATCCCCTAAGGCGTCTGAATAATTAACATTTTCCAAACGACTCAGAGACAAAAATCTTGTAAATCCCAAATCCATCCGTTGCTCTCTTATTGTAATTTCGTCCGTAATGATGAGGCACCATTGAAAAAACGACTTAGAGCTCTTAGAGGAATTTTTTTGAAAACCACTATTTAGCTCATTTTCATATACTCTCGGTTTAATTACGACGGCAATCTGACCTGCTGACAAATGGTAAACAAAAAATCTGCCATTCCCAACTTAAACGGCGTAAGCGCGTCGACGATTACGCCATTCTTCTGGTACAATATTGACCAGAAAAAACGGATAATTTGTACTCGTGATTTTTTAAATGCGACTGTGACATTTGACTCCGAATTTTCAAGCCCCTAAAAAATCCGTATCAATCCCGCAGAGCCGATTGACCGCATAGTTCTTGAAATTTCCATCGGAAAATCAATGTGCCAAAAAAAAGGATGGGTTTCGGTAAAAAAAGGCCTATAATTTAAATGGGATGAGAATGATGAGGAAGGCACGTTCTCAGGTAGGGTAAAATAACCAATCCCTCCAAGCCTAACTACTCCTTCTACGACTCCTTGGTGTACATGTCTCCGTTTTTCTTACTCTCTCTCTCTCTCCCTCCCTCCCTCTCTCTCTCTTTCTCTCTCTCTCTCTCTCTCTCTCTCTCTCTCTCTCTCTCTCTCTCTCTCTCTCTCTCCCTCTCCCTCTCGCTCTTTCTCTCTGCCTTGATCTTGCCAACCGAGCACAGAGAGGCCCGGTTACTTACGATTCGACCAGTCAACCTCTGGAGATCCACCTGCGCGGACGGAGGTGCTCGACCCCAGTCTCCACGAGTATATCCGGTGTAGTGACATGAACGGTGTTTCATACGGTTCCATACTTCCTTGTACAGCATAAGTTTCCAAAATAAAGCAAACGAAAAAAAAAAGGAACGATAAACCCGAAATTTTACGTCGCAACCTAACGATCGAGAAGCATAGCGATAATATTATAATTGTGTGACGTCTGAGAGGGTAAATTAATCAAGTACGAGTGGTAGTCAATCGGAGGCTGATCATTTTGGAGAAATGCTTTCTTCGATCTATCATCCAAAGGTGAGTAACAATGCCAATATCCACGAAGGACAAAGACATTTCGATACAACGAATCCAATAATCGGTAAATTCGTGAAACTTGTATCCTGTATAAATTCTTCATCTCTTTTTACAGAGCGGTAAGAGGATAATTTAGGGGTCTGAAAGTTGTAGGAATGATTTGTACGGGGTATAGGGATGAGTAGAGTGTGTGAAGACTTCAGGTATGCGGAGGCATCGAAAGCGGCTTTTAGGGACGTTTTTCGTCGGAGCCTGGCAGGAAAGTGGCCGCGGAGGGTTGAATACGATGTTCATTTCATTATCCAGGTTGGATGTAGTACATAGGTATATAACGTTGGGGTATGCAGGTCATTCATCCAGGTATATCGCCGGCCCAAAATCTTCCCCAACGATCGCTCACGTCTTTTTTCTTCCCCCACGATAATTATCGCATAGGCATGTAATAACTCGACTCCAAGCGGGAAGCATTTTTTTTTCGTTTCAATTTTGCCCAACTTGCGAGCAGTTCTGTCTTTCACGCAAGTTTCGAAGAGTGGTAAAGCCGAAAGATCGACGTACCGTTATCGGGACACGAAGAGGATGACTCTTCCGATACACGCACGTTTCCTTCTCTCAGTCAGCTCCGAGAAACGGGAGGAAGCGTTTTGGATGATTTACCGTTACCGTTAGAACGTCCGAGAGTACCAACTTTATGTTGGGCGTATATATATATATACACGTATAGGCCTACCGTGTCTCGGATCGATCATATTGGACCGTTATGGATATCAATTCTTATACACCTGTTGCATCGGAATTTTCTTGCTCGATTATTTCAACGGAAGTTCGCAAGAGAGGCAACGTTAACGCATTTCTATATCTCGAATTATTGTCATGAATTTTGGCACTTCATTTTACTTCACTTTTAAACACTCAGACCGACTTCCGGTGTTTTAGGACGTTACAACTTTGCTCTTTTTTACCCAGGCTTAAGCAGTTTCGGGACAATTAACGATATGTTATCATTTAATTCAAATCTATACAGTAAATTCATTGTCATGTACTAAATGCAACTCTCAAATTATTAATCGATCGTCCACACCGTTTTTGTAAAATGTACAATTGAAGAAATACTTTTTAACACACAGAGATGCCCACGCTCATCGCTGAATGGCAGTTGTACGCACGAAATAGTGTGGAAAGATGTTAAAAATGTTATGAAAAACTGTCAAATCGCTCGGTACATTGTGACACTGATGACGAAATTGTTATGATGTACTGAGTGAAAAACTGACAATTTCGTCTTTGTTTACATTATGACAATAAGGCGTCTTCCCATGTTAAAAAGTGTTTCGTCAATTATAAATTTTATAGAAACGGTGTAGACTATGGGTGGTCAACCTTCTCAGCGTGCGAGCCCAATTTCACAAATAATATTTCCCACAATCGCATAGTAATGTTATATGATACGAACGTCTCATGATGTTATGGTCTTTTGGCGATATGCACTGAGAAAAAGAAATCGTTGAATGTGCAAAATGCATTTTTGTTGTTTTAACAGTTGCTCAGACATGCTAAATAAGCTACAGTTCACACCACTAAAACTATCAGTTAGATTAACAAAACGTTTGTTATGCCAATCAAAAATCAAGTTGAACGTATTTAAAGATACATTTTGTTAAACCAATTAAATGTTGATTGGATGAACGAATTTTTTTTTCAGTGTGTGCAATAGAAGTTAACATTAATGTTCATTTAATCCAGCTCCGCGGGCCACCCATGGTGTAAACGATCGATCGAATTTAATATATAAATTTTAATCACATGGTAACCATATCGACAATTGTCCCGAAACGCCTTGATTTTTCAGCGATTTGCTTGGCTGCCGAATATTCGTCGAAAAGTGGAAGTGTGAATGCGTGAAAACAATCTACGATCAAGTGATACAATTCATTGATCGAACCATGGGGGCTCAAAAGTAGGAATTATGTAAAGTATCCACTTCCGCATGGAAAAGTAGGGCAAAGGACACCGCACTTTGTTATTGACACTGAAAACTACCGGGATGAGCAGAGAGAGAGAGAGAGAGAGAGAGAGAGAGAGAGAGAGAGAGAGAGAGAGAGAGAGAGAGAGAGAGAGAGAGAGGAGAGAGAGAGAGAGAGAGAGAGAGAGAGAGAGAGAGAGAGAGAGAGAAGAATGAAGAATTCAAGTTCACGTTCATCCCGAGAATAGAGTGTGCTTGCGAGAACAACGACCTCATCGCACGTTGACTTTCATAAGTTGCATCATGAAATTACGAATGCCGCTCAATCGGAAGGATAGAAATAGCAAAAAATACGAATTACAAAGTTCTACAAAATCGCCGAATAATCGGGCACCGACAAATACATCGATGTATGCCAAAGCCATTGAAATAAAGATGCAGTAAACCGGTATGAAAATTACATTTCCTGAAAGTTCTACTAGCTGCCGATCTCAGTAGAGAGGGTTGCATTGCGCGCAGAAATCACCAATGGCAATTTCATCCCTGACAGTACTCAACGCCTATTTATTCGAAGCACAGAAAAGAATGTGTAAAGTTAATGAGCGCTTAGCATTCATTATTAATGCGAATAACAAAAGCTCTAATCGAATATAGAGATTATCAGGGGTGATCATATCCAACAGGACGCTCGGCTTTCCGAGCGTCGCCCATAGAAGCCCTCAGAAAAACATCGATGGGTACCCATTAAATTCAAATAATCGATTAATTTTATTTATTTCATCCAAACAAGCATGAAGAACTAATTGAACAAAACTTCTACCATTTTCGTCGTCGTATTTTCTAACTTGTACAAAAAGTAGCTATTCCATTACGTAAATTAAATAGATATTTAAATTTCACAATCAAGTTAACTGTGGGAAAAAGTAATACATTGGATTTGCTTGCCGAGACATAACCAGAATAATACTGGAAGATCAACATTTATTACTAAGTAACATATAACATCGTTATAAATCTGAAGAGCCGATTTGTGAATCTGCCCTTACCTCACAGGTCGACGCATTTTTAAATTTGAATATAAATAACGGAGAGGATTTCATCAATGATTATTTAAAAATCTTAATAATTGAAGCGATTGTCATGGAAAACATATTTTCATTCGCAAATGATGAAACAAGTACCTGAAAATTAAAAAAGCATATTGAAAAGGAGTAGTGCTCTGATTTATATAAAATTTTCCAAGCAGCAATAGTACTCCCAGTGAGCTCCGCTGGCTGTGACAGAAGTTTTTTCTGCCATAAGGCCGATAAAAACGTAGAGAATTACTTTATTTAAAAAAAACTAACTAAAGTTATTTTTTAAAAAGTGCTGGGACGATTTGCAGAGCAAAAAATAGAAAACTCGGACTCATTTAATTGAGTGCCTACGGGAAGCAAAGTAAAGACTGGTTTAAAGGACTGACGAATATTTAGCTGATTTTTTTTAGGTAGTGCAAGAGTTTAATATTAACGTGAACGTGATGCGCGGTAAAACACGATACACTCTTTGAAAACGTACACATGGAAAACGTACAGATGGAAATCCCGTGAACTTGTATGTACAATTAAATACATGTCTGTAGATATGTGTGTGTGTGTGTGTGTGTGTGTGTGTGTGCACGTGCACCCTCCACACATACAAACGGCAACAATGGACAACTCGCTTAGTTTCGTTTGTTTTTTTGGAAATTTTTATTAACGCAAATTATACATACATTAACATCAGCATACACTATTTATATTTGACATAGGCTATAGAATAAAAAAATCTGCCAATGTACTATTTTTTGAAACTTTACTAAAAAAAGCAAGTTGTGCATATATATTGTTCATCTACTATATTATTAGGTGTAGACACACATACACGTCTACGAACGTGTATTTAGGTATAGGTATAAAGTCAAGTTCAGACCATTCTCACGAACATTCGCAGTACAGGAGTTTCGTGCAGATCGGCAGCGTTAACCGTGTTCGCAGATCCGTTATAAAAGGATCGTACGAGACGTCGACGCGAATATAAGTAGACACATAAGCGCGCTGTAATATCAGAATAGGCAAAGGTAGAGAGGCGAGAAAAACAAGTTATTTCATACGCGCTTTCATTGTTTCCTCTAGTGCACAAAAGTATCGCAAGCCAATTACTCGCGCTCTCTTGTAACTTCGTACGATGTCACTTTAGCAGCGTGCGAAAATTATGCACTCGCGAGATTTTTTGGTGAGCTTTTTTCGGTGAGAAGAAAGGCCGAGAGTTTTTTTTTTTTATAAATGCGTATATGCACACAAAATCAAAACTAGGCGGACATTGGATCGATCCGCACGGGGGGCCACTCGTGACACTTCACGCGGGAAGTCCAACGGCACGACTAGCGGCCACTTTTTGTACTTTCGGCCGGGCTCGATTTATACCAAATTTCATCAGAATCGGTCGATTAGTTTGTTAGCTATACGTTACGCCAGGTTTGAAAATGCAGTTAAAAAGACTGTACCATACTGCCGCCATTTTTAAAGATGAATAAAAATACCTCGTAATAGTCAAAAGTAGTATTAAAATAAACCCTATGGCAAAAAAATTATGAAAATCAGCATATTTCTTCCTCGCCAAAGGTATCCCGCCCCCCCATTAAGCGCTGTGGGAATGTCGGTCCGCCAGGAATTTGTTATGAACCCTACATTCATTGCAGAATGCGGTGGAAAAATAATGCCCTGATTTCAAGTCATTTAAAATACTGTCTCGTAGTGGACGACAGTAGTGTCCTTCTCTCTCTCTCTCTCTCTCTCTCTCTCTCTCTCTCTCTTTGCCACACACACACACACACACACACACACACACACACGCACACGCACGCACGCACGCACGCACACACGCACGCACGCACGCACGCGCACGCACACACACACACACACACACACACACACACACACACACACACACACACACACACACACGCACGCACGCACACACACACACACACACACACAAACACACGCGCGCGCGCACACACACACACACACACACACAAACACACACTCACGCACATACGCACACGCACGCACACACGCACGCACGCACGCACGCACGCACACACACACACACACACACACACACACACACACACACACACACAAACACACACACACACAAACAAAACGCACACGCACGCACACAAACACACACACAAACAAACCGCACACACACACGCGCACGCACGCACGCACGCACGCACACACACACAAACACACACACACACAAACACACACACGCGCGCGCGCACGCACACGCACACGCATACGCGCGCGCAAGCGTTTAAGAGCGCGTGAGGCGGGATATACATTTACAACGATCAAAAAATCGATTTCTTTTTTTCTTCTTTAAACGATAGAACTATATATGTAGAATATTTTCCTAAAGTTTTAAAGCGAAATTCAAAAAACTTCAAACGTTACAGCCCGTCAACGCTGTGTCCTCACCGCTGGTATTCGGAGCGAGAGTGAACTCCAACTCCGTTTTCGTCAAAACTGCATTGTTGAAATTTGCGTGCAGGATTACTCAAAAACTATTAAGCCTTTTGAGTTGAAGCTTGGTAGAAATATTGATAATATTTGTACCTTCTACACGATGAGAATTGTTTTTGAAAAATTGAAGAAAAAAATACTTTTTTTAATCCACATTTTACAGAAATGTTGCGTGAAATGTTGATTTTTTTGCAAATGCGTGCCATTTTCTAAAATTCGCATTTTCTTTATTTTAATTACCGTCACGTAGAAACTATACATGTTCTAA
The DNA here is from genome assembly GCA_964007375.1 of Ophion obscuratus. NCBI lineage: Eukaryota > Metazoa > Arthropoda > Insecta > Hymenoptera > Ichneumonidae > Ophion > Ophion obscuratus. The sequence goes on from OZ023312.1 coordinate 45,264,812, forward strand.
CTAAAAAAATGTTTCAATTTTTTTGCAAATCAATGTCTACGGGAAGCTAGACTGCACGCGGATTCGCAACTCCCGCGGCGACCTTGCTGTAACCCTCTGCCACGGCTCCGTCATTTTGATGATGAATTAATTTAAAAAATTCTTTTATGTACTTGAATATGCTATTAAAGTATACCGAAAGTTTACCGATAATTGTAGAATAATTATTACTTAGTTTTAAAAATCCCTCAATATCGCTTATTTTTTTTCCTGTTTAAATGTATATCCCGCCTTAAGTATGTGAATGAAGTAAACGGAAATTCATGTTTTTTATTTTCTCATAGAAGCTTCGCTTTGGTGAAGTTCGCTACTGTGCTACTGTGACGATACAAAAATCAGGGTTATTTAAAAACTTAGTTTTTGAAGGAATAAGTAAAATGCTTGAAAAATCGTTTGGACATTTATTGGATGTATTTTAACAAAGTTGTGTACCTAATTTCACTAAAAAATATGAATAATTCGAGAAGTTATAAACACTCTCGTGAAGCATCTTTGAACGTCGGGGGCTTAACGGTGTACTTGATTTTGGCCACCCGGTTGAACTGAAACAAAAAGAAATGAGTTTGTTTTTCTTAAAATAGATAATATTGGCTAAGACTTGACAGAGCTTTTTTTTTGTTATCGTGTTTCAGTCATAAAAAAATGAATTCTTTTTAATAATTAATAAAATAGAGAATGTCAAAAAGAAAAAGGTCGGTCGAGACTAAACTACTGTTGAACTGAACAAGTGCACCAAATTTTAAGTCAACCCGTTCATTTGATGTTGGAAATCGTGTACACCGTTTTGAACAACATAGTTTCAAGAAAAACTCGTTTAAAGTTGTACTAGCAGTTCTGTCGTTGTAATTATGAGTTTACCTTCAATCTGCGATTCCTACATCATATGTTGGACGTCCCTTTTTAATTAGAGTGGTCACAAGCGACGAACGAGTGTGCGTCATTTTCACAGTAGCCTAACTCCTTACGTCGAGTTTTTTTTTATGAAAATACGTTTAAATTTAAAATAAAAATAGCGCAATCATTCAATCATTTATAAAAAAATGTCTGTTTCTTTTTTGCTCGCGCCCAAACTTCAACTAATTCTGAAATGTTTTCGTCAACTTAGCGAGAAACGATGAAATTGTTTATATTTTGTAAAATTTTAAATTTCTCCCTTTCAAGTAACCAATGAACGCTTCAACTCGCCCAAGTTTTGAGTTATCGGGCTGAACATTTTTACGCACGTAGACTATAAGTAAGGTTGATGAGTACGTGATTTACCTACGATCACTAGAGGGATTGGATTTTTTGAAAAAAAAAAAAAATGTTGTACTTTAGAAAATGTAGCCAACGCTACGTGAGAAGGGATTTTTCGTCACAAATATGATTTCATAGAGGTATATAGATTCGACATAAAAAATCGTGTTAAGGAGTTTCGGAACAATTGACTATTTGATATCATTTGAGTCAAATTTATATTGTAAATTCTTTGTCACATCTTTGTCATATACCCGCTAAATTTTAAACCGATCGTTTACACCGTTTTTACTGAATTTACAGTTGAAGTGGAGAAACACTTTTTTACACAAGGAGATGCCCAATTGCAGTGTTTCATAACATTTTAAATATTTTTTTACAGTATTTCGTGCGTAAAACTGCGATTCAGCGTTAAGCGTAGGCATCTGCGTACGTTAAAACGTGTTTTTTTTCAACTGTAAATTTTATAGAAACGGTGGATGTAATCGATTTAAAATTTGGAGAGTGCTTTCAGTATAGGACAAAGAATTTACTGTATAAATTTGAATTGAATGGCAATACATTGTCGATTGTTCTGAAACTTCTTATTGAGAAATGTACACATTGCTTTCTCATCGTTAAATTTCGCTTGCTCATTAAAAGAATTTTGCGAAACCACGATTAGAATAATGGCAGGTCTCAAAATGACCTGCCATTTCAATTTATTGATAAAACGTATTATTTGTTTGAAAAGTACAAATACTTTCATTTCAATGTAAGGCACAAACATGGAAGTTATCTGTGGAACACAATATCCGACAAATGGCCGCCCCGTCCCTGTGTTCACTCTTTTGACGACATTTTCAGTAACATTTTGGCATAATTGCAGACTAATTTCATTAAGGCGTTACCCCCACTTGTAGCGCAAAAAAAGGCCTTTTTCATGAATTTTTTAAAAGAAAACTACAAAACTTTTTTAATCGATCAATATACCATCTTAAAGAACACATCTTGAAGAACTTTTAGTAATTTTTTTATTGAAAAATATTACATTGTTTAGTGCGGCCAGTTTAGCAAATGGTCGTCAATGAAATCATGTTTTTATATACACGGTTTGCGGTGACCAACATTGCGGCGAAGTGGAACATCTGAAAAAAAAATGCGGATGGATTTAGTCAAATATAAGTATAAACTAGTCTTTAATCGAAGGATTTTGAAAAATATTAATTTTTCACAAAATGGCGGACAGTCAAAGTTAATGGTTCGATTTAAACGAAAAAAAACGGCCTTTTTTTGGCTATAAAACGGCCATTTTTTTCAAAAAAAAAAAATCGAACGATTAAAGACTACATTTTTATGTATTAAATAAGCCTGCAAAATTTCAAGAAGATCGGTTCATTAGTGTTCGAGTAATCTTGGTCCCCGACTTCAGAAATGCCATTTTGAGAAAAACGCGTTTAAAGTTTCAATTTCCGGTCGTTTACATAACGGATTCTTCTCTTTCAACGCTCATATCTCAGTCAATTTTGTTCGGATCGACTTGAAATTTTCAGGACATAATCTCAAACTTATACTTCAAAAAAATGCAATAAAAAAAATCGATTTTTTCAAAATCGCAAGTGGGGGTAACCCCTTAATGGTGCGTCCCATTGCTTGCTTGCGCTCCGGAATGGCTGGTAGATCATTGCCATATACTTTTCCTTTCGGAAAACCCCAAAGAAGTTCAATGGCGCCAAATCGCACGATCTTGGAGGTCAATTCACATCGCCGCGGCATCAGAAAACACAACCATGAAACTTTGTCTGCAATAACCGCATTGTTTTGACCGCCGTGTGGCAGGTTGCGCCATCTTCATGAAAGAATATGTCTTCTCTTTGTAGTGAATTTTCACAATTTCCATGCGTTGCTCGATTGTATAATTCTCCATGACTAAACCTCAATACTTTCTGATGACAGTTGTCAAAGATTAGTACTCTATCTGCGCCACAAAAAAAATGGCGAGCAATTAAAAATTTCAGGTCATTTTGAGACACTCTTTATGAGGCAATCGACATTGAAAAGACGTCCGGCTCATAGGCAAAACATTTTGAGCGAAATAAACGTTCAGTGTTCCAGTCTCCAATTACCGGGATTTTTTATAAAGACCAGCCAATAACAAGAAGAGAAGCACATAGATTAATAGGCCCGCTAATGGAATGTCGAGCATTAGATTTAACGCGTGCTGAAATAATTTCATCGCGTGAACTCGAAAAACGCGTGTAAAATCGCAAATCCATGCAAATTAAATTGTACTCGTAAGAAAATTGTGTCAAATTCTTTTAACCCGAGACAGAGTTTAAATCAATATCCCGTACGTGTTGGAATAAAAAAAGGAAAATCGTCTGCAAGAAACGTAGTTCGAAATCGAAGCCGGTGAGTCTCCCCATAGCGGGACATCAATAGCCCGAAGTAGGAATACACGCTAATTCGTATGGGTCGCGACGGACGACACTTTGCTTTCACCTTGTGCGACCGTACGTGGGGCGTACTTCGATTCTACCGGTGTATGAAATAAATACCGCGTGTATAGCTATATGATATACGGGTATTGGCGAGCCGTATGAAAGCGTGTCCCAGAGCACGTATAATAGTTGCATACAAAAATAGAGCAAGCTATGTGGTCCGCAACCCAGAAACCGTGAACGAGAGTCCTCCTAATATAAGCTCGCGACCACTCACCGCCTTGACACTTGCCGAAAAAGTTTATGAATACTGAAAATGCGAATTCACTTTCGGGAACGCCGCTTCAACCCAGTTTCACTTTGTCCGTCAATATTGACTTTCTCATTTTCAGTTTTTTTTTGTTCTGAATACGCGTTTAAGGGGGCGGATACCTTTAGGCGAGGTAAAAATAGCGGATTTTTATGATTTTTTTTATATACATATCCCTTCACCATTTTTGAGACTCAGGGTATGTTTTAATACTACTTTTGGCTGTTACATGGTATTTTTCTTTTTTTTTTAATCTTCAAAAATGGCGGAGGTATGACCCGGTCTTCTAAAAGGGTTGCGGCGGATGTTGTCAGACGACGTGACACATCGAGTCGGCGGGATTGATGTGAAAAAAGATCAACGAAGATTTTTCGTTCATTAACACTCATACTCAGGATATGAACCAAGAAGAAGTGAGAAATGTTTAAAATCGATGAAATGGTAGGTACGCTTCGAAACAAAAAGATTGCATTTTTCGAAAAAATGAATATATTTTGGAAAAAAGTCTTTTTTTTTATTTTCAAAAACATTTAGGGTGATTTTTTAGACAATACGGCGTGAAAGATTTGCAGTGGGTAAACAAAGTATATGCACATCTCACACGAAACTGTTGTCAACTGTTGTCAAGATTTTTGTAAACAAACACCATGTATATTTTAGGATAAGCTATCGAACCCAAAAGCTTAAGAAAGCATTTCATTTTTTTCGAAGGACAAGATTAAAAAGACGACGTATACAAATACTTTTTTACCCACTGTATACCAAATTTCATCAGAATCGGTCGATCAGTTTTTTAGCTATCTGTCACGCCAGTTTTGAAAACGCAGTTTAGAAGACCGTGCCATGCCTCCGCCGTTTAAAAATATTAATAACAAAAAATACCACTTAACAGCCAAAAGTAGCGATAAAACATACCCCAAGTCTCAAAAATGATGAATAAGTTTTTAATTTGAAAAAAAAATGATGAAAAACATCACATTTTTTCCTCACCTAAAGGTATCGCCCCCCTTAACCAAAGCGGACGTTGGTGAGAAAATAAAAAAAAACACTTTCCCGTTGCGTCAGTTACGGTCGAAAGAAAATCGTGGCTAGAACATACACAAGTATGGTACAGTCGACTTGAACGCTTCGAAGATCCTGAAAGTGAACGAAAATCGTAAGATCGTTACGTCCAGCTATTTCTGTATTTACTCGGCGATTTATTTGCCCACCGAGCCTTGTACTATTTCCTCCTTCATAGCGTTTTGTTCGCCTGAATAGATATAGATTCTCACATTATTCTAGCGTTGAAAATGGCTGCAAGGGCGCGCTGTTTCAAGCAAAATAATAAAAGTATAAAGCGCTGACTCAGGTCGAAGACACGATACGACCGCGAGAAAATCGTTAAAACCTTCGGAGAAAGATGACGATGACGATGAAGAAAGCAGCATCGTTTAACGGATTCGCTCGGCGTTTGAGGAAACGATTCGTTTCGCGAATCTTTCTTCTTTTTCTTTATTCCTTCAACTTTTTAATGTTTTTCTGTCTCTTTTTTTTTTCAAATTCTAAACGCGAACGCGGATGTATGTATTTCACGATTATAACGTCGGCTACGTCTCTGTTGCACTTTTGCATGAAGTCTGCAGGTAACGAGTGTATACAAGAGGGGAAAGACCTCGTGGATAGGAAAAAAAATTAATGTACATATATACACGTATGCAAGAAATATGCTTTCGTCGTCTTTTGCTGGGATGAACAATCACGGAAATATTCAATTGCAACAAAAAACGATGACACTGACTTCGCACTAAGACTATTGAAAAACGTAAAGACTCTCTAGGGAGAAGCCGCCGAACCATTGGCGCGAAACAATTGCGAATTATAACAGCATACAATAATGACATTTTCATAATTCGGCCAGGAATGATACACATTTCTTTACCAAATTTCGAGAATGTCTGTTTTTTCGAAAATAAAATCAGAATGCGAATGATTTAGGAGTTTCTGGACAATTGACGATATTTCAACATTTGATTCAAATTTATACGGTAAATTCTTTGTCATATACCGAATAGACCCTCCAAATTTTGAATCGATCGTCTACAGCGTTTCTATAAAATGTACAATTGTAGAAACATTTTTTAACATAGGGAGATGCCTACGCTCATTGCTCAATGACAGCTTTGCGCATGAAATAGTGTGAACAAAGGATTAGAACGTTTTGAAAAATTGTCAAATCACTCAGGGCATTGTGACAATTTCGTCTCCCTTTACATTATGACAATTAGCCATCTCCCGCACATAAAAAGTGTTTCTGAAATTGTAAATTTTACAGAAACGATATAGACGATTGATTGAAAATTTAGAGGGTGCATTCAGCACATGAGAAAGAATTTACTGTATACATTTGAATAGAATAGTAACATATCGTCAATTCTCTCGAAACTCCTTAATAATATATGAAAAAAACAGTTTTTATGAAAAAAAAGTTTTTATTTGTCAACTCACTGTAGGAATTTTAGAATTATTAAACGTATAACTATTTCCAATGGTATTCGAATAAATGGACACGAATTGATCGGGTCAAGATCGAGGATGTAAAAAACAATTTATACGGTCTAAACATTTTTTATGCAAAGAGTATTTTTTTTACCGCGGTTCCCAGATGTCAAGATATCTCGGAGTTTGCCTCATCTTCGCGACGCTCAGCTTCGTCACGGAGGCTGCGAAAAAGTGCGAGGGCAGTGGTCTCGGACTCAAATATGTCTGGGGCGATGCCCTCACGGACCCAATGGACTGCATAGGCCCCAACGATATTCAATATCCCTCGTGAGTTACAAATTCTGCAAACTCATTTTCATCGTCAAAAACTTCATAGTATCGATGCTTTTCAATAATAAAAAAAGATATCTAATTTGATAAAATATATTCCAAGTAAAACTTTGCTCATGGAGACATTTGGAAAATCTCAATGTTCATCAACGAAGTGTTCACGTACGAGAGAAATTCAATCAAGCGCGTTCGATTTGCACTTTTTGAAGGCGCATTTTTCTCAAAAACAGTCTCTTACTTGTCTCTTTGATCAAATGGCATAAATCCTTTTTGGCAGTGCACTTGCAGCTACTGTAGATAATTTGCGATAAAAATAAAAAACTACTGAAAAATAACAAAGCTTTCAAAAAATCAAAGCGTCTTTAACAAATAAAAAATACTTCTAGGGTATTTTCCTAGACTGAAAAAAAAATGAGACGCGTATTTTCGGCGAACGATTAATGAAATAATTTTTTGTTGCGTATACAGAGCTGCTATATCACGAAGCTTCAAGAGCGTGTGGGGCGGAAACAGCCGGACCGGAAGGACCTTCCAGCCGCGTACGATAGATCCGGAGATCACAAGACAGTCGTTGCTTCACAGTTACAAAGCAGCCAGAGGGGAATATTCGATAGCGAGTAATTCGCGAGTTGGTGAGTCGTTCTCGGCAAAAATAAGGGAAAACACCTTAGTGTTGACCCTCCATACAAGAAGAAGGTTCAGAAATACCTTCTGTTTAAAACGCATCTTTTTCCCGCATTCAATTTGAGGCAATAACGCGTTATGCAGATGATTTTGAAGGTTGCATCTTTGGAATGCAACAAAAGTTTCTTTTATTCTATCGCTCATCTGTGTTTTCGCCTATTTAAGGTAAGAAAATTACTCGCACACTTTTCCATTGTTCTCGTTATAGATCCATCAACTTTAACCAAAAAAATTATGGTTAATAATAAAAATGAAGATGTAAAATAAAAAGGAACTTTCGGTCTATTCCAACGATGCAACCTTCAACGTCGTCATTCTCCGGACATACGATGAATTTTTGTACCTTTGTTAGCAGCCATATACTTTATTATTATGAATGCCATTTTTTTACGATTATTTAACGTCAAAGAAAAAAATAGTAACAAAATAATGAAAAATCTCAGCTTAAAAGACTTTTTACATGAAAAATGTCGATTGCTCGGCGAAACGTGTTAAAAATTTCCTAGCCTACTTATACGTGGAACTCTTTTTTTAAACTTGGTTTAGTCACATTTTAGGGGTGACTCGAGAGGGTGTGAGGGAGTGAGAGTAAATTTTGATATAAACACACACAGATATTCGCATACTTTTATTGATATAGAGTATAAGGTGGCTCTTGGGTGAGGGGGGGGGGGGGGGGGGGCGTTCTGAGCGGTAAGATAAAAAGTAAGCCAACATCAAAACGTTCACACCACATGACAGCGAATGTGGAACTCCTTCGCCTGTAGGTCAACTCAAATAATGTCTCATGCGAGGCAACAGGTCGCGCAACGTTGCCATGTTAATGAATGAATCTGGACCACAAAAATTCACCTTCAAATCGCTTCGAGCTCCAACGTTGATTAATTTCAACAAAGAACAACTTAAAAAAAATATTGTGATATAAATGACAAAAAAGACGACTGGACGAGGCAGTTGAGAGTGGCGTTTCTGGCAAATTGGCAAAATTACCGTTTCTCATGTAGGTCTGTGTATAAAGCTGCACGAAAACACTATTTTCATCAAACACTATAATCAATGGGACAACGAAAAATTGATCGTCCCACATTTTTATTCGAGACACTTTTTTGACGAGGTCTAATTGTTGTGAAAAATTCAGCAAACTGGATTTTTTTTACACTCCTAAACAATTTATGATAATGGTTTTTTTTGTCATGAATATTAATATTTTTCGAACAATAGTGAGTAATTATTTAGGAAAATGCGTCTCGGTGATGCTTGAATTCATTGATGTGATCGTATATCTGGTCCCACGGTGCAGCGATGAGAAAGTGCTATATCGCCTATGTATTTTTTATTGAAAATATGGTCCCGCAATTACGGTAGAAAGAAATAATTCGCAGCTCGGAGAATCTCGGGGGTGAAAAGAATCTTCGACCCAGCCTCATTTTTCTTCGATCACGTCCGGTTGACTTCTTGCATCCATTCTTTTAATTCCCTTTCAAGTTTGCATCCATCTATTTATGAAGACTCGTCCTTTTGTCAGGAACAAGAAGTCTTGCGAACTCGTTACCTAAGTCTCAAAAACTTTTAAAGAAAGATGTTTTCGTTGCAGAAGAAACATGTTTTCTTTCACTCACTAACTACACTCGAAAACCAGGAACTCGAAAAGGTGGCAGCAAAAATGCCCGCGAAATTGGCCCCGATTGATAAATCGATTGACGATTTCCATTTTATGCATCTTTATATTTTTATTATGTAAATAAGAAAAGCTTTGCTACTGACTTGCAAAAGTATAGTATTATGGATGATTGTTGTGAAAAAACTACGTCAGCGCACGTTCTGTACAATTAAAAATGAAATTTTGAGTAATTTATAATTATGCCTATTTATATTTATGTCATGAGATTATTTATTATTTCCATTAATTAATATCAAATGTCGTTGAAATACGGCAACTTCGCGGACATTGAGGTTGCTCATCATTCGCCAGCCATGATTCATAATTTTTTATCGAACCTTCCCGTGCAGAAATTTTGACCGGGATACCCTATGTCCGATCAAATCCCGATCAGGATTTGTCATGGATTCCCCAAAACCGGTATCCCGGTTAGAATCCAACTTGCATCAGTATCGGCATATGTACGACGAAGATGGCATCATTTTGAAAATTTTGGTGTCACGTGTATTTTCTGTATTACTATGGAATTCCTATCTATAGATAGAAATTTCTGTATATAGATTCCTATCTATAAAATTCCTATCTATAGATAGGAATTACATAGTAATACCGAAAATACACGTGATGCCGAAATTTTCAAAATTATGCTATCGTCGTCGTACATATTCCGATACTGATGCACGTTGTATTCTAACCGGGATACCGGTTTTGGGGAATAAGTCTCTGCTGTTTATACCCACCGACATGTCGGTGGGTATAAACATGTATTTAAGACAAATTAAAATCAAATTCACAATGATTAGATTAAAATTTACACCAACCGTGAGTTCTTACGTATTTCGAGAGAAAACATTTCGTCGAGGCAAAGAAATGTTTGCAAAAAAAGTTGTGAGTTTCAAATATTACATTATAAATATGAAAAAAATCACAAAATGAGTTGTGAATTTCCTCAAGTTGAAGAAAATAAAAAGCGAATTCACGAGAGTTATATTAAAATTTACACCACAAGTGTAAACGTATTTTGAGAGAAAACATTGTGTTGAGGCAAAATGTTCGCACAAAAAGTTATGTGCAAAAATTTCTTTGCCTCGAGGCAATGTTTTCTCTTAAAATACGTACGAACTCACTTTGGGCGCAAATTTTAATCTAATCATTTTGAAATTGATTTTAATTTGTCTTAAATAGGAAAAAATTCACAACTAATTTTGTGAATTTTTTTGTATTTATAATTTCTTGTCAATACATTTGCATTCACAGATTTTGATGTGAATTTTTTTAATTCACATCAAAATCTCGCGATGAGCGCGATCTGCCATTTGAATCTTTGGACAAATTTTTTTTATTGATAGTTTAATGCACCAAAACTTTATAAATGTTATTTATTTTTATAATAAATTTAACATGTCATAATTCCATTTTTGACATTTTATTTCAGCCTGTATTCACCCGTGATCCTTCCCAGATTCCTCAATGATTCCATGGGGAATCTATTTAGAGTAATTAAAGGATCTGGTTCTGGATCCCTAATGGAATCCAGTTTACGGATCTTACATTTAGTCTTCGAATCTGATCCGATATCGGACTAGATCCCAACTGGGAGCCCGGGATACAAGTCAGAATCCAGCTGTATCCCTGCCAAAATTTCTGCATGGGTTGATGGATCAATATTGAATATTGCCCATTTACGATGGGCAAGATAGATTTTTTTCCAAATGTTTACAAAGTTTCAGTTTCCGTTAATCCGTTGTTAGAAATGTTTCATCTTGGTGCTGAATAGCCAAAAAAATTACATCACCCGTAGCGTACACGTCTTGCCCATCCAACCGCACGTAAAATTACATGCGTGAAACTTTTTGTTATCTCTGGTTTTTTGTGGGGAAAAAATTGCAAAAAATTTGTCAAGACTTCGTGTAGTCTAGACAATAACATATTTTTTTCATATTTAATCTTGGATTGTGGCTAACGCTCCAACCTTCTTAACAGTCATGGGGCACTTACAACCTACCTGGAAACCGCATCAATCTGAGAACTAATAACGCGCTTGAGAATACCACGAGTTTACTTACAGGTGCACACTCCCAATTGCGTGTAGCCCTGTTCCCAAGAGCATAGTGACGCGTTAATGATCATAGAATGCGGAGGAACATCTGTCTAGCAGTCGGTGGAAAATTCACTCAACTGATTCTCTACTCCGCAATTGCATGAATTGCGAGCAGTTGCATAATACGGATCATTTATACACACAACCAATGGGATAAAAGCGACATCCCATTCGTACATTCATCCTCGTCTACACGATTTTGAAAAACGTTTATAGGATTCAATTATCGTTCGAATACGTGCTGTGGTACCATAGCATCACATATACAGTTTCAAAAACGGCGTGCAAGTACATTTTTACCGAGATATCGATATAGTTTGAGGTTTGCTGAAATGGGATTTACACACGAATGAGTCTTAAGAACTGGCCCAATACACACAGGCACAGACACACATACACAATAAAACGGTTAGCCGCGGCTTCTCGCGAGGGTTATCCAGCCAATACAGTTATCGTCTCCAGGAGACGCTCATAACGGTACGCTCGGCCCACTCACGTTTCGAATAATCCCACTTTTCTGTCCCATCTTCTCCCGATTGAGTATATACATATATACCGCACACGTATATATATATATATATATATATATATATATATATATAATCTCTCACTCCCTCAAGTGCCGGCGATTTTCCAAAATAGTTTATCCGTATATCTGTCAAATAAGTTCCTCAAATTTTTTCATTATTATTATATTATTAATGGTCCACTGGCCTGATTCAGCCTTTGTCACCAGTATCATTTCATAAGTGTGAAGAATTGCGATGAAAAGTGTAGGAAAGAGATAACACAGATTGAAATGAAAGAAATCGTCACAAAGCTTAGAACATTAACAATTATGACGATAATTTGCAGACTCACTCACTGACTCGTACCTTGATAAATGTAGTATCTCAAGCGGTCTTGCGAATCGTCTCTTCGCGTATAATTTTTTTCGATACTATTGAACGCAACTATCGAAACGACCAAGGAATTGTTCGACACAACGAATAATAGAGATGAGTGATTGATTGCTAGATATTGATCTTTTTAGAAAGGTAACAAGAAAATGTATGAAATAGAAGAAAAAATGCAATAGAATATAATAGATAGCAATTTTCTTTGTACCGTACGTAACTCCTGATAATCATGGTTATTAAGGAGTTTCGGGACAATTGACGAAATGATTCAAATGCATGTAGTAGATTCTTTGACATATACCCAATGCACCCTATTAATTTGAAATCGATCGTCTACATTGTTTATATGAAATGTCCAATTTAAGAAATACTTTTTAACATAAAGAGATGCCTAGTGAAATTGTCATAATGTACTGAGTGATTTTACCGTTTTTCATAACATTTGAAACATTTTTTCACACTATTTCGTGCGTAAAACTGCAATTCAGCGATGAGCTTAGGCATTTCCCTATGTTAAGGTGTTTCTTCAATTGAAAATTCCATAGAAACGCTGTAAACGAACGATTCAAAATTTGGAGGGTGCATTCAGTATATGAAAAAGAATTGAAGTTTTACTTTTAAGTTTTACTTTTGAGAATTTAAGTTTTTCTTTACTGTATAAGTTTTAATCAATTGCTAACATATCGTCATTTGTCGAGAAGCTCCTTAATCATTTGCACTCGAGAAGTGACTCTCGCTCACCACTCACTATTCGAGCGAAAAAAGCCTCGAGTTGCAAAGGGTTAAATGTCAACGCCCATGCTACATTCGAAATATGCATAAAGCTTCGAATCAAAACTTTTTGAAAAAATTGAAATTATGCTGAAGTGATTAATTTATGACCATGTCCACGCCTCTTGAATATCCTTGAACGTGACATGAGGATCCACCGATTAACCGGTTGTAATTTTGTTCTTTCGTTTTTCTCATGTCCCACGCAGGACGAAGTTTTTCCTCGAAGGAAAGCTGCGGTACGCCGTCGAGACTTTGCAAAACGCGATACAACACAACCGCGCCCATGTACGGGGTTAGCCTCACCAGTGGACAACCAGTGACGATCGTACAGAAATTTCCCGATCTGTTGCAACAAGTCGTCTTCGAAGTATGCGAGTGAGTATGAATAAAAAAAAATTATAAGTAGGAGAATCGAGGAGTCAACGGAGGATGTGAATGTAAGGATAATTTTGAATTCTTTCATCGTTGGAGTGCAACGAGACATTTTTTAAAATCAATTTTCACAGACGTGCAGTGAAAATCTGTTAAAAAGTAGACGATGGTACAAATGGGTAGAATTTTTTTTAAATCATTTAACTCGAAGGAAATAAAAAAAATAAGGGGGAAAAAAATTAATAAAACTTCGTTGCTTTCCAGCGACGCAAAACTACGATGTCGTTATTTTACTTTAAGAATAATTTGTCCAAAAATGGTAACAGTTTCTCTCACACTCTGTCACGTTAGATGTTTGGCTTTTCTTGACAGAGACAGCTGCAAGTCACGATTTGAATACCGAATTGCATGCTTTCTCCATATTTATAAAGATTCCGACTACTAAAAATGTCGAGCCGTTCAGTTATGCCATTGCGGAGGGAATGGGAGTGGCGATTTCAAATTGGTGCAGGTAGCTGCAAATCTATCGTTCGTAATAAATAACTTGAGATATAAGGTAAAATAACCCGAAAAGGATGAAATTGGTTAATTTACGGCTTGACCCGAGTGCGTGCTTTATCGAATGAAAGGTGGCGAAGAATGTGTGTAAAGTCGACGACACGGTCACGAGGCGAATAGAGTGCAGTGGGTCATTTATAATCCCGCTCCAACTATGCCCATAGTTCACTACACCAGCCCGAGCCGGTTCGTGACCTGACGCAGGCAGTGGACGAGAGGGAGAGAGAAAGAGAGAGAGAGAGAGAGAGAGAGAGAGAGAGAGAGGTCGTATTCTGAAATTGATCAATCGAGCCACGAAAATCCCTAAGAGCGCACACGCATTGAAGAAAATAAAAAATTTAAATTCCGCATTCATTGAGAAGTTCAGCGGGCATCTGGAGACAAAAAATACCGCTACGTATTGCACGACGCCGTTCAACACACCACACAGGAGTTCGGATTAGAATAACTGTACTTTGGCTCATACACGAGTCACTCTGTCCATCCTCCAAGCATGCATAACTTCAACTGTGTTTGAGGAATTTATTCTGCCTCATTGAGGAATTTCGGGAGAATTGACGCTATGTTACCATTTGATTCAAATTCATACAGTAAATTCTTTGTCGTATACCGAATGCGCTCGCCACATTTTAAATCGATCGTCTGTACCGTTTCTATAAAATATACAATTGAAGAAACGCGTTTGGACATAGGGTCTAATTGTCATAATGTAAAGGGAGGCGAATTGTCGTGATGTGCTGAATGATTTGACAGTTTTTCATAACATTTTACAGATTTTGTAACACTACTTCGTGCGTAAGACTGCCATTTAGCGATAAGCGTAGGCACTCCCTACGGTAAAAAGTGTTTTTTTTTTTCAATTGAAAATTTGATAGAAACGGTTGACGATCAGTGTAGGCGATCGATTTAAAATTTAGAGGGTGCATTCAGTATATGAGAAAGAATTTACTGTATAAATTTCAAGCAAATAGTAACATTTCGCCAGTTGTCCCGAAACTCCTTAAATTCAACCACGATTACAAATTTGATCGGTCATGATGCTAATAGCAGGTAATCGAGTGGAAAATTGAAATCTTCGAAGGAATTATTGCAAAACGAGCAATTCATCGTTTTACGAAGATCAAACTATAAAAGTTACTTTTATAATGTAGTCTTCCTACCCGCGATTGTGTCAAATGGAAGGATTAGGATTAGGGCAATTTACTTCAGTACAGTGCGAATACTAAGAAAATATTCTTATCATTCTCTAGAAATGAATGATTGAGAAAATTTTTAACAAATGGAGTCCTCAAGATGTTTATAAGATTAAGGCAGTATGGTTGGATAGAAATAAAAAAAAATGTGTTTGAAACATTTTTGTACAGCCCGTTCTGCATACATCCGTAAAAACCGTTCAATGATACTCGGAAATTAGCAGAGTTATAGAAATGATAATGCTTTTCAACGAAGTGCTTTTTAAATCGGCAACGACGATATTTCTATGACCAATTAGGTAATCAAGTTTAAATTTGGCATACACCTTCAGTGTACTGTTGTTCAACGTCGGTAGCAGAATTGAGTCGAAGTATTTTTTTTTCGATTGGTATATAACTCGTAGATTGGTCATAAAAATAGGAAAAATTGACAATCAAATTTTATCATGCCTCCATTTTACGATTTTTTTTCTGCATCTGGTATCAAATATCACAACAGTCATGCCGATTGAGAATAGGTTTGCTTCTTTTTTCGGATTCATACAACGTCCACAACATTAGTCGCCAATTGGGGGCGCTTTCCGCGCACCGCTGTGGACAAACGTACAAAAGCACATGATAATTTTTTTATTTTAATCTCTACTTATTTTTGGAGGATCAATAGACATGTGTATTTATTTTTTTAGTTATTCATCCTGAAAATCACTTTCAAAACGGCGCTGCAGACAACAATACTGCCTTGAGATATATCAGTCTATCTGAAAAAGTACAAACAATTGACGACTCACTGACAATAACTTTGTTCAATCGTCGTTCAAGCGCTTTTGGGTTGGTGGATTTTACCATTCAATAATACAATAGAGATAGGTTCGGTATGTTTCAAAAAGTTGAACAATGACTTTTCTATAATATATATGGGAATGTATGAGTGTGCGTATGTGCATACCACTATCTTCGTTAGCGTTCCGAGTACAACAAAATTTTGAAATGCGAGGATGATTTTGTTCTCCCCAAACAGTTTTACTGAAGCACTGCGCGTATTGAGTTTGGTAAAAAAAACCGAGGTAAAAGTTTACACTTTACGAAATATTACATTTTTTGAAGTTTTTAGAAAAAAATTAACGTATATAAGCTTTTGAACAATACCGAACTTGTCTGCACTACGACAAATTCTTTATTCTGCGTTTTTCGGGTTCTCCAAGCACCCCTTTGTTGGTACCTAAAATATTTTGAATCAAATTTCGCTCTAAACACCTCAAAGTTTGTTAACAAATGCCTCCTCAAGTGAAAAGGCCGTTTTCAGGCACAAACAAAATTGACGTAGTGTGTGTGTTCGATTTTGTTCGTTTCTCATATATAGGTCTAGGTATGGTGACCAATTTGTTACACTAAGGGGACAGATTTTTAGGCGAGCAGCATTTTAGTTTAGCAGAACTTTAGGCGAGGAAAAAATGCCTGATTTTCATGATTTTTTTTAATGCAAAGATTTCTTCGCTATTTTTGTTGCGGCGGATTTTGTCAGGCGGCGTGACACGCAGCGTCCGCGGGATTAATCTGAAAAAAACCAACGAAGATTTTTCTTTCATTAACACTTATACGCAGGATATGAACCAAGAAAAAGTGCCAAATGTTAAAAATCGATGAAATGGTACGCTTTAAAACAAAAAAATTGAATTATCCGAAAAAAAGCCTACATTTTGCGATAAGAAAAAACTTTTCTTCAATTTTCAAAAACATTCAGTGTCATGTTTTAGATAATAAGGTTAGAAAGATTTGTACCATTTTTCATCAGAATCGCCGGTTAGTTTTTTAGCCGAACATCACGCCAGTTTTGAAAACGCAGTTTAGAAGACCGTGCTATACATGCGCTGTTTTTAAAAAATAATAAAAAAATACCATGTAATTGCCAAAAGTAGTAATAAAACATAACCTAAGTTTCAAAAATGGTCGCGAAATTTTCCCTTTAAAAAAAAGTCATGGAAAGCAGCAAATGTTGTCCTCGCCTAAACGTATCCCCCCCTTCATAAAGTATAATTGAGATTTTATTGGTATAGAGATTGTCTAAAATCCCTTGAAGGATTACAGATTTTAAAATCGCTACTCCATTCCCAAAGTTCGAGATATCACCGGCATTTAAAAAATATAAAAATAAAAATGGTTTACAGAAAAACGTAGTACGAAATATAAACTTGAACATTCCTTTCTTATCATTTGATTCCGCTTACATCTATCGAAAAAAACTTACCCATGTCGGAAACTGTGTGAGCGAAATAAATAAAAATAAAATTACGAGACAGCTATAAGCAAGTTTCTAAATGTTTCTAATGTTTTTTTTTCTACACCACGAAGAAAAATGTCCTGCTGATCTGACGCAGAAGCGTCTAAAACATTTGTTAGCGATTTTTCCATTATTCACAGAACCGCCAAAACATTTGTTTTTATTTCCCTGTGGTTTACTATCGCGAGTTGTGAAAAAAAAATGCAAAAAATATTCGCAACGAAACGAAATAGTTTCGGCGAAAAAATAATTTTGTCTCGGCAAGTCGAACGTTCGAAGTTTGAAGATAGTATTTTTGTCTGATCCTCAGATCGAAGGAATGCGACGTGGTGCACGGCGAGTGTACACAGACTTACGTGCCGTATTTGTTTCTCGTAATACCGTTGGGTCCAGTGACGCTGACGGGTCAGGATTACGTTCTTGTCGAGAGTGGTTGCGTCTGCAAACCGAAGAATTCGATGAGTTCTCTTTCCGATCAGCATCCACCTGCAGTACCGAATTTCTAGCATGAATAATCAGCGAGGAGGAACACAATCACGAGGAAATATCCAAGTCCTTGGGATGGATCGCAGAGGAGGAAAGAAAATCGGAAATACACGAGCGAGAGATTCTCGGATTGAAATTGAGGCTGTAGTGAATGATCGAATCCTCAAAGATGTTCCGAGGACCCGATCTTACGAACTCGACAAGTATGTCTTAAACGGAACAAAAACAAGCGTGTGCGTCGGCGTTATTTATCGTATATAAATAACTATATTAGCAAAGTAAAGAGTGAAGCAGTGTGGTAATTCATCGATGATCAGAAGGACAGCCCACCGTAAATTTCAAGCAGATCGCGCATCCCGAAGTACCGCGAGCGGAATGGAGAAAAGGAAGAGACGAATAACGAATGTTCACAATGCTGTCGTCTCGTTCTCTTGGTCGCACAATGAAACCGTAACGGTTGCAGGATCGAACTTTTGACTGATCGGTTATCATGAGATTCGACGAGGCCGTTATCACGAATGTATCATGAAAGAAGCTCGTCTTTACCATATCTCGAGGAATCGGCGAACTTCGTCTCGATAAAGAAAATGTTGTTTTTCGTGTTCTCGTTATACTTTCTCCATTAATTATATATAAACGTATTTATTTCTGAAGCGGATTGTAGTTTTATTTATTGATAATTGCGGCGCGTTTCCACATCCTCTCGAGCCCGGGAAACTGCATTGGGACAGTCAAGGATGGTGGGTTTATTTTTATTTTCTAGACAATTCTCAATTTTTCAGCTCAAGAGAAACCCGGTCAACTTTTGGATTACCACAAGTGACGGGCTCGTTACCCCAAAGGGTGAAGAACTGTTCGGGACAGTGAATAAATGTTCTCAACCCTCGGGAGTATTTTAAGAAGGGAGATTTAGGGGAGAGAGACCTTTGGGGGAGGAAAAAATTGTTGATTTTCATGACTTTTTTTTTCAACGGAACGATTTCTTCACCAATTTTGAAACTCCAGGTATGTTTTATTACTACTCTTGGCTGTTACATGGCATTTTTGTTTTTCTTAATATTCAACAATGGCGGAGGTATGGCACGGTCTCCCAAACAGGTTGCGGCGAATGTTGGTGAATGAATGAAAAAGTGAGAAATGTTGAAAATCAATTAAATAGTACGCTTTGAAACAAAAAGATTGAATTTTACGAAAAATGGCTACAATTTGCAATTTAAAAAACTTTTATCTTTAAAATTTCAAAAACATTCAATATCATGTTTTAGACAATAAGGTTAAAAAGATTTATACCAAATTTCGTCAGAATCGCTCGATTAGTTTTTTAGCCAGTTTACGCCAGTTTTGAAAATGCAGTTTGAAAGACCGTCCCATACCGCAGCCATTCTTAAAGATTAATAAACTAAAAAAATTGCATGTAACAGCCAAAGGTACTAATAAATAACCCTATGTCTCAAAATAGCGAAGAAATCTTTCCTTTAAAAAAAACCATGAAAATCAGCCGAATTTTTCCTCGCCCAAAGGTGTCTTCCCCCTTAATATTTGCCTATTCAATGTAGATAGTCTCGAATTACCGGTATATGAATTATTAAATACTTATTAAGGAAAAGTTAAAATAAAAATTAAAAAAAACGTAGCGAATTCTGTGTCACCGTTTTTTTCACGTATTTCCCTACTATGAAAAATCCATTATTATTGCATTTCGTTTCTTCTCCATTGCCAATGGCTTTTATGACTGTACATGTCGTAAAGATAAATCCATTTTCACAAGCTTTGCGTTTGTTCAGACCGAAGCGAGGTCCGAAGAGTATGGCGAAAGATGTTACAAAAATATGAAACTCAGCAAACTCGATCAGTGTCATACAAAAACTGCAGTACGTAAAGACGGTGCGAGGTAAATAAACAGGATAAACGATCGTGATGTGCTTAATCATTCGTAAATAACTTCACCAAGATTCTCTCATTTTTATCACGAAGTGCACCGAGAAAAAAAAACAATAAATTACTCTGCGACGTATAATCAACGGCACTGGTTGAAAATCTTGTGTATTACTATAACGGTAAAAAGTGACGGGGTTAACGGGGAAAAAATGTCTTATTTTCCTTGAACCGCGAAATGAACGCAGAAAACGATGGGGTATCGGGCGTTTCGTACGGCAAAACAACGAGAGACGAGAACTTTTCGCAGAACTCAACCTCGGAATTCGATCGTCGTCGTTGTTCCACACGGAAGCACACTCACACGCACACACATTGGGGAGTAGCATTCGTCGTCTTCTTCTCTCGTTGCGCTTGTCTCTTCTATCGAGCCGGTTTTCCAAGCATCAGCTGCAAACCTGAAACGACACGCTGCGGTCCGTAAAGCGAAAGATCTTCCCCGGCGGCATCTCCGTGAGTTGAGAAAAATTCTCATGCGACCAGGCTCGTTTCTTCCCCCCTTTTCGATAATTCTCCATTTTCACGCTACACTGCACCTTCCTCGAAAAATTGCGTTTCGTCGTTTTTCCTTTTCATTTTTTATCTAGTTCGCTAATCAAGCTCCGAACAATTGCTTCCCCAACGATCCTAAGCGAAAAAATGTCCAGTCTATTGTAAAACGAGCTTCAAAATTGCTTTTCTTTGAGTATAATTGAAGAGCAGGCGAACAAAACCGCACTTGTCCGGACTACGTCAATTTTTTTTCGCCTGTTAAAAAAAAACTGCCCTCTTGTTTAAGGGGGGAGATGCCGTTAGGCGAGAGGAAAAATTGCAGATGTTCATGATTTTTTTTAAAGGAACGTTTTCTTCACCATTTTTGAGACTTGGGTTAGTATGTCTTATTACTACTTTTGGCTGTTGCATGGTATGTTTTTAATATTCTTTAAAAATGGAGGCGGTGTGGCATGGTCTTCTAAACGGGTTGCGACGGATATTGTCAGACGGTGTGACACGTAGCGTCGGCGGGAATAATCTGACAAAATCTAACGAATATTTCTTTCATAAGCACTCAAACGCAGAATATGAACCAAAAAACGGGAGAGTTGTTGAAAATCGATAAAATGGTAAGCTTTGAAAAAAAAGATTGAATTTCCCGAAATAACGGCTACATTTTGCAAAGAGCTTTTTCTTAAAAATTTTCACGAACATTTCGGATCATGTTTCGGACAATAAGGGTAGGAAGATTTATACTAAATTTCATTGGAGTCGGTCGATTAGTTTTCAAGCTATACGTCACGCCAGTTTTGAAAATTCAGTTTATCAGACCGTGTCATCGTAAAAAAATGCCATGTAACAGCCAAAAGTAGTAATAAACGTAAGATAAATGTCCCGATTATTGAACACTATCTTGTATTTTTATTATTTCTCATTCACCTGCATGCATTTACTTATTTGTAAAAATTTCATTACATATGTATATGGAACTTTTAGCTATCGAAATGTTACCTTACATGTGCAAAAAAAGCTTTAATTAATAGAGTAAAAAATTATTCAATCAGCAACGCTGACCCGATTTGACGTCTCGTGGTAACTGCTTATCGTTTTTGCTAAGACGCGCCGCTTCATGCGTAAGGGCATCAAAAATTAAAAAACTGTCGCATCTCAAAAAGTAAAGGCGTTTCGGGTTCCTCAGAAAATTTCTTACAAATAACAATTTAAAAAAAAATTAATTAATTATTTGTTAACAAATACGGTGTTCGATCATTGGGACATAGAAAATGCAGTGTGTCCCAATTATTGAACACTCGAATTCTCCAAGATGGCGTCATTAAACCCATCAAAACATCGGGACAGTTAACGTGTGACAGATCGTGTGAACCGGATTAATTCAAACAAAAAATTACAGTTTTTGTTTGAATAAATCCGTTGAATAAATCCGAATGAAAATTTTGTTTGTTAATAACTCTAAGATCGTCAAATATATTTTTATTTGTATTTTCGTGCAATAAACATAAAAAGAAAAGTAAAAAGAGAATATTACCTAAATGTAACCTAAAAATACGAATGTAATGTTCAATATTTTTTGCTCTTCGGTATTTCAGGGAGTCAAGCTGCGACAAAATCAAACAAAAACAGAACATAAAAACGAGGAAGATGAAAATAAAAATAAAATAAAGTTCGAATTGAAAAGCAAAAATAAACCAAATGCGAATAAACCAAAAACCTGTCAAAAGAGACTAAATATATATTTTTGTATTTTTACATGATTAATAAAAGATAATTTAAGTGTTTGATTTTTATTTTATTTCTTAATATTGTACCCAAAATAATATTTTCAGAACGGAAAAAGAATTCTCGAGAGTGTTCAATAACTGGGACATGCCTGTTCAATATTATAAACATAGGCTCTTCCAGTGTTCAATAATTGGGACATTTGCATGCTTCACATTGTTATTCTTTTTTTTCATTGGAAATCATTTTGAGGCGTTACCCCCACTTGTAGCGCAAAAAAGGCCTTTTTCATGAATTTGTTTAAAGAAAACTACAAAAGTTTTTTCATCGATCAATATACCATCTTAAAGAACACATCTTGAAGAACTTTTAGTAATTTTTTTATTGAAAAATATTACATTGTTTAGTGGCAAATGGCCGTCAATGAAATAATGTTTTTATATACACGGTTTGCGGTGACCAACATTGCGGCGAAGTGGATCATCTGAAAAAAAATGCGGATGGATTTAGTCAAATATAAGTATAAACTAGTCTTTAATTGAAGGATTTTAAAAAATATTAATTTTTCACAAAATGGCGGACAGTCAAAGTTAATGGTTCGATTTTAGCGAAAAAAAACGGCCGTTCTTTGGCTATAAAATGGCCATTTTTTCGAAAAAAAAAAATCGAACGATTAAAGACTACATTTTTATGTATTAAATAAGCCTGCAAAATTTCAAGAAGATCGGTTTATTAGTGTTCGAGTAATCTTGGTCACCGACGTCAGAAATGCCATTTTGAGAAAAACGCGTTTAAAGTTTCAATTTCCGGTCGTTTACACAACGGATTCTTCTCTTTCAACGCTCATATCTCAGTCAATTTTGTTCGGATCGACTTGAAATTTTCAGGACATATTCTCAGATACTTATACTTCAAAATAATGCAATAAAATAAATCGATTTTTTCAAAATCGCAAGTGGGGGTAACCCCTTAAAATAATTTAAAGGGTGATTTTTCGAAAGTAAAAATATCAAAGTATCATTTGAACATGAAAGCGATGGTTTTTTCTGGATTTAATATTTTTTTCTCACCGAATTCAATCCCCCAGATCCTTAGCTGTTCAATAATTGGGACATTTACCTTACCCTCAGTTTAAAAAGTGATGAAAAAATAATATCTTTAAAAAAAATCATGAAAATTAGCTAACTTTTTAATCGCCTAAAGGTATCCCCCCCTCCCCTAGAAAGGCAATTTTTAACTGATTTTGTGGTGCTTAGAAACGGATGTGATTAAAAATATGCCGGGAGCCCATAAAGGTGTGCTTGAAGAACAGGGAAAGAAAAAACATTTGACGTATCGTGGACGAGTCCGGTTTTGTTCGCCTGCTGCTCCTCAATTTCTTTCAAAGTGCACTTTGCTGGAACATTTTTTACCTCACTCTCAACGTTTTCCCTATGGGCAAGTATTTTTTGCGACAGTGGCTTCCTCGTAGAGGAAGTTTTACCTGCGAAGTAGATAATGAGGAAGCACGTTTGATGTGCACGTTTCCAATGCGAACGATTTTTTTAAATCTAAATCATCTCTGCGTAATTCTCTATTTATATTTCTAAAATCGCACGACGTCTCGAAATTCGAGAAAGGTAGCGCGTTCACTATTTATCAGTTTACAGAAGTTTACGTCGAGCATGAAATTATTCATGAAATATAAAAGTTAACAAATATTTGATAAAACGCAAACGGCTGTATCGGGATTTGTGTAAATAAATTCCGTTTGACATTTCAATATTTACAGAAGCTAGAGTGAACGGGCATAATCTTTTGAAAATTCTGAATTCTGTAAAATCGAAATCATTGAATTTTTTCTAACGAAAATTTTGTAGAACGCAGTTTTTTGTAGGTACGCAGCGAACATTTTTTTCTGCTTTTTTCTTTCAATTCTGCAAAAGAACAATTGCAGAACAAAAATCGTTGCATTGAAACAATGTAGTCTTCAATCTAAACTTTTAGCGTTGACCACATGCATGCACCCACGTTACTTATCCCGTGATTATTTTCATGTATCGTCTAGCAGCCTTGTTTGAAAAACTCAGATCACACTGGCATGAAGATTTTAATTAAATTTTCTTCACTAAAGCTCTCCTCTCTATGAAGAAACAAAAAAGATTCAAATGGTTTCGAAAATCGTTTCACCGCTGTACGATCATTTCAGTACATTTGACATTTTCAGGATCGGTGTCCTAAAGAGTTCAGAACCATGCACCTAGATTTTATTGGTGTTAAATCAATGAGCGTCAATTAACTAAATCTGGCATCGTATTCCGATACGACGATCCCGACAAAAGCGTGGTTTATTTAAATCTAATTTTTAATTATTTTTTTTCCATTGAAAAAAATCGGAAGTCATTGATAAAATAGGTATACATATACGGAGAAATAGCTTCCGTAGTAAGAATTTTTGGAAATCGCGACACAGAAGCCTGTCGCGAGGTGTGCATATGGATGATTCTCCCGAAATGATCATTTTGCATGTAACCGGACTTTTCTAATTAATGCTATTCAATTTACTTTATAGATTTTTTTGGAACACAACAGTTCGAAATATTTCGAAATCTTCCTACAAAACCGACTTGGCAGAAAAAAAATGTCGTAATCCTTTTTTTCCGTATTTTCAGTACGAAAAGTATTGCTTTGGCGTGTAACTATCCAAACTTCACATACACTAGCAAGCTGACGAGGTACAAAAAATCAAAAACATGCCTTGAAACCATTGGACATTTATTTAATTCCTCCCTGAAAATTAAACAAAAACAATGAGCACAGGTATCTCACAATAACGAAATTTTGTAACTGGTTTATGAATTATTCCTCTGGAGAGCTGTAAATCAGTTCGTATATAGTGTAACGGGTGGCGATAGCTAATTATGCTTGCCAGTGCAGTCCCGTCTGAATCTACTTTTCTACTACCACTACCCGTGCAGAAATTTTGGCCAGGATACAGCTGGATTCTGACTTGTATCCCGGGCTGCCAGTCGGGATCTAGTCCGATATCGGATCAGATTCGAAGACTAAATGTAAGATCCGTAAACTGGATTCCATTAGGGATCCAGAACCGGATCCTTTAATGACTCTAAATAGATTCCCCATGGAATCATTGAGGAATCTGGGAAGGATCACGGGTGAATACAGGCTGAAATAAAATGTCAAAAATGGAATTATGACATGTTAAATTTATTATAAAAATAAATAACGTTTATAAAATTTTGGTGCAACTATCAGTAAAAAAAAAATTTGTCCAAAATCTTAGCTGTTCAATAATTGGGACATTTACCTTACCCTCAGTTTAAAAAGTGATGAAAAAATAATTTCTTTAAAAAAAATCATGAAAATTAGATAACTTTTTAATCGCTCTTTTCTCTTTTAATTCGCTTTAATTCACATCGAGATTTCGAGATGAATTAAAAAAAATTCACATCAAAATCTGTGAATGCAAATGTATTGACAAGAAATTATAAATACAAAAAAATTCACAAAATTAGTTGTGAATTTTTTCGTATTTAAGACAAATTAAAATCAAATTAAAAAGATTAGATTAAAATTTGCGCCAAAAGTGAGTTCGTACGTATTTTGAGAGAAAACATTGCCTCGAGGCAAAGAAATTTTTGCACATAACTTTTTGTGCGAACATTTCCTTGCCTCAACACAATGTTTTCTCTCAGAATACGTTTACACTTGTGGTGTAAATTTTAATATAACTGTCGTGAATTCAATTTGTATTTTCTTCAACTTGAGGAAATTCACAACTCATTTTGTGATTTTTTTCATATTTATAATGTAATATTTGAAACACAACTTTTTTTGCAAATATCTTTGCCTCGACGAAATGTTTTCTCTCGAAATACGTAAGAACTCACGGTTGGTGTAAATTTTAATCTAATGATTGTGAATTTGATTTTAATTTGTCTTACATACTTGTTTATACCCACCGACATGTCGGTAGGTATAAACAGAGGCGTATTCCCCAAAACCGGTATCCCGGTTAGAATCCAACTTGCACCAGTATCGGAATATGTACGACGACGATGGCATAATTTTGAAAATTTTGGCATCACGTGTATTTTCGGTATTACTATGTAATTCCTATTTCTAGATAGGAATCTATAGACAGAAATTCCTATCTATAGATAGAAATTCCATAGTAATACAGAAAATACACGTGACGCCAAAATTTTCAAAATGATGCCATCGTCGTCGTACATATGTCGATACTGATGCAAGTTGGATTCTAACCGGGATACCGGTTTTGGGGAATCCATGACAAATCCTGATCGGGATTTGATCGGACAAAGGGTATCCCGGTCAAAATTTCTGCATGGGTAGCTTAAGCTTTTTTTCTACAGACCTTGCGTGTTATGAGGTGGTGTCACAGGCGAGGGAGTCATTCCTCTGGTCATTCTTAGCTGCATCATTTTTCAATAAAATAAGTCACTCTTTACCTGTATATGTGGAACTTTTAGACACCTACTCACCGTCAGATTTTGAGGTTAGAAAGACGTAGCATGCCCCGCTGTGCGTAAAAACCCGTTTGAATCGGCATTCCTCTGGGTTCCTTCAAACATGTGAAATCCAGGGGCATCATAGATGCGCCAGAGGAATGGCCCCATTTTGTCTACGCATGTGTGGATATGCATGAGGTTACATAAAAATAATACTCTTAGATTATTGCCATGCCGCTATCCAAAGAAGAAAGGCCCCGTAGGCAAAGAGAAGCTAAAAAAAAAGAAAATAGGAAAGGCTCAAACAGGATCCTGTGAGAAGAGAAAAGTTTAAAGAAAAAGAGCGAGATCAATATTCAACGAAAAAGGAGAAGAAGGTATTAATAAACCAATAAAAACTTGATACGAGAAGGTTTGCATAATTTCTCTGGCCCTGCTATTTATTTCGATCATGATAAATCTCTCAAAACGGGGCCGAGTTGAAATTCCGAACTTTGAATGATCAGCACGCTCCAAACTCCGAAAGAATACTACCCCGAAAGATCAAAACTCCGAAAGAATTTTACACGAAAAACCAAAACTCTGAAAATCTGAACACCGTCAAAAGAATTCGAATATGGAAGTTTTAATAGTTTTTAAATTTTCAATAAATCGACGAATTATTTCAAGAATTTTTTGTTATTAAGAAGTAATTTTACGTCAGTTTTGAAAATTGTCTAGAAAATGTTATACGTTCTACATGTTTTACAGTCAACTGTGTAGACTTTCGCTAGCATAATCTTGACGAACCTTGTAATTTCGGAACATTAAAAGTAGGAATTTTAAAACGCCGGTGCATTCAAAGTTCGGAATTTCAACCCGGCCCTCATGTCAAGATCATGGAAGCGAAAATCTACACAGTTGATTATAAATGATGAAGAACGTATAACATTATCTGGACAAATTTCAAAATTGATGCAAAATCACTTCTCAATGAAAAAAAAATCTTGAAATAATTCGTCGATTTATTGAAAATTTGGAAACCTTTAAAACTTCCATAGACGAATTCTTTTGACGGTGTTAAGATTTTCGGAGTTTTGGTCTTTCGGGTAAAATGCTTTCGGAGTATTGATCTTTCGGGGTACTATTCTTTCGGAGTTTTGAGCGTTTTGACCATTAAAAGTTCAGAATTTCAACCCGGTCCCTCAAAACTGACAAATCCGTGTGATCCATAAAGAATTACATTATATCGATTAGAACTGAAGTCAATTGCAATTTTTAAAAGAAACAAATGAAATATTTTTGTTTGCAAATTTCGTTGTCCTGTAAAGGGATCATTTCGGGAGAATCACCCATATACAGGGTGTTCCTCTTATCTCTGCCACCCGAATTAACTCGGCAATTATCGACGTCACAAAAAAATGTTCCAGACAAAAGTTGTACGGTATGAAGGGGGCCATCAAATGTGACCGATTTTTTTTTGTATTTCGGTGGAGACGCTGACACACAGTGAAGGTCACCTCCACTTTTTTAAATGGAATAGTACATTTTTTTCAAACATCTTGTGGAGCGCTTCAAGCCGCACAAAAAACATTAGGGGTCAAAGTCGTTCAAGGTCATTCGAGGTTAGTATCGACGATACAAATCTATATAGCTCGGATCACTACCAAATATTTGGTAGTGATCCGAGATATTTAGATTTGTATTTCATTTTAATAGGTGACCTTGAATGACCTTGAACGACTTTGACCCTTAATGTTTTTATGCGGCTTGGGGTGCTTCAAAAGATGTTTGAAAACAATGTACCATTCCGTTTAAAAATATGGAGGTGAACTTCATTGTGCGTCAGCGCCTCCACCGAAAACAAAAAAAAATTAGTCCCATTTGATGGCCCTCTTCACACCGTACAACTTTTGTCTGGAACATTTTTTTGGTGACGTCGATAATTACCGAGTTACTTCGGATGGCAGAGATACGAGGGACACCCTGTATACCCTCCCCTGTGCAAGAGCCGCGAGATCCGTTCCCGATTGTTACATTCATTCCGTTAATCGTTTATAATCGAAGAGGCAAATCAGCCGGAAAACGCCAAAGGCGCAATCGACGTGTCATCGGTATGCAAATAATGTGCACGATACGAATGTAATACTTATTTGCCCGTCGTGGGGCAGCGGGCTCTTGACCTAGAGAACGAGTAACCTGGAGAGAAAAGCCTGTGTGTGAATGCACGTGTTGCTTTCCCACGCTCGATTTTACGTCGCGAATCTTTTCCTCTTCCCCCCCCCCCCCCTCTTCACTCCGAATTTACTTGCCTGCGTGTCTTCCTCTGTCTCTCTCTATATCTCATTCTTTTTGTCGTCCTCTATCCGATAACTCAATTGTAACGGAGTTTCGGGCAGTTTTGCCGATGATAATAATACTCGCGAGTCATTTCGGGGTCGATAAGAGAATCAGAGGAAACTTGGATACGAAAATACGACGAGAATGTCTGGAACCAATAAAAAAATTGCTTGTTTTTTTTCAGCCACACGCCGAAGCGTAATCGTCACATTAAGGAGGTTGGAGCGTTTGCCACAATTCAAGATTTAAATATATATATATGTTATTGCCAAGACTATATTGAGTCTTTACGAATTTTTTGAATTTTCATTTCGTTTCACTACAAAACACTAAAGATAAAAAGTACTTTAATGTGTGTAATTTTACGTGCGGTCAGATAGGCAAGAAATTCACGCCTACGGGTGATGTGATTTTTTTGGCTTTTAACACCAAGATAAACCATTTATGACAACGGACTAACGCAAAACTAAAGATTGGTAAATATTTAGAAAAAAAATCGCATCTTGCCCATCGTAAACCATGTATATTCAATATTGAACCATCAAGGTTTGATTTTTATCCAAACGATTTTTTATTTAAGAAAAAGCCAAAGATTACGAATCTTGGTTGGCAAATCAAGAGCATCGCTGCCAACCGCAATGTCCGCGAAGCAGCCGTATTTCGGCAACACTTAATATCAATCAATGGTAATAATAAATAATCTCGTGAAATAAATCTAAGTAGGCATAACTATAAATTATCCAAAATTTCATTCTGAGTTGTATAAAATATATTCACAGACGTAGTTTTTTTCATAACAATCACCGATAATGTTGTATCTTTTCGACTTCGTAGTAACTCAAAAGTTTTTCTTATTCACGGAATAACATTTTTTAAATGCTTCATTTTGCCCTTTATTAATTGTATACTTTATGAAAAATCACCTTCTACAGAATAAATCTACACCTCATATGCATTTTTTGAGGTTCATTGACAAAAAAAATGCATGTACCGTCATTTGACTCAACTGGATCGCTCCAACCTTCTCAAAATAACGCCATAGTGGAATTCTAAGGAAATTCATTGGCGCATAAAAGTTCCGTGAAGAAAATCGCCAAACGAGCAGCGCGATCCGTAATTTCTTTCGAGCTATGTACATGCCTCTGCGAAAAGATGATCCGGATTCTTTTACAAGAAAGTTTGCGGCGATAGTTAATTTTTTTATTTTTGGTCTTGGTCACGCGAGCGTGCTCGTTGCCAGTTTTTTTTTTTTTTTTCAATGAGGTCATTTTGGCTATGAAATGTTCATAATCAGAGCTATCTCGTTACCGATCGTTTCGGTTACTCGAAACCGGACGTCGAATGGCTTGGATCGTCAGCGGATAAATAGCGCATCGAGAAAAAGAAAGTAAGAAACAAGAAGAGGGAAGAAAAAAGACGGGGAGAGGAAACCAAAGATACAGAGGAGCCTACAGGGGGGCAGTAACAAAAGAATAAATGAAAAAAAAGAGTTGGCGCGAGGGAGAGAGAGAAAGAGAGTGATTCGAACCTTTCGCGAACGGGATTGACTTGAGAGAGAAGTTGACCGAGTGGACCTATACGAGCATACTGTTGTGAATTCCGACGCGAGTGTAACGTACCGTTATTCCGCGTTGCGGGATTATCCACCTCGATTCGCGCCCCGCTCGTCGCAGGCTCGTGTATTTTTCATATAGAAAGGAAATCACGATCGCGAGAGAAATATACTAAGCACGTGAAGCGTCTCGCCTCGTCGGCGAATTCCTTAACATTTTTCGTACAAATTACTTTTTCACATCACACCGGTGAATCACGAGCAAGAAGTTGCGCCCGGAAGTAGTTGAATTTTTCGAAACTCGTGAAGACCGTTGTACGGTGCGCTGCGTGATGAAAAATGAATTATTTATATATTCCAAGGTGATTGAAGTAGAAAACCAAACCCAACCCAAAGAAAATCCAAACAAGCTCAATGTCCATTTTTCTCCATCTTATTCTCTATTCTCCATCTCCGTTTCCTGTATGCGGATAAATGAATAACAAATACGATCATTTGAAAAGAAGGAGATTGCGTTGATGAATTTAATTATTGTAAGTGATTCGAGGCAATGACGAGCGGTGTGAAAGATTTCGACGTATAAATGATCAACAAAATTTTGAGTTGACAAACGATTCTTGCTACAAGACCACGGTCGTATATACAGGTCTGGGCATTCCGTTCAAAAATGCGTGACTCTAAGTGACGCGTCTATTTGCGCATTCCACCGCGGCGCTAGTGAACGGGAGGCACTTTTGTTTATACCGCGTTTACGGGGCATGGCATGCACGTGTATAGTGACGGTCGTATGTACGTGTGGCCTAACCTCATTTTGGCAGGGTGATTTCGAGTGTATCGTAGCCACGGTTTTCATTCAATACGGAATAACAAAAGATGAAGTGTCTATATATTGCGATGCCGAAGCGGTGCATGATTCCGGGATGCAGAAGTGGATACATAAACAACCCGGAGCACGTCCCATTATTTAAAATTCCCAATGATGACTACTGATATTTTCTACTATTTTTCTACTACTACTACCAATGAAAGGAATGCGTGCTACACGTAAATTTCGAACGTTTTTCTTTCCCGTAAACGAAAAAGAATCTAATTGGATTGAACAATAGTTACGATGAGTATCAT
The DNA here is from genome assembly GCA_964007375.1 of Ophion obscuratus. Taxonomy (NCBI): domain Eukaryota; kingdom Metazoa; phylum Arthropoda; class Insecta; order Hymenoptera; family Ichneumonidae; genus Ophion; species Ophion obscuratus. The sequence continues at coordinate 45,296,244 of OZ023312.1, forward strand.
TAACTAATGGCTCATCGCTCATATTTTCGGTTTATGCTTTTAGTTTTTGTGTTCGACTAATTATTTAGGATGTATTCATTTTTCATCACAGCCCCGTGAAGGGAAAGACATTTCGCGTATGCGCATACATCGCGCTCTGTCGCACATGCCTCCGAGATAGCAGCGCTCCACGCTTTTGCGGCCAGTTCCGCAAAGAGAGACGTCAGATAGAGGCACGCTTTGGGGTATACGGAATAAACGAGTGCCCAGACCTGTATATACGACCGTGTACAAGACTGATCTTGAATTGAACGAAACATCGTTATTGTTTGTACCGATCTGCACGTGTTTGTGTGTATCATTGTCTTGTAGCTGCGAGTGTGTATTTTCAATTCGTTAAGGGCTTACTACCTAGTTGACATTTTTGAAAATATCGATTTCTGTTCTTCGACGGATTCTCAAAATACAGCATTTCAAAAGTATTTTCGGAAAATTTCCAGTCGATGCGTTGACAGTTGTCGGAGTTAGGGGCGTTTATAAGTAGGTTCGGCGAACCGGCGAACTTTGAGGCCGTATTCCCCTGTTAACACACATTTTCGAGGTGATTCTTTGCAAATTTAATTTCGAAAAACGGTTATAGCTAAGTGTTGGTATTGCGCAGTTATACTTATACACGTTTGAAGTAATATCTTGATTTTTTTTCGAAATTGTACATGATCATTGGTGTTGCGCAGGTCATATCGCGAACATTTTTCATCGTCGGGCGTTGTGTTTGCGGCCGTCCTAGTCATCTGAAACAAACGTTTTTTCGTTAAATTCTACTTTTTACGAATGTGGTTATTGTTCGGGGCTTGAACAGAAAATTTGGGAAAACTACGTGACATGGCGGCGTTTGAAAAAGTGTACTCTGATTTTACAAGAAAATGTTAACTTCTCGCGGCTCGGAGAAATATTATATTAATTATAAAGCAGCTAAAAACATGAAGAACCGAACGATAACCACATTCGTAAGGAATAGCATTTAAATTAATCATTTGTTTCCGATGTCAAGGATGCCAGCAATCACAATGCCCTGCGATAACAAATTTTCGCCACATGACCCGCGCAACATCAAATATCATGTAAGATTTTGAATAAAATGCTTTGAAAAATGTAAGATGTTACTTCAAACATGTATAAATAACTGTAAAGTAACTAATAAGTATAAGTAACTGTGAAATACTTACACTGTAGATTTAACCGTTTCTCTAAACGGTTTAATTCCCAAGAAATCACCTTGAAAATGGGTGTTCACACTAGAATACGGCCTTAAACGTTTTTTTTTCTCTCAATATCGACTTTTCAAAATCGGCGACCACGGTATTTAAAAAATCACTGCATCGCTCAAATTCCAAATTTTACAAGTCTCCTTTACACATCAAAAAGTACTGCTTGAACGAAGGTTTTTTTTCGACGCATAGTTTTTTTTTTTTATCAATGGAAATAGAGGGTTTTTCTTTCACCGAAAATCGAAACTTTCACTTTGGAATGCGGTAATTTTTCCAAAAATCAATATTTCGTTAAATCCTTCGTTCAAGAGCCAGATCCGTTTAATTTGTTGATTTCGGATGTTTCGTTTACGGGCAGCAGTGGTCACCGCGCAGGACGATTTTTCAAACAGCGGGCTGCACAAACCATTGTATCTACCACATTTATAAATATATTTCAATACAAAAATTGTAAAAGATACTTAAAACCATACATATTGATGTAAAAAAAAGTTCAACCTGCACACGTTGCCCAGAAAAAAATTACGAAAATTCCTCTTTATTCCTGCCGCGAGCTCGGTGTAATCCGTTAGAGTTACTTGCATCACGACGAGTACTTCTCATTCCTTATATTCCTATAACGTTGCCATCGTTCACGATGATTTTCAACCCATTGTCACTTACGATTTCTGCACACCGATTTTATCGCGAGAAATCGTGTCGTACGAACATATAGTTATTTCCATTGAAAAATTCAGTTTAATCGAACTTTAAAATAAAACGTAACAATCGAGATCTGCTGAAAACATGACTCTTCCTTGAAACACGATTCTATCCGCGATATATTATTATTATTCAGATACATATATATATATATATATATATATATATATATATATATATATATAAATATATATATATATATATATATATATATACGTCGAGGTATACGTTGTACATGCGTTTCGATTAACGTGATATTATGTTTTAAGGCTTTTATTTTCTTTTTTACGTACCGATTTCAAGTGTCGTACAGTCTCCGACATTTTTTTTTTTTCCGGAAGGCCTCCAGCCCCCACTCCGAAATATTACGAGCGATATTTTGTTGCGTTTAACATAGTTTCCCTGTGGATCACACGCACACACACGCACACACACGCGTATACGATTTTTTTTCGAAGCACCGGTTAAAACGCACGCGCTCTGTAAAAGACAGTAATACGCAGACGTATGGTAAAACTGCATCGCGGAAACTAGATCTTTCGCTGACATTTCATCGTACATATTCACACACTCCGCTGCAAAATTCGTGTATCAAGCAGAGCGCCTTGGCGTTCTCGCGGAAAAAGGGCTTGAAAAAAAGAACGGCGGAATAATTTGAAGACTTTTCCGAACGCTTAAGGGGGAGATACCGTTATGCAAGGACATTTTTTTTTACTGATTTTCATGTTTTTTTAAGCAAAAATTTCTTTACCATATTTGAGACTTAGGGTATGTTTTATTACTTCTTTCGACTGTTACATGGTATTTTTTTTATTAATCTCTAAAAATGGCGGGGGCACGGTCATCTAAACGCCATTATCAAAACTGACGTGACGTCTAGCTAAAAAACTAATCGACCAATTCTAATGAAATTTCGTATAAATCTTTCTAATCTTCTTGTCTAAAACATTAACCTAAATGTTTCTAAAAATAGCGAAAAAAACCAAGTATTTTTTTATTGCAAAATGTAGCCACTTTTTTCGGAAAATTCAATCTTTTTGTTTCGAAGCGTTCATCGTTTTTCAACATTTCTCACTTTTTCTTAGTTCATATTCTGCGTATGAGTGTTAATGAAAGAAAAAGGTTCGTTCGTTTTTTTTTTCAGATTAATCCCGCCGACTCTACGTGTCACGTGGTCCAACACCATCCGCCGAAAGCCGTTTAGAAGACCGTGCCATACGTCCGCCATTTTCTAAGATTGTTAAAAAATACCATGTAACAGCCAAAAGTAGTAATAAAACATACCCTAAGTCTCAAAAATGGTGAAATCTTTCCTTTAAAAAGAAATCATGAAGGTCAGCCATTTTTTCCTCACCCAAAGGTATCTCTCCCCTTAACGTGTTGAAATAACTTGTACACCGCTCGATAACGAAACGCGCACAGTCCAAATCGTAACAATTTACGTGAAAACTTACTGGGGAAAGAGGCGCGTCGGTAGGATTTAATGAATAATTGTTATACACAAGTTGCGGTTCGCATAGTAAGTCGATTTAGCGGAAAAGAACGGAAGTGCCAGTTATTAGGATACTCGTGCGTAAGGCGCCGCAACGGATCGCGTATTTGGTGTACTTCGATATATATTGGTAACTATGTAAACGGTTTGAATTGATCGTTCGGAAAAGTGGGCAATCTGAGTCGACTGTACGATCCTAGTGGCGAGACTTTGCGTTGATAAATATGAGCGCCCGGAAATGTCTCGTTGCATGTGAAATATGTAAGGAAAACGTCAGAGAGTTGCGACAGAATACAAAAAGTATGATAATATGTACGAATATGGAGTGACGATTATTTGTAGGTCACTGCCATTATATATATAAATTTGGGTGGCACAAATTTGAGCTCTATTTTTTTTTTTTTTTTTTTTTTTTTTTTTCATTTTTCTCACCATCCAATTATCTGCTTTAAAGAAAGAAAAAAATTATCTTTAATTTTAATATTTAGTTTTTATCTAATATTTAGATTTAATATTTAGTTATCTAATATTTAGAGGTCGCTCAAGACTGCCAAAAATTCAAATTTTCATTTAAAAAATCGATTTTTATTTCGTTGACTTCTCACCCATGAATTTTAAGCTTTATAATTTTTAGATTAACCTCGCGAAAGCTCCAGCTGGCCAACGAATATTTAATGGCCGCTATAGAGCGTCGAAATGTCCAATTGTCGCGAATTTTTCTTATTTTTCTCACTCATAAATCTAACATTTGGTAAAATTGTCGAAACTTCATCCGTTTTTTCGTTAGAAACGGATTTTTTAAATTCACCTCACACTTCTAGCCCAATTAAACGGAGGACCTATAGTTTTGTTTGGGGACAAGAGCTTAAAAGAATTGTTTTATGGGAATAAAGATTATAATTCTGTGGTTAGTAGTGTGAGGTAAATTTGAAAAATTTGTTTCTAAAGAAAACAGATGATGTTTTGAAAAACTTTCAAAAAAAATCGCGAAAATTGGAATTTTCGAAGTTCTTGAGCGACCACTAATGATTCATTGACCGGGTAGAGCTTTTGCGAGGTTAATTTAAATATTACAAAGCGCAAAATTTATGAGTGATAGGTAAACGAAAAAATTGTTTTTTAAAATGAAAATCTGAATTTTTCGGAGGCTTGAGCGAGCTCTAAATATTTGTTGACCTCTCGCAGCTTTCGTGACATATTTTTTGTTCTTTAAAGAAGATAAATGGATGATGATAAAAAGGAAAAAAAATATAGCTGAAATTTGTGCCACCCTAATATACATATAGACTACTCCAAAAATTAAAGGAACATAACATTTCTTAAATTTGCTAGTGTTTTTTGAAGCGTTGTATCTGTGTCAAAAAAGGTCGTATCCAGATGAAAAAAAGCATGTTGAAGCTTCAAGTTCCTAGTTTTGAAATCTTTTGGCAAACATTTTTTGTAAGCTATGGTTATCGCGCAATCATAAGAAATAGCACGAGAAAAAAATATTGCGATTTTTTTTCAAGCGTCCACGGTTTGGAGAATTTGTTTTCAGTTAAATCAATGCACAGGTCAGTTAGCTTGTTTATTCAGCTTCAATTAATTTTTTTTGCTCTCCCTACGTCACCTTTTTGCTGCCATATCCGACTGAATGAAAAAATATCCTTTTGTCTTTGATCATCGATGTCTCAGCAATCATTTATCGCACAGGGAATTAAAGGGCAACTTTGGAAGCTTGAAGAAATTTTCTACAAGACCTTTTTTCACCTTTTTTCACCTTTAACATCAATTTGAAAAAAAAGACAAAATCATGTTGTTGCCAAGTTTTTTCAGCTTAATCTACCCTCAGAAGCACTGTAAATTCTCAAATTGATCGATGGAACCGTTTTGCCGGACCGATTGATCAAAGTTTTACAAAACAATTAAAGGAACAAGTGTAATGTTCCTTAACATCTTGTAATCATCATCAAAATAAAAAGACCAACTTTTTCGACTTTTTTCAAGAGTTTGCACTAACTTGTTAAATTAAAAAAAAAATATTGAATTTTTTTCTTTACAATTTGTCAAATAGTTCAGGAAACAATACTTAAGTCATTAGCTGAGTCACAAGCCGAGCGACTGCTGGCTCAGATAAAGGCCGCCTAGGCATGATCAAATATTGAAAAAAAGTTCAACTTGACAACAAATTTTAATAATTTTTTTATAAATAACACTTAGAAAAATTTTACCCAAAAAAAGACGTTTCAAACAAACCTGTTAATAGGTTTTCTTCTTTCAAAAAAGATGAATTTTGAAAACAACTGTTTTTTGTAACCCTAATAACCTTAGCAGAAAATATCGAAGTAATAATAAGAAATATCGAGTAGTGAACACAGCTTGGAGGTATGAACTTTTAATTAATGCAATTAAAGATGAGTGAAATTATGGTATGCAAAGGCCGAATCGTGTCTAATTTGAGTCAGTGTTGTTTCCTGAAACGGTTTACAAACTTCGAAAAAAGATGTTTTTTTTTCTCAAACTTAATAAGTAACTAGTGCAGAGTTGTGAAAAAAGCCGAAAAAATTGGTCTTTACATTTTGATGATGATTACACGATGTTTAGGAACAATACACTCGTTCCGTTAGTTGTTTTATAAAACTTTAATCAATCGGTCCGGAAAAACGGTTCGATGGATCAATTTGAAAATTTACCGGGCTATTGGGGGTACATTAAGGTGAAAAAAAACCTGGCAACATTAGTCTTTCCATCTATATTTGTAAAGTAGTGGTAGATTTACTGAAAAACCATAAAGTCATTTTTTTGCATTTTTTAAATTAATTTTAAAGGTGAAAAAAAATTCTCAAGAATCGATGAAAGGGTCTTGTGGGAAATTTATTCAAGTTTTCAAAGCAGCGCTTCAATTCCTGTGCAATCATTGATTGCTGAGATATCGATTATTAAAGACAAAGGATCCTTTTTCTTTCAAAGTCGAATATCTGAGCAAAAAATTGACGTAGAAAGACAAACAAAAACCAACTTGAAGCTGAATAAAGAAGCTAATTGACCTATGCATTGATTTAACTAAAAAAAATTGTCCAAGCCCGTAGTTCCTGGAAAAAAACAAAAAAATTCGGCAAATCTTCGTCTCGCGCTATTTCTTAGGGTTACGCGATAACCGTAGCTCACACAAAAAATGTTGACAAAAGATCTCAAAACTTCATGTTTCAGCTTGAAAATTACTATTTTTTCATTTCGATACGATCATTCTTCACACAGATACAGAGGTTCAAAGAACACTAAAAAAATGTCTGTTCCTTTAATTTTTTGGAGTAGTGTGTTTATGTACAATTATATATATATATATATATATAGGGCAGACATAGCGCCATGCGGCCAAGAAGCGAAAGAAAAAAAAACGTAACAGCCTCCATATCAAGTGGCCAATAAGCATTGAATTCAAATGCATATTTATATCTATATATATATATTAAGGTGATTCAAAAACATCTTTTTCGAATTACTATTTTTGCTATATAATATTTTACATACTTCAACTAAAGTCAATATAATATTTAGAGACAAAAAGTAACTCTACAAAAATTGGCGTTTTTTTATTTATATTTTTGGTTAAAATATTAATTAACTTCACGGACATAGCAACTCTTCTTCAAAAAATGAATTTGTAACGCCGTTAACTATTAAACTATTAAATTTCTTAATTATTCAATGACATGATTTTATCGAAAATGAAATGATCTACAAAAAAGATCCTATGACATTTTGTAATACGACTAGTCTCCCTGGAAAAGTAAAAAAATGTTGAAATTTACTATAAATACCACTTTGACCTTAAATAACTTTTGAAACAGTAGATTTATCATAAAACGATAAGAGACCTTTTTATAGACCATTCAATTCCCTACGAAAATATGTCTTGGGCATTGTAAAACGTTTACCCGTTGGCGAGTTATAAAATGGAAAAGTAGCAAACAAAGTTTTCTCCATGTTATTAGCATGGGAAATAGAAGATCGCGATGAGGAACCTCTAAATATTATTATTAAGGGCTTATATTTTACCATATAAGGCTTATATTTTACCAGGCGTCTTATTTCGCCTTACTGCAACTACAGAAGAGAATTTCAACAAAACAAAAAAATAGTTGTTTTTTTTAATCACCGTAATATATATATATATGAGCGTTTGTATTACTATCGTAACAATCCTTGTTACAGATGATTATTGCGGATAATTTATACAAGTTTTTGCAACAAATACTATTTGACGTAAAATTACAAGTTACGAATACAATAATTATTCTCAACAGGGGCAATGCTTCGCATATTTGGTACGTTTTCGTTCGGAAAACTCCTCGAAATCGATGAAGCAATGCAATTACTCTTTTCAACGAGTCGATAACGGATATTACTTGTCAAGCAAATCGGAGACAAACTGGAAATAAATATTTGCGTGTGCTACAGAAACAACTGAAATATTAACGCTTAATTTTAGTTGTACGATTTTTTGACTAGCGCGTGTAATTCAGAGCAGTGTATCGTAACGAGAGGTAAATGAATTTTGAATACACGTTGTACGAGTAACTGCCGACTGTGATGTTGTGAACTTCTTGGTTCCGCGGTCAGTACACGATTAGAAGTTCATCTTTCTCGAAAGTAAATTATTGTATTTCCTGAGCCTCGTGATTGTAGAAAAACTCTTCCGGAGCTTCGAGACGTATTTTTCTTCAGGATTAAAAATGAACACAAAAGGGGAGAGTTTTTTTTTCAGAAGACACATTATTTTTCGCTTCAGGCACTGATCCGAATTTGAAAAAAACAAACGAAGACCAAAAATACAAGATCATTCACCTGGACAAAGAAATGTACGATTTGGACTGTAACGACGTGTTTAACCAGTCGCGCTAAACGAGAAAGACAAAAGTAGCAACGATGATGGTGGGATTGGACAGTCCCGAAACAATCATAAATCTATGATATAATTAATCTATAAATGTATATATCTATATATCAATAAACGTAAAATATGAGACGCAATATATAATGAAAATTATACCGTCTCGACTATACTTTCCTCTCGATCCTTCTGGTAATTGTTTTTCGTCATATAAATAGTAAAAAAAACCATAACAAGGATAATATATTAATAAGTATAGTTACATCTTTGGATAATTAACAAAACACTACGTTTTCCTTTGTTCTCTCTCTCTCTCTCTCTCTCTCTCTGTCTCCCGTTCTTTTCTTGAGCTTCAAAACTCGCCCCTACGTTCTTCTTTTTTCACCGAGGTATAACTCCGCGAAACTCATATTTCACACCGAGCTTAAAATACGATTCGGTAGCACATGTTGGACTAGAATAGCATTACACGAATCGCTAGATTAAAATTATGATTCGGATTAATATAATGTAACAGTAGATTTATGTAACGTGTGTGTGTGTATGTGTATGCATATTTACACAATGCTGCAGTCTTGCGAAAGATGTGGAACTCTCGTACATTGATCTCTCTCTCTCTTCCTCTCTCTCTCTCTCCGCTCATTTTTCTAAAAGTCTGTACCCATCGTCTTTGTCATGGAAATAACTGTACACGCTCTCTTTGACTCCCCGCCCACCACCCAATCGCCAGTTAAACACGCGAGAGAGCATCTTTTTTTTCTGGACTCTACGGCTATGCAAAGAAATCAATATTCTATCAGCACATGCGTCTGAGCAATACTAAGGGGGAGATACCTTCAGGCGAGGAAAAAATTGCAGATTTGTATGAGTTTGTTTTAAACGAAATAACTTCTTCGCCATTTTTCAGAATTAGGGTATGCTCTATTACTACTTTTTACTGTTACTTGGCATATTTTTTATTTCGATTAATATTCAAAGATGGCGGAGTTATGACACGGTCTTCTAAACTGCATTTTCGAAACTGGCGTGACGTATAGATATAAAACTGATCGACCGATTCTAAACAAATTTGGTATAAATCTTTCTAACATTTTTAAAACATGACCCTAAATGTTTTTGGAAATTTAAAAAAAAAAAGTATTTTTTGATTGCAAAATCTAGCCATTTTTTGCGTAAAATTTAATCTTTTTGTTTCAAAGCGTACCATTTCATAAATTTTGAACGTTTCTCACTTATTCTTGATCCATATCCTGCGTATGAGTGTTAATAAAAGAAAAATCTTCGTTGGTTTTTTTTGGGTTAATCCCGCCGACGTTACGTGTCTCGCCGTCTGACAACACCCGACGCAACCCATTTAGAAGACCGTGCCGTACCTTCGCTATTTTTGAAGATTAATAAAAAAATATACCATAAAACAGCCAAAAGTAGTAACAAAACATACCCAAAGTCTCAAAAGTGGTTAAGAAAACTTGCCTTTAAAAAAAAATCATGAAAATCAGCAATTTTATCAAAGAGGAAAAGGCGAGGCCTTTGTATCTCCCACCTTAAACTTGTGGGAAAGTCAATACAAGAATATTACTGATACTTCTACGCTTGGCGACTGATACACGTGATATCGAGGAAAAAATGGTGGCGATGGGATGCGAGCTCTTTTCTTGTCGTTAGGCAGTCAAGATGCAAACTATCAGATAGCCGCCTCTACCGAGTGAATATATTTGCAGCGTTTGTAACGTTGATATTATGTATATATGTATACACACACTTACACACACACGCGCGCGCGCGCAGGCACACACAGACGCACACACATACAGGCATATATATCTGAGTCTCAGAACGGATCTGACATATGCTCGATCACGTAGCGTCGTTTTACAAAAGGGTAATTTTAGTTTACAAATAACCAACCGCTTACGTTAAATTATCGATAATAAGGTATATAAATACTTATATGTTACGATGACTCTTTAGGGTATGATCGTGGATAAAGTGAGTGGTTCATTTTAACATTCTAATGAATATATATATATATATATATATATATATATATATATATATATATATATATATATATATATATATAGACTATACTTCGATCTTCACCTTGATGCCTTTGGAGCTTGATACCAGGTCGGACTCCTTGTAGAAACAATTTCTTGCATTTTAAAATTATTATATTTATAATTGCCACGTTGCCATTTTAAACGTGTTTTTTTTTCCAAGCGTTACTAGCGCGATCCGAAACAATGTTTACGATAATAGTTAAAACAATGAAGAACATAATTGATAATGCATTTGAAGGAATTGTGCACGCTTCGCGCACAGACAAATCAGTTCCCAAAATTTCTCTTACGATGAAACATCACTTTTTACAGTAATGCTCGAAAGAAAAAAAAATCAAGATCAAAGTATGGCCATTATAATTACGTAGAGAAACTAAGCAACGGATACGAACGAGGCATATATAGGCGGGTATACGTAACACGATGGAGGATTGTTGTTGACTCGTCGCAGATCGAAAATAGAAAAAAAATCGTTTTAGTCACACTCGTCCCTTCTGACACATTCGTATATGATATATGTATAACCCTATCATCGCCAAATCCTAATCACGATTTCGAAAATAATAATCGTTCATTCGGCGTCTATTTACATTATTGAAGTACACGGTTGTGATTATAAACATATATATATATATATATATATATATATATATATATATATATATATATATATATATGTTTATAGAGTAACGATATTGAGATGAACTGTGTATGTGTGGGTGTATATGTATATACGTACACGTGCACACATACACACCATACGTATAAATATAAGTGGATTTTCCTGTTGCCGTTTTCATAGGAAGTTATAACCAATTTTCTTCTCCTTTCTTTCGTGACTTTGTCCAACGACAGAAGTGAGTGAGATACAAGAATAATTACAAGAGAATACGAAGCTTCGCGAAGTGCGCTTTTTTTCAATTGTCACTCTCGGCATAATCGTCGCTCTCCCCGCTGTCATAATTCTGAGCCTTCGGCGAGTGCGTCGAACCGGTATTATCGTCTTCAAAAGCAGCCTTTCCGCGCTCCTTCGTCTGATTCGAATCCGTGGAGTTTTCGTTGCCGATGAGAACGTCGAGGTTCGGTGAAAAAGCATCCTCCTCGGTCCCGTTCTCGTACGATCTGAGAGTATTTAAAAGCATTCGTTTCAATGGTTGTTCTACAGACTAGAAATACCCGCACGTAAAATGTTCATATATGCAAAATTGAATTTCCTACACAACTTTTTCTCCTAGAAATGAAATATTTTTTAAGTAAAAATATTTCGTTGTGGTATTTTCATTTCTTTTGTCCATGGAATTGAACTTTTTTTCGTTGAATCTCACATATATTTGATTTTCGTGGGAGTATCCATCGGTAAGGACTGCGGTACTATTATACGTGTGAGTTTCGATAACATTTTGGTGAGTTTTGGGTCAATCATGTGTCTTCAAACTCTGCCCCATTTGCTATTTCATAGAAATATGTGTAATATGCAGTTTTGGCGTGAGAGGCGCGGATTGCATGCTTGGAATAGAAATAAAATTTTCTAGTTTTGTTACTTGGTGGATGATTTTGTGAATTCGTGAGATATATCAAGTGTAGAGAGGTAGAGTCGAGCGAAAAGGACAGAATGCATTTTTTCTATGGTTCAATGTTCGATCAATAATATAAAAGGTATATAGCGTCAAACGACGTGATTAAAACGGTGAAAAAAGTTAAATAAAATGGTGAATAAAATTGATGCCTAGAGAAAACATTCTGCGCATATGCATACATATGTGTTTGTGTGTATACATATGTACGTGCTCTTCTTGTAAATAGCAATGGACAAAATCCAAAGAGTTAATTGCTTTTGAAAGGTATATATTTATTATTTTATTCCAGAATATCGATTTTTTTGGGGAAAATCGGCAACATCTTAAGGGGAGGGTGGTTTGCACTTTTGAAAAATCGATTTTTTTTTGTTTTTTCTTATAGTTAATCATTTCAAGAATATAATTCCAACATTTCAAGTCAATCAGATCAAAACTCTCGAAGTTATTGACTATTTAGTCCCGCTCCTCTAACACTGTAGCTCCAAACGCGAAAACTTCGAACGCGTCTTTCTCGAAACTACTTTTTCGAATACCGTGTTCACTGCCATTTGAAAACTACATGACCGATTTATGTCAAACTTGGTACATACTTTCTACATATAAAATACCTCCCCCCAACGGTTAGTTTGAGATTTTTTTTATACTGAGGGGGTTTTTCACCCCCAAAATGGCGGAATGTTTCGCGAAAAATAGCACTTTTCACTTTACACGACCACCAAAAATTTAGAAATAAAAAAAAAATTATCAAAGACCGTTGGGGGAAGGACTTGATGATACTTTGATGAAATTTTAATGGTACTTGATTTCAGATAATTTCTAGCTGAGATACAGTGAACATTGCAAATCGTGTTTTTCCAAAGGCGTTCTTGGAAAAGCTTTGTCACCGGCTCGTTTGTGGATATTTTCGCGCACAAATTTCACGGAATGTTCTTGGATTGACACTTAACAATGTACAAAAGGTTTCAATAAATTTACTCTATCCATATAGAGGAAAAAAATATCGCAAAAAAGTGTTTTTCTCCACGCTGAAACCCCTACTCTCCCGTTAAGGGGAGAGATACCTTTAGGTGAGGAAAAAAACTGCTGATTTTCATGACTTTTTTCTTAAATGAAAGATTGCTTCAGCAGTTTTGAGACTTATGGTATATTTTATACCTACTGTCGGCAGTTACATGGTATTAAAAAAATTAATCTTTGAAAATGGCCGAGGTATGGCGCGGTCTTCTAAACTGCATTTTCAAAACTGATGTGACGGATAGCTAAACAACTAATCGACCGATGCTGATGGAATTTGGTATAAATCTTCCTAACCTTATTGTCGAAACTATAGGATCCTAAATGTTTGTGAAAATTAAAAAGAAAGTATTTTTCATTGCAAAATGAAGCCTTTTTTTTTAGAAAAATGCAATCTTCTTGTTTCAAAGCGTACTATTTCATCGATTTTCAACATTTCTCACTTTTTCTCAGTTCATATTCTGCGTATGAGTGTTAACGAAAAAAATCTTTGTTCGTTTTTTTTCGGATTAATCCCGCCGACGCTACGTGTCACGCCGTCTTACAATATCCGCCGCAACCCGTTTAGTAGACTGTGCCATACCTCCGCCATGTTCAAAGATTAATAAAAAAAACCATGTAACAGCACGAATAAAATATACCTCAAGTTTCAAAAATGGGGAAAAAATCTTTCCTTTAAAAAAAAATCATGAGAATCAGCAATCTTTTCCTCGCCCAAAGGTGTTTTCTTCCTTACGATGTCGGCCTCAAATCCCTGTCAACCTCATGTAATATATTCAACGAAAAGATCTAGAAAATAGCATTACAAAAATGTGAATATTCATGCATTACTCAACATTTTTTCTCCTCTCAATGAAATTTTGTCCATTTCCTCGCGTGCTTGATTTTTGTGTGAGGTGACACTATACGAGATAAAAACGCGACAAACAGTGGGTAACACACACACACACACACACACACACACACACACACACACACACACACACACACACACACACACACACACACACACACACACACACACACACACACACACACACACACACACACACACAGGAGTTGAAAAATAGATCACGGCAATAACACATGCAAGCGTATGACTTACTTACTGAGCTGGAGATGATGGTTACATTTCATCATCACACAGCCTGCAACAAAACGCACATGGCATCTTTGTCATTGTGTTTCTCTCGTCAAAGTCTCAAAATCCCGAGGGAATTCAGTATGAAGTTGAGATACTGGTAAAAGTGCCACCGAGATACATTTCCGTTCAGTCGAAAAGTAGTTTTCGTTTTGACAAAATCATTGATAGGCTGGCCTTACGTTTCAAATATTTAAACACAATTTTGAAAAACTCTTTGAGACGGAGACAACACACACTGGAGTCTAAAACCAAGGGGTAACACCACTATGTTAGCTCGGAACACCGATTTTTTTTTGCTCACATTGTTAGTTTATAGTCTCAAGAATAATTTGCAATCGCGGATTTGAATCGCAATGAGACCTGTACATTTCAAGGGCACGTTTGGAAAGCTGAAACCCTCCCGTTTAGCATTTTTGAGTTATTAATTCGATAAAATATAAAAAAATCCGTTTTTAAAAAACACAATCCTGTATAAAAAATGTATGTTTGTTTAATTTTCGGTACTTTTCACCGCATGGGAATCTAAGTCAAGCATATGGAAAAATTCATAATTGTTTTGGACGAATATGGCATCTTGGAATGCTCAGGACACAGAAAAAATTAATCTGAGCATTCTTAGAGTCCGCACATGTTTAAGGGGTGAGATGTAGTCAGATTTTTCAAAAAATTGATTTTTTAAAACATTTTCTTAAAGTATGTTTCGAAAGTATTCCCTGAAAATTTCAAGACAATCCGATGTATAGTTTCCGGGAGATCCCACAATTAGTGAAGGGGCGTCGGTTCTCCATGGCAGGTAGCGGACGGCTGCTGCGAGCAATGATAATGCCCGGGAAGGCAAAACGCTTCGAAGACAACAACAAATTGATATTTTGGAACCTTCCACATCGGCAGAAGCCCTATTGTATGGGCCAGGAATTGATGATTCGATGTAAGTAATTTTTTAATTAGTATTTCTGTACATAAATCAAGTGTAAAATTGGAAAACTCTTTCAGAAAGTTTAAAAAAAATATTACTCATAAACTATGAACATTAGCGAAATTTTATAAAGAATTCTTTCGTTTTAAAATTGCCCAAAATGTAAAAAAAATTAATCATCCCGGTAAACTTTTATTTTTTGAAAAGTTGTTTCAACAATTGGCTATAAACAATTGAATGTTCGACTTTTCGGCAAATAAATTGAGATATTCGAATTCAGCGGATCAAAATACATAAAAAAAGTTTAGCTTCATCCATCGAGCTCAACATTTTACGAACATATAATACCGTATCCACATCGAAAAACTTTAAACGCGTTTTTCTCGAAACTATGTTTTTCAAGTCGGTGACCACTATAATTCCAAAACCACTCGATGGATTTTGATGAAATTTGGTGCGCTTATTGATAGCATTAAACACTAGTCCTTAATCGAAGGATTTTCATTTTTGTTCAAAATGTCTATGTTTTTTTAAAATTAAACGAGCGATTTTTTGGTCGAAAATCGAAAGTTATCTGTCGGCAGCCGCCATTTAGTTAATTAAAAAAAAGCCTCGATTAAGGACTAGATTCATTAATAAACTAATGATTTTTTTTAATTCCAGATGATCCAGTATAATTGTATGATGGTCACCGCAAAGCACTGCATGCCGAAGGAGGTCCGACAAAGATGGTGATATTTTTTATAAATAATGAATATGTTTCTTCGAAAATGTGTACAAGTCAAGTTGAAATATAACATAAAAAGTCTGTCTAACCACTTTTGTAAAACAAACTCAATTACTATGAAAAAATTATTATTGAAAATGCTCGTTTTTTCACACCTCTGACTGCATCTCACCCCTTAACTTACAAACATTTAACTTACCAAAACTAGAACACTTTACGATCTTGTGATTAGTGCCAACGTCGCGCATCCTGCATCATGATAAATGTAAAATGTCCATTTGTTTTGTTCGTTTTCAAATGGATATCACAGTATGAATAAATTTGTTTGCCGAATTGATAACTCAAGGATATTGACGAAGAGAGTTTTAAGATACCTTTAGGCGAGAAAAAAAAATGGCTGATTTCTATGATGTTTCTTTTTTGAAGGAAAGATTTTTTATCATTTTTTAGAAGTAAGGTATGTTTTATTAATACTTTTGGCTGTTACATGGTTTTTGTTGTATTAATCTTCAAAAATAGCGGAGGCATGGCACGGTCTTCTAAACTGCATTTTCACAATTGGCGTGACGTATGGCTAAAAAACTAATAGACCGATTTTGATAAAATTTGGTATGTATCTTTCTAATGTTATTGTCGAAACCATGTAAAAGCCAAAAGTAGTATTAAAAAATACCGTAAATTAAAAAAAATTTGAAGAAATCTTGCCTTTAAAAAAATCATGAAAATCATAAATTTTTCCTTGGCTAAAGGTATCTCCCTCCTTAATACCTCCGAACCTGCCGTCGAAATGTCCATACGATCATTGGTTTACTGCTTAGACGTTGAAGCTTCAAAGTATTGCTTTTGTCTCGATCGCGAATAACTCAGCAAAAAATCGTGTGTAATTTCGCCTTTAGTTGAATTTCTGATCAGTTTTAACGATCAAATATCAGTGGTGAACAAACTGAGCTTGGGTACATCAAATTTTTTAACACTCTTTGACAGACACTGCAAAATTGTCCATATAATTTCAGTTTGATTATTTTTCCAGACGACTGCAACGCGACTATCTTTTCCAGAAGCTCGTGACATTTTTACCCCCGCAAAAAGGAGAAAAAGACCGACAAAGGAAAGAAGGAAGATAGAGAGACGGCGAAATAGAGAATGTGTTAGTCCCCAAAGGAATTACAACCATATCTAAGCATGCCCCATTCGAGGCCTCCAAAAATTGTAGCGGTTCCTCAGAAGGAATTCTCCGTCGACGTTTCCATTTTTTTTTTTCTCATGGTGACACGTTCATCATTTCAGTCCTCTTTACAACAAACGTGTCGGAAGTACAGAGGAGAAAAATCATGTCGACAAAAATTTTAAGATGTATGGCTTTTCGAACACTCGCGAGGTAGGGAAAAAGTGTCGTTTTTTTTTTCAAATCGGCCCAACGAAAAAGTCCAACGTTTTCTTTCGAGAAGCAAAAGTTCGAAAAAAAACATCGGGACGATATACGATTGTGAGAAAAAATCTCAAAGTTTCGTTCGTTTGTCGGACAACTTACGTCTGCTCATTCTGATCGTTTCCGCTCTCTTCGGCAACCAACAGTTCGTATTCGTCGGCTGCAAATCTATCCCAATCGGAGAGCTGTACGAGGAGAAAAAGAAACCTTGTGAATTTTCGGGTTCGGGTAATTGGTCGTTTGTCGGCGTGGTAATATAAATTGAGGCGATACCTCGTAACCATCAGCGTCGTGATCTCTCGTCGACGCGAACGGATCTCTCTGCTCGTGATCGAGATACTTCTCCAGATTGAAGAAAGTGTCGAAGAATATCGAGGTCATTTTGCACTTTTTCAGATCGCTGAGCGATATTTTTCCCGGCGTCGACGGGTGTATCATGTCGAGCATTTGGCAAAGGCAATCCTCGAACGGCAGTGTCTCCATTCCGATAGCTTCCATGCGGTGCAATTGCTCCTCGTAAAAATATTCGAGCTCGTACATCGATAGGTAACCGTCACCGTCCAAATCCATACATCTGCCAGTCGCAAATTCATTTACATTTATATTTTCAGCAAAAACAACGCACTCATAATTTGTCGATTTCTATTGAATTCCTAAAAATTTGCCTTTATTCAATTCAGCGTTCTCAAGAGAAATGCGTTCAGGGTGGAGACACCTATAGGCGAGGAAAAAATGTGCTAATTTCCATGATTTTTTTTTAAAGCATAAATTTCTTCACCACTTTTGAGACTTAGGGTGTGTTTCATTACTACGTTTGGCTGTGATATGGTGTTTCTTTTATTAATTTTTAAAAATGGCGGTGGTATGGCACGGTCTTCTACACTGCATTGTCAAAACGTGACGTTCAGCTAAAAACGAATCCACCGATTCTGATATAATTTGGTATAAATCTTTCTAACATTTTTGTCGAAAATAAGACTTCAAATGTTGCTTCGAAGCGTACAATTTCATCGATTTTCACCATTTCTCACTTTTTTGGTTCATGAGTGTTCCGACGTATGAGTGTTATCGAAAGAAAAATCTTCGTTGGGTTTTTTTTCTTCAATTTAATCCCACCGACCCTACGTGCCACACCGTTTAACAATATCCCCCGCAACGCGTTTAGAAGATAGTGCAATACCTCGGCCGTTTTTAAAGATTAATGAAAAAAAAAAAAAAAACTCGTCCAAGTGCGAGTCGGGCCTCGCTCTATTAGGGTTCCGCACATATGACCAATTAACTTTTTTCTTTGTATACTCCTGCTGTAAAGCTAATAATGAAAATATATCAAATTATTCTTATTTAAATATTTACAATACTAAATGACTTATTTTTGGAGCCGGTACCAGCCAAATGCCAATAGTGTCACGTTTTACGCAAAAAAGTGGCGAAGAAAAATAAATTAAATATACGATCTACGGTCTTTCTGGAGATAAAGAAGATAAAAAATATATTCGTACTCTACTGAATGCGCTTTCGACAATGACACCTCACATGCCGGGGTAAGATTTTTTTTGCTCCTTTTTCATGTATGAAAATATCGTAATTGAATTTCGAATTGAATATTCGGTTTTGGGTCGACATTCTACTCAAAATCTCCAAATTTGAGGTCTGTAACTCATTCCGTTTACGAGCTACAGACCCGTGACATACGAACGGACAGACGGTCAGACAACAGAGTAACAGCAATAGAGCTCCGTTTTGCCCATTGGGTACGGAACCCTAAAAAATACCATGTAATAGCCAAACGTAGTAATAAAACATACTCTCACAAGGGGACAGTACGGCAGTCGGATTTTTGTAATTTTTCGTACTCATGGTACGCGAAGTTCAGAGCTCGAATATTAATATCCCAAAGCAGTTCGACGCCATATTCAGAAATTTTCGAGAAAATTGACTTTGAAGTGTTCGAGCGCACTCTTATCCCACAAAGATGCAACAATATTCGAACCGGGCTCGTGGCGTACCCGGTAGCGCTCGAGTCTAGTAATCGCGGAGTCGCTGGTTCGAGTCTTACTTCGAATTTTTTTTTTTTTTTCATTTTTTTTAAATGAAAAAACGCAAGTCATATTTTTAATTATCTCTTGATTATAAACATACATTTTCAAGTATCAATATTTATAACCAACAACATTTTTAGGATGAAAATGAAAAACGTCGGGTAAGGAATTGAATACTTTATTATTCGGTCTGTATTCGTTTGTTTTATACATCGGGTGTAATGTTACACGAGCCAGAGTGATAACCATCGTAAAAACAAGGAAAACAAGTAAAAAATTTCATAGAGCGTCTGCAGAACTGCGCCTATCTGATTGAACAAGGACGTGAAATTAATGATAGAGAAGATTGCATAAAAATTCATTCTATTGTTCATCATCAGTTGTCTTCTCCGGTCTTCAATAACATGATCAGATATGCGTGGTTTGCTTCGAAACTTTGCGATCAAAGAGAAATCTTCATGAACGTGAATGAAGTTTGTTTTCCGATCGATGTATTGAAAAAAAATTGCGAATGTAACAATGCAGCGTTTGTACGGTGTGCGAGATGCCGTGAAAATTTCTGTTTTCCTTGTTTTTACGATGGTTATCACTCTGGCTCGTGTAACATTACACCCGATGTATAAAACAAACGAATACAGACCGAATAATAAAGTATTCAATTCCTTACCCGACGTTTTTCATTTTCATCCTAAAAATGTTGTTGGTTATAAATATTGATGCTTGAAAATGTATGTTTATAATCAAGAGATAATTAAAAATATGACTTGCGTTTTTTCATTTAAAAAAAATGAAAAAAAAAAAAAAAAAAAAAAAATTCGAATTGAGACTCGAACCAGCGACCCCGCGATTATTAGACTCGAGCGCTACCGGGTACGCCACGAGCCCGGTTCGAATATCGTTGCATCTTTGTGGGATAAGAGTGCGCTCGAAAACTTCAAAGTCAATTTTCTCGAAAATTTCTGAATATGGCGTCGAACTGCTTTGGGATATTAATATTCGAGCTCTGAACTTCGCGTACCATGAGTACGAAAAATTACAAAAATCCGACTGCCGTACTGTCCCCTTGTCAGTCTCAAAAGTGAAGAAATCTTTCCTTTAAGAAGGTTGGAGCGCTTCAGTTAAGTCAAATGACGCTTTATTAATTTTTTTTTTCAATGAACCGCAAAAAAATGCCTACGAGGTACAGATTCATTCTGTATATGCTATTTTTTAAAAATATATCATTAATAGGCAAAATTATGCCTTTTAATATTTTTATTACGTAAAGTTAAAAAACTTTTGTGTTACTACCAACTTGAAAAAGTATAACATTATGGAGGATTATTATGAAAAAACTACGACAACGAATGTTTTATACAATTCACAATGAAATGTTGAGTAATTTATAATTATGCCTGTTTATATCTACGTCACGAGCTTATTGGCCCATGGTTTACGACGGGCAAGACGAGGATTTGTTTTTCTAACTGTTTACAAAGGTTTAGTTGGCGTTAATCCGTTGTTAGAAATGGTTTCTCTTGGTGCTAAATAACAAAAAAATTACATAACCCTTAGTGTGAAAGTCCCAAGGAGGTTGGAGGTTAGCCTCAATCCAAGGTTACATTTAATAAAAAATACATGTTATTGTTTAGACTATACTGAGTCTTTACGAATTTTTTGAACTTTTTCCACCACCAAACACCACAGATAAAAAATAGTTTAATGTATGTGATTTAACGTGCGGTTAGATGGGCAAGACTTTCACACTAAAGGTTGTGTAATTTTTTTTTATATTTCGCACCAAGATAAACCATTTTTAACAACGGATTAACGCAAACTGAACCGTTGTAAACATTTAGAAAAAAAAAAATCCTCATCTTGCCCATCGTAAACCATGGGCCAATAATCTCGTGACGTAAATATGTATAGGCATAATTATAAATTACTCAAAATTTCATTGTGAATTGTATAAAACATTCGTTGTCGTAGTTTTTTCATAATAATCATCGATAATGTTATACTTAGTCGAGTTGGTGGTAACACAAAAGTTTTTCTACTTTACGTAACAAAAATATTAAAATGCACAATTTTGCCCTTTAATTATATATTTTAAAAAAATAGCATATACAGAATAAATCTGCACCTCGTATGCATTTTTTAAGGTTCATTGAAAAAAAAAATGAATAAACCGTCATTCAACTTAACTGAATCGCTCCGACCTCCTTAAAATAAATAAATCATGAAAATCAGCAATTTCTTCCTCGCCTAACGGTATCTCCCCCCTTAAAGACCAGTATACAGTTTTTAAAAACTGCCATACCTAAACCAGTACTCAATGGCAGTGGGATGATTCTTGTCCTCCTCGCTCAGTAGAAACCATACGAATTCCGTGTAACTCATCTTGTCTTCGGGTTGCTGAGTGCCGCCACTCTTGGCCCCGCTTCTCGTTACCGCGCCGCTGAATATTCTCTCGATCAAACGGGTTGACAACGCTGCCATAAAAAATGAAAGGAAAAAGTCATTCAATTTAATAAAACGAGTACCCGCAGCTCGCGTATCGATATTCAATTGTTTGTAAATATAATATCTTTATTTTGATCGTCAAGCGAAATTACGTTGAAACATGTCGGAGACAAGATTCTGAAGGATTAGAATGTAGACATTGAATATATTGATTATTTTGTATATATGCAACGTAACAGACACAGGCACGTACAGATAGATATACCGAAGGTCGCATTTTAATCGTACACCTGATTTACCTCGAAAAATGCTGCTCCGATCAAGTATTGAGTACGGTGAAACTTTTATGGTTTAGAGGTCCGTTCAAAAAATTCTTTTTGGTCCAAAATTCAAAATGGCGACGTGTTTTAAATAGCCGACATGTTTGAAAAAATGTAAACGTGACTTTTTGCACCAATAAATTTGTCAGGCCAAAACTAACCACTTTTGTAGGAGTTTTTTAGTTATAAAGTCCACAATTTTTATTTATCTATTTATTTTAGCGCTATCCAGGATGTACCAGGAGGATGTAAAGTCTTTTACATCCGAAGTGTAAGTGTGCGTGTGCGTGTCAGTTTGTTTGGGTTTGTTTGACGACCGAAAAAAACCTAAACAAGGATTAGGTCGCTGCGGCTCATCACTGAAAGTTTCACTATATTCAATTCTTGATCGGAGCAGTATTTTTCGAGATAAATCAGGTGTAAAATTAAAATGAGGCACGTGGTGTATACAGATGCTATTAGGTAGAACTTGTGTGTCCGGTTCCCTCGAAATTTTCAAGGACAAAAATCATGAATGAATAGTTTATTCGTGCCTGAACATTTGATACCGTAATCGACGAAGCGATTAGCGCAATTGACTGTCCGAAATTTTCGCCTTCTTTTATTCTTAAAAATGTCGAGGGGAGTAGATAGACCGAAGTTACTTTTCGTGGATTGAATGATCGAACGGTAGAATGATAAATTCGCACTGACTCACCGTGATCGTTGTGCCTCGTTAGATCGGTCTTGTCGATGAACAAATCGTGATCTCGATCCAATTCCCAAAACTTGCAGTATATCACGTAAAAGTGTTCGTAGCTGAAGTACTCGGTGACTTGATTAATGTCCTCCTCGTGTTCCAGTAGAGAGATTACCGATAGTAATTTGCTTCTTCGTAATTCCGACACCGATATCTTGCCACTCCAGCTACGATTCACGCAATAGAATATCCTCGCTATTACCTAAAATCGTGTAAAAGGGCATGAACATTTTTTTATACACGCAGTAATAAAACATCATTTTCGTCTATTACATTATACTATATGGGGCATTTTCGTTTGGGCATTAAGGAGGGAGGTCTAGTTAGAATTTTCAAAAAAAACGATTTTTTTTTTCATTCTCTAAAAGTATAATATCTTACGAGTATTTTCCGACTAATTGAATGTAAATCAGACCATTATTCGCCGAAATACATCACTTTGAAGGACGCCGTGTTTGAGCCATATAAAGTAAACTCAAAACTTTAAACTCGTTTTTCTCAAAACCATGTTTTCGAAGTCGGTGATCAATGTAACTCGAGAACGGCTTTACCGATCGAGTTGAAATTTATATCACTTCTTCTATACAAAGTTTTCCTTCGGATGAACGAAGGGATTTTTTTTGGACAATTATTTTTTTTTATAGTCAATTTTTGGAAGTGAAATTTTGGTCAAAACAACACTTTTGACTTTCAACGTCCGCCATTTTGTGAAAAATGGAAATTTTTCAAAAACCCTCCGTTCAGCCGGAGCATTATGTCATTAACTAAAGATTCCCCCCTGTTTTGTTGGTTTCAGATAATCCGTCACAGCGTGAGAGTGATGACCGCAAAACCTGTTTTTTTTGCAGCATCCTCGGCCATTGCTACGTATCGGCTTATTTTGAAACATATTTCTTTAAAAAAATTATAATGTTTACATTAAATATATATCTTTTAAACGGAAGAACTTTTGTTGTAAATTATTTTATCATTTGGCCGAAAAAAAATCGGAAAAAGGCCTTTTTTTAACGTTCCAACTAGACCTCACTCCTTAAGGGAGGAGATAACTTTAGGCGAGGAAAAATGTTGGTGATTTTCTTGATTTTTTTCACCATTCTTGAGACTAAGGGTTTATTACGACTTTTGACTGAAACATGGTCTTTTAAAATGAATCTTTAAAAATGGCGGCGGTGTGGCACGGTCTTCTAAACTGCATTTCCACAACTTGCGTGGCGTACAGCTGAGAAACTAATCGACCGATTCTGATGAAATATGGTATACATGTTTCTAAGCTTATCGTCTAAAACATGACACTAAATGTTATTTGAAATTAAACAAAGTATTTTTTATCGCTAAATGTAGCAATTTTCTTCGGAAAATTTAATCTTTTTGTTTCAGAGCGTACGATTTCATCGATTTTTAACATTTCTCACTTTTTCTTGCTTCATATTCTGCGTATGAGGGTTAATAAAAAAAAAACATCTTCGTTAGTATTTTTCAGATTAATCTCGCCGACGCTACGTGTGAGGCTGTCTCACAATATCCGTCGCAACCTGTTTAGAAGACCGTGCGATACCTTCGCTATTTTTAAAGATAATTTTAAAAAAATATCACGTAACAGCGAAAAGTAGTAATAAAACATACCCCAAGTCTCAAAAATGGTGAAGAAATCTTTCCGTTTAAAAAAGAATCATGGAAATCAGCAATTATTGCCTCGCGTGAAGGTATCTCCCCCCCTCTTGAGTCGTAAAAGTGATGATCAATGTGAACAGACCGTGTGAACGTATCGCGAATGAAATTCCGTGGCTTCTTTAAGGAAAGTGAGACCTGGATGGGTCTCGACGACGTCCTGGACCAGGGGAATCAGATCTTCGGGTATAATCGAATTCCGTAGTCCTCTGGTGGTGACTCTGACGAATTTACTAGCCGCATCGTGGTGAGTGTTCGTCATGCTAAAATTCATCATGCACATCAATCGAAAAACGTCTCGCTCCGATTACACTTTTTACCGAACGAGTGTGCCCGACTCTATTCCCATTTTCCTTTTGTTCCATTGCCTTACTCTTTCCAAAAGTCGAGGAAGGCCAACATCTCGACGTGACCATTTTTCTTTCCACCAGCAGCAAGGAAGAGCGGCATTTTCCAGTAGAGCGCCAAGTCACAGGCCTGGATCATGAAAAAAAGATCAACAATTCGTCTCGAACATTTGTGTTAAAAAAAAATATTCCTCGAAAGAAGAATGAAAACCGTTTCAACGTCACACTTGCCTTCGTGATTGTGTGGAATTGAGCGCGTGATGCCCGATGTCCCGGTAAACTCTGAAAGGCTGCCGTAATTTTTGATATGGTCGCTTCTGTCTGCGACAAGCGGCCTGGCTTTCCACCGGGGAAGTAAAATCTACGAGAAAAAAAAACCACAACGTACGAAAAATGTATGAGCGCTCGTCGTGAGTAAATTAAATCATTGATCTCCTTACCTCGGTATGTGAACGTTTCGATTTGCTTTGACGTGTCTCTGCAAGGTCGTGTGAGGTGGCAGGCCCTTTTGCTCCGTCTTGTCGCGCGATTCAGTCTGAAAAACGAACGGGTGGTATGAATTGATAAATAATTCATTTTTTTTTTTTTTCATATTCCAGTATGTTGATTCTGGTGATTATGCTGACGGACGGAATAATCCAATGTTTATTATTCAAACATTGTATACTGATGTGTGTGTGTGTGTGTGTGTGTGTGTGTGTGTGTGTATATATATATACGGAATTATGGTTTTGCCGACAGTCTACTTTGACGACCGTTCTCATAGTAGCCAATTATCCTCCTACCCAACATTATGTAAGCTCCGATGACTTCGACATCACTGGTGGACAAATGTATATATGTTTAGATATTGCGAGGGTACCAAGCTCGATCACCTTTATACACTGAAAGTAAAATTTTTCCATATTCATTTCTGAATAAGCAGATATTTTAGCGAATTCTTGACAATTTTACGATATAATTCGCATCCAAGACTTCCAATGCCCGTGGCTACGATTAAATTCGTTCAATTCATATTGAGATAATGTATAAATAGAATGGTTTTGAAGTTTGCATCGTTGGAACGCAAGCCACATATATATTTTTTTCGTATTGCCAATTTTTTTTTTTGCGCACTTAGGCTACGAAAATTTCTGTTACATTTTTTATGATCCTTATTAAAAATTTATAACAAAAACCTGGAAAAAAGATTTTAACTCGTTATAAAAATAAAGAAATGACGAAATGCAAGAAGAATTTTCGTTTCATGCCAACGACGCAAATTGCAACACCATCTGAATTCTTTATATGAGAATTATAAATGTTGTAAATTGTAAGCTGTAGATTTCTGATTGCGTTTATATATATATATATATATGTATGTATGTATTGAAGACAATGTTGTGTGTATATGTTTGCGCGTGGGTGTGCGTATTTAAATGTACATATACAAAACAATCCTTCAGACGAACACAACCCCTCAGACGATCTTTTTTCTCACAAATTCAAAAGCGTAATTTCGTAAATATTGTCTCGATCATGAGATTTTCAATCCTACGTCCAGTCACGAGATGCGACAATATCCTGAACACGAGGGCTCAAAGAAAAAAATTGAACAATTGATGCACATAACGCCGTGTACTCTCTAAACAGTGATTCCCACTTTTACTTGTCATCATCAAACGTTGAATATCCTTCGTGTATATCGCGAGGACCGGTGAAAAAAATAATCCCCTGCAATTGTACTTAATATGTGTATTTAATATGCCCTAATTTACCTTGCTATTGGTAGTTTTTCGGGATATACGCGCGCTTCTGTACAATTTCGTAGGACACGTAAGTAGGTGGGTAATTTTTACGAGGAAGTGAAAGAGGAGAAGAATGTCGGTAGAATATCGCGATGCCATGCTGTAGAGCTACAGATCGCTCCGTGAGCGTAAAGTCATTTGCGTTTGAGTACCAAGGACGCAGCATCCTGTTGCGGCAAGATGTCTAGCTATGCCGTAAGAAAGATCGCGAGGAATGCAAAGAGACACCAGCACGCGGGCGAGCTCGATAGCCAGTGTTTCTTTCCTGTCAGATGCATTAGCTTAAGAAGGTTGGAGCGGTCCAGTTGAGTCAAACGACTGCTTATGCATTTTATTCCAATGAACCTTAAAAAATGTATACGAGATATAGATTTAATCTGTAAATGCTAATTTTTCATAAAATATATAATTAAAGGGCAAAATTATGCATTTTTATATTTTTAATACGTAAATCAAAAAAACTTTTCTGTTACTACCAACTTGAAAAAGTAAAACTATCGATGATTATTATGAAAAAAAGTGTGTCAGAGAATGTTTTATACAACTCACACCGAAATTTCAATCATTCATAATTATGCCTGTTTATATTTATGTCACGAGATTATTTATTATTACCATTAATTAATATTAAGTGTAGCCGAAATACGGCAACTTCACGCACACTGAGGTTCGCAGCAATGCTCTTCGTTTGTCAGCCAAGATTCGCAAACTTTCATCAAACCTTGATGGTTCAATATTGAATAAATATGGCTTACGATGGGCGAGATGAGGTGTTTTGCTTCTAAATGCTTGCAAAGGTTTAGTTTGCTTTAATTCGTTGTTGGAAATGGTTTTATCACGGTGTTAAATAGCCAAAAAATCACATCAGCCGTAACGTGAACGTCTTGCCCATCTACCCACATGTAAAATTGC
>OZ023312.1:46016381-46168051 GCA_964007375.1 Ophion obscuratus
CGGTTTTCCATTGTTTGTCGCACGATTAAAAAAGAAAGCCACATCTATCATGCCACGCCAAAAACTGCCACGGGGATTTTGACCATGAATTTTCAAAAGCTAATGAATTTGATTTAAATTTATTATACACACCAAAAAGTACAAGGAATTTGGCAAGACTTTTTCTCAACGCAAAACATTGATGTGCATTTTTTTTCCATTTTTAGGATCAAGAAGGAATAAAATATCACAGCGTTTTACAATGTTTCAAAAATGCAATTTGAAAATATCGATTTTTTCGAGAAATTCGGAGAGCGATTCTTCGAAAAATATATATATATATTAATTGTAAAAAGATTTTTGGATATTTTCAAAAAACTTTTGCAACATTCGTACGTGCATAAAAAAAGAAGAAAACATGTAGTCGCCAAGTATCCGTAGGACACCTCAACAAATGATATCAATTAAATCAATCCTGTTGTTGTATCCTCGTGCTAAGAGAGCGGCGAACGGGTCGAAACGAAAATGTAAAATACAAAAAAAAAACCTGACCAACTTTTGTGACAATCGGGGAATCCGGGGTGTCCGATATAAATACGATTGATCCGATTGGCGGTAAAATCGACAGAGATAGATATGATTCAACACCGACTAGCACGATTCAATTGTAAATTTCCAATGTCTCTGAATTGTATTCACTTTAAGAGAAAAAAAAGAACGACAAATATTTTGTTACATTTTTATAACACCGTTAAAAAAATATATACAGATTGACAAAGAAACCAGGGAACAAGAAAAAAGGAAGCGGTCGAGAGTTTTGCAAATACGGAAGAAAAAAAGATCAGAAATAGGAGAAAAAAGTAACTTGACGAATCATGAACTTTATCCCTGTGTACGTAAGAATTTCGAACTGTAAGAATTTCGAACTTTGTCTTACTTTGTACGATAATATTGTATTCGTTTATAATAAAAGAAGAATAAAAATATATATACTGTCGGGTGGTGTTTGATATGTAAAGTTTCAGTGGTGAATTTAATTTCGGAATGGAATAGAAGATAGAACATTTTTACGGACTTCATTACTGTCGAAAACAGATCCTTTATTTTCTTTTCGTGAAGTATCGATGATTAGGTGACAATTGCGTTCCGTATTTCCACCTCCCTATATTTACCATCCAGTGATACAAATTCTCTTTTTTTTTGACATTCTATCGTATTTGATCCGTCGGACGTTGAACGCGAGTACACTCTTGTTGTCGCGCAAAATTTATTCCTAAAAATCTCGTTGCTTTTATTTATAATTGGTCATTGAGGAAATCGATTGCTTGTCTGTTACAGTCTTCCCGTTGCGATAATTGGTTGCCGAGATATCGATAATCAAAGACAAAATTATATTTTTTCATCAAAAGTCGGATATCTCACCAAAAAATTGACGTAAGGATAAAAAACCAAATTAAAGCTGAATGAAAAAGGTAACTAGCCTATACATTGAGTTAACTGAAACAAAATTCCTTAGTCCGTGGACCACTGAAAAAAAAAAAAAAATTTGAATTTTTTCTCCCGCTATTTCTTATGATAGCGCGATAACCGTACATCACAATTTTTTGCCAAAAGATCTCGAAACTATAAACTGGGCGCTTCAAAAGAATTTTTTTCATCTCGATGCGGACATTTTTCACATAGACACAGCGTATCAAAGAACGCTAAAAAATGAAGAAATTTTCTGTTTCGGTAATTTTTGGAGTAGTATACAAAAAGTATGGTTGAAAACATGAACTTTTTTTAAAAATCGTCTCTTTTTCAAAATTATTGCTAAGGTTCCCCTCATGCTTAACGGCTAAAACTAAGGTAATTAATGAAAATATTTTACTCTTAGTTCCACGATTGAATTTACGATAGTTCTACTGCGTTCCACGGAGAGGGTATGAGGATGAAGTTTGTATTGTTGGAACGCAATAAAAATTAATATTTTGGGAATTTTTGCTTACAAAAATACGGCAACCATTTTTCAAGATATCTATTCATTTAGCGATCTATAATATAAATAATTTAAAAAAATATTTTCGATAACAATAAAAATATGGAAAGTAAAATATAAACAAGACCTTTCGTTGCGTTCCAATGATGCAAACTTCAACAGTATGGAGAGGATTGACTTAAAACCAGTAGTGCTATAGCGACTCGTGCACATACTTTAATATACACCTAACAAAGCGTAAAAGTTGTTTCAACTATGTATGTTATTTCTTTTTTTTTTTTTATTTTAAAAGTAATGGTCGAAAATGGGCAGTGTCAGTGGTGTCCTTCCTTTACACCCTGGGTCACTTTGACCCGGACGAATTTGAAATAGAATGCTCGCGCCCCAAAATTCAATATTGTCAATTATTTTTGACAACGACTCAAATTTGGACTTTCCGAGTTGCTAAGGAAATTTATTTCAAAGGAAGGTAAGATGTCACCATCGTCCTATCCTTTGAAATGAATTTAAACAAATACTTCAACATTATTCAGATACAACTTGTCCCCCGCTCGCAGTGCTGACGCATCAGACGACGGAGATACAGCCTGAACAGTGTCTTATTCTCCTCGAAGAGCTTCATCGGCAATATTTTGTCCATGGTCCTCCAGTATCGGGCAACGGTGAAGAAAGTCTGTGTTGTGCTGATTACGACGTTCCTCTAGCCATAGAAAACATATTTTCACATGGTCTTTCGCAAGGCACATCTTCTGTTGCACTCCGTGCCACTGACACAATTGAGAACACTGTCAACGGCCCCTGATGATATTTTCCTCACTTCATGCCTCCACTAGCCTCCATGCTCTAGGACATGATCAATCGTGCTGGTCAATTTGAGCTAGTCGTTTTTCGCCGGGCTGTAAAAACTAAAGATTGTGATGCTGTGACCCTTCTTTGGCAGTGAACTGCCTGGCCTACATCACCGCCAGCAGCATGAATCAGAAAAGTTTTTCCAGGCGTAATACATGCAAGCTTAAATAGTAGTATATTAACGACGGCATAATCCATGGTGATAGTTGTCGCATCCGAGTACACCACAATGAGCTCTGACCAGGCTTTGTGATTGGGCATAGCAGCCTGGGTATCACCCACCTAGTCGTAGTCCATGATGCACGGAGTTTTCGGTGGAAAATCAATGACACCCTGTCGTGTCATAGCAGCCTGGAAGTTGAGGCCATATGCTTTGACCCGGATGAACACTTCACCCTCTGCGAGTTGAGGCTCAGGTTTTTTCAGCACCTTTACACCCTTGATATCCCCAAAGTCGTTGAGTATGATAGCATGCACGTACCTTGACTTCCGGCGTTTTCTCCTTGCCGTTCTCCTGCGGCTTCTCGCTGTCGCTATTTTCCCCGATCTTCTTCTCCTTGTAATCGGCCGCAACGGTTTTCTCGCCGATTCTTTCTTCGTCGGGCTTCGTTGTAGGGATTTTTCGTCGGTGGTGTGCCGGCGTCCTGATGCGTCGTCCTCGACCATTGTTTCGTATTGTTATTGGCTCGTATTGTTATTCTCAGAAAAATAAATGCACCAAAACGCGACGAAAAAAATACTGCAGTCTATCACACACTACTACAGATTGCATGTAATTTATTTCGAACGACTGTGCGAGGTTAGAGCGCCTGCTTCCGACCTGTCAAAAATTGAATTGTTTTGGAAGGAGGGGCGGCGAGGCATTTTAGACACTTTAATTAAGCAAGTTTTCATATTCTCTGCTTGCGAATGATGAGCAGGGTGCGCCCCATGCGTGACACGGCCCTGCGATTGGTGGCGTTTATGGAAAAATTCTTATATTTCATAAAATATGAACTCTCAAACAATTTTATCGAACTCTCAAACCCTCTCTAACGATTCTCTCTTATTTGTGCTACATTTTAGGCACTTTAGGCGTGTTTTCAGATTCTCTGCGCTTGCGAATGATGAGCAGGGTGCGCCCCATGCGTGACACGGCCCTGCGGTTGGTGGCGTTTTTGGAAAAATTCTTATATTTCATAAAATATAAACTCTCAAACGATTTTATCGAACTCTCATAACCTCCCTAACGATTCTCTATTATTTGTGGTACATTTTAGGCACTTTAGGTGTGTTTTCAGATTCTCTGCGCTTGCGAATGATGAGCGGGGTGCGCCCCATGCGTGACACGGCCCTGCGGTTGGTGGCGTTTTTGGAAAAATTCTTATATTTCATAAAATATGAACTCTCAAACGAGTTTATAGAACTCTCATACCCTCTCTAACGATTCTCTATTATTTGTGCTACATTTTAGGCACTTTAGGCGTGTTTTCAGATTCTCTGCGCTTGCGAATGATGAGCAGGGTGCGCCCCATGCGTGACACGGCCCGGCGGTTGTTTGCGTTTTTGGAAAAATTCTTATATTTGATAAAATATGAACTCCAGAATGATTTTTTAAAACTCTCAAACCCTCTCAAACGATTCTCAAGCGATTTAAAAAAAAAAAATTGTGAAACGTCGTTTTTTACGGAATTAAAAATATCTGGGGGCTAACTTCACGCGAAAATTTAAATTGTTTCTTTTGGAAAAACTATTAACT
This sequence comes from Ophion obscuratus, assembly GCA_964007375.1. Lineage (NCBI taxonomy): Eukaryota > Metazoa > Arthropoda > Insecta > Hymenoptera > Ichneumonidae > Ophion > Ophion obscuratus. The sequence continues at coordinate 46,020,926 of OZ023312.1, forward strand.
CTCAAACGATTTTTCTTTTCTCTCAAACTCTCTCAAACGATTCTCAAACGATTAACATTAATTAGAATTATTTATGATCATATCGGGGGGCCAACTTCACGGTGGTCAATCTGGCAACTCTGTCGCGGAGATGGGTAAGGCCAGGGAGACCAAGAAGACTAGAGGTAAGGAGTACGAACGCTTATAGCGATCACGATCCAAAAACGTTCATGGAAATCCACAGGGAGGCTAGAGTGGGAGGAGGCCGATCTGTGCATTTCAAAGTGGCTACAAAAAGTGGACTAACCGAGATGGCGCCACTATCTCTAAAACCTCGAGCGGAAGCTGAGTATCGATGTCGTGTAAGAGAGATGGAAGAGGATCGAATACGCATCCCAGCAAGCAGTGCAGCGAGATCGCGCGCACAAGTTACCCCCTCTCTAGTCTCTTACGCGCCCATCATGCAATCATAGTAATGCGTGTCCGTGAGCGAGCGACGCTCGGACATCTTCGGAAAGAGCCGAGCGCGCCGAAGTTTCCCGACCGCGCCTTCGGCAGCTACACCAACCATGGACGCCGACCTCGTTCATGTGCGGCCAAGCTGAAACGAAGGTTTCGTGGGAAAAGCAATCTAAGCACGACTCGCGCGTGACGTCACCCGACGGAACGCGCGAGGCTTTTAGATGATTTCAATGCTTATTTAGCTCTTGATTCTCTGCGTTATCAATGTATACAAAACAATGTATCGCGCACCCTGATCGCTTATTTTTTTAGTTTATACGTTAATTTAAATATAATTATGACTCCAAATTACAACTTATTTATCTTCTAGAAAATTGTTTACGCTTTACTCATACCCGTCCTTATGCCAAATAAATTATAATTAATAAAAGTAAGCGGAAATATATTTATATTCGTATTATTATATTAATTCTCATACTTTCATCAAGCGATAAAGAATTATCCCCAAAAACAAGCCAATCAACCATCCGGCCGCGAATCGTCAGTACTTACCAGAAAGTGCATATTCTACAAGCGATGGGATGGTCCCGTTGGTAGCGTTTTAAATTATTATTACTATTAATTCTTGTTTGATTAGTTATTTTTATTAGTTATCTTTTAGTGTCGAAAATTTTATCGCGCACTCCGGCCGCTTATTTGATTAGTTTGTACGTTAATTTAGATGTAATAATAAATCTAAATTACAACTTCTTTATCTTCTAAAAAACTGTTTGCCCTTTACTCACACCCGGCCCTATGCCAAATAAATTGTAATTCATAAAAGTAAGCGGAAATATATTTATAGTCGTATTATAAATATGACTATAATTATATTCATTCTCGTAAGTTACGATCCGCGGCCGGATCGATGATTGGCTTGTTTTTGGGGATAATGCTTTATCGCTTGATGATAGTATATGAGAAGGAATATAATTTCGTGATAAATTTTCCGACACTAAAATATAACTAATTAAAATAATAATGATAACTAATAAAAATAACTAATCAAATAAGAATTAATGGTAATAATAATTTAAAAAAAAGCACTGAGCGCGGGGAACGATCCCGCGCCCCTGCGGACCGAAGCCAGGAACGTTACCAACGGGACCATCTCATCGCTTGTAGAATATGCACTTTCTGGTACTGACGATTCGCGGCCGGATGAATGATTGGCTTGTTTTTGGGGATAATGCTTTGTCGCTTGATGAAAGTATGAGAATTAATATAATGATACGAATATAAATATATTTCCGCTTACTTTTATGAATTATAATTTATTTGGCATAAGGACGGGTGTGAGTAAAGCGTAAACAATTTTTAGAAGATAAATAAGTTGTAATTTGGATTTATTATTATATTTAAATTAACGTATGAACTAAAAAAATGAGCGATCAGGGTGCGCGATACATTTTTTTTGTATACATCAATAACGCAGAGAATCAAGAGCTAAATAAGCATTGAAATCATCTAAAAGCCTCGCGCGTTCCGTCGGGTAACGTCACGCGCGAGTCTTGCTCAGATTGCTTTTTCCCTCGAAACCTTCGTTTCGGCTTGGCCGCACATGAACGAGCTCGGCGTCCATGGTTGGTGTAGGTGCCGAAGGCGCGGTCGGGAAACTTCGGCGCGCTCGGCTCTTTCCGAAGATGTCCGAGCGTCGCTCGCTCACGGACACGCATTACTATGATTGCATGATGGGCGCGTAAGAGCTAGAGAGGGGGTAACTTTTGCGCGCGTCTGGCTATATATCATTTTGCATCTCTCTTGCACGCAGCCTACTTCTCAAGTTTCATTCTGCCTCATGCACAGCTCACTTCTCATTATTTACTTGTTCCGTCTTTGTCACACCCAGCTCGTGTTTCGAGGTTTTAGCGATAGTGGCGCCATCCCGGTTAGTCCACTTTTTGTAGCCACTTTTTTCAAGTCTCTCCATAAGAGATCGGACTCCTCCACTCTAGCCTCCATGGAAATCCAGCTGAGAAGGGTGGCGCTGCTCTCCTACTGAACCAAATTGAAGTCAGCAACAAACTAGTGCAGAAAAAACCCTTCATATGGACTACTTCATATGGAGCGATAATTCGATCACATTAATTGTAAAACCAGTGCCGTACGATATGCAAAAAGCACCCTTTCCTTCTTCATATGGAACGGTAATTTGATCAAATTAATTGTGAAACCAGTTCGTGAAGGAAATTTCTATGCAATAGATAGATAGAATTCTTATATAAATAATATAGATTATTTTGGAGAATAATAACGAAATGCGGAAATTCAGTCAATTTTTTTTTTCGTTGCGGAAGCAGTAACATACAAAATTTCTTTATAGACATAAGAAAATTCATAAGAATTTTGAATCTAGACAAAACTACTACAAATTATCGCTCATTATGATACGCTGTACAGATAAAGAATCATAACGAAATACACAAATCACGTCAGTATGTTTTTTTTGTTGCGGAAGCACTGACAAACAAAATTTATTTCTAGATACACGAAAATTCATGAGAATTTTTAGTCCAGACAAAACTTTCACAAATGATCACACAATCATATGCACACATAATAATACGTTGTACAGATAAACAATAATAACGACATACAGAAATCAAGTCAATGTTTTTTTTTCGTTGCGGAAGCACTGACAAACAAAATTCATTTAAAGACACAAGAAAATTCATAAAAATTTTGAATCCAGACAATATTTTTACAAATTATCGCACATCATATTCATATGTTATGATCCACTTTACAGATAGATCGATCTGAGAGTTTTTATTTTTTCCTATTGTCTTTCGTTTTTATTTTTCTTGCATTATTATTTTCGTTGACCGATCGCGCTAGAAAGGGTCCTCTCATGACGAGATAATAGTTTATCACTCTCACAAAATTCATAAGAATTTTGAATCTAGACGAAACATCTAAAAATTATCACACATTATGATACGCTGTACAGACAAAGGATAATAACGAAATACAGAAATGAAGTCAATATGTTTTTTTTTCGTTGCGGTAAAATTTTTGTCTGGATTCAAAATTCTTATGAATTTTCTTATGTCTATAAATAAATTTTGTTACTGCTTCCGCAACGGAAAAAAAATATTGTCTTAATTTGCGTACTTTGTTATTATTCTCTATATATACAGCGTATCATCAGTGTTAATATATGTGATAATTTGTAAAACTTTTGTCGTGATTCAAAATTAATATCAATTTTCTTGTGTATATAAAAATGCATTGTGTTAGTTACTAGTTCCGCAACGAAAAAAAAACAGTCTTAATTTGTGTACTTTGTTATTATTCTCTATCTGTACAGCGTCTACAGCATTAGTGTGAATATGATGTGTGATAATTTGTAAAACTTTTGTCGTGATTCAATATTCTTATCAATTTTTTCGTGTCTATAAATGCATTTTGTTAGTTACTGCTTCCGCAACAAAAAAACTACATTGACTTAATTTCTGTATTTCGTTATTATTCTTTATCTGTGCAGCGTATTGTAAGATGTGATATGACGTAGCAATTTCGCACGTCACAATATATGAAAGGTGGCTCAGGCTCGGCACCTGGAAAGGCACCTCCCGCCGTCCAGGAACCCCTCAAGCGAATTCCCCGGGGCCCAACAAAGCGCAAAAATTATTTTGTTAATATTCTTATTTTTTTTTGTTTATATTGTACTTCGAGCGAACGGCGCGTTCTCACCGTTACGTAGAACAGGATCGCGGGACGAATCGAGAATCGAACGGCAACGGAGTTACCTACCCCGGCGCACACGGTCTCGCGACGAGGTGGCGCTCACCAGGGAGACTAGAGTAAAGGAGTGGACACTCCATAGGAGATAAGCAGCGAAAGACGGCCCCAAAATCCCGACTTTTAAGTGACCGCAAGGGGCGCTGCGATCGCAATTCCCGACGTATAGTAATACTTGTAGCTAAAGGTTCTAGGCATGCGCATTGGAGGAAAGTTGTCAAAATCGAGGTTTGCGTTTTTTTTTGGTATTGCATGATATTTGCAAACATGTACTATACTAACATTTAGTTTTTTTCTTTTCGCGAGCGTTCAGTTATATTTTTCGTTTATTATAAAACACAAAAACGATTCGTGTTTCGTAGTTGACGGAGCTAATGTGTGGAACTCTGGTTGTAGAAAGTGAGATAATGAGAATGAAAAATGTAAAATTGTTGCATCGCTGAAAAAAATACACAGAATCAGATTGAGCTTCAATGCATGACGTACTGGAGGATTTGCAATGTTTTCCATTTTTATTGTTCCAATAATGTTAAGAGCGATGCTGGAAGCGTTCACGCGTGCGATTAACAACGGCAGACAGAAGTGTTACAATGAAAAGTAATCCATATAATTTTGAATAATAAATTTGAATATGGTTCACCGCGAATGAATTGAATAAACAATCTGTACTGTTAACAAGGCGCATTGTGGTGTACATTATGTCTGTGTAATAATAAATGACTCTCACAATAAGTAATAATAATAATCACAAATATTCTATTGTACGAGCGTAATTTTTCAAATAATAAGTTATCACAATTACACCCATTGTTACTTTGTCTATGTAATAATCTTCTATCAAATTTGAAAACGATTCACCGAACGGTTCAATAAATATTTCGTTCTCTAATTATACACATTTAACATTGCCTCTTATAAAACATTAATAACTATACACAAAACTTATTTAAAATGTGAGTTTTTATTTATAATTTTTTTACACATCATATAATACTTTATTTTCGAGCATGGATTCAATCCACAGACAAGCATGTATAAGTAGCCGACGGAAAGCTAAGCAAGAGAGTATATCTATATATAAGGGAAAGCCGATTGCAACGCCACCTACAACTCTTATTTTCCTTGATTTTGGAGCCAAATCGCTAGCACACAGTGTCCACTCCTTTACTCTAGTCTCCCTGGCGCTCACCTATATTCAATATCAGCTGATCCCAATGAGAAGGAGGGGGGTCGCGCCTAAATAACGGCCCGCCGCACCTCGCGACAATGGATTCCGTTGGGTACCAGCGAGCGACAACGGAAAGTCGTGAATTCCAAGCATGGGTCGCCGGCTCGAAGCCGCACTCCGAGCTGTCTGTCTCCCTCTACAGCCGGTCATCACTCCGATGAGTCCGTGACCCAATCAGGTCCCGGGACGGGAGCCGAGGGCAATTTTCACGTCCAATAATTTTGAAAATGCGAACGTTATCGGCAAGGTCAACGCTGAAAAATCGAAAAGGCTGTGACTAGGGGTCGGGACCCAGGTCCGCGGAAAGGCTTCTCACAAAAATTTCATCACTTGAATTCTGGTCTGGAGCGAGGAGAGGTGCACTTCCCAAGCCGTAGCCGTTCCCGCCACCCAAGAAAGCGACGCCACCGGAAATATCGTGGATCGAGACCGAGGTTTTACCGGATCGAGATCTTCTGAAACTGTAGCGGTGAGGCCGTCGTTTCGCTCAGCGGATCGCTAACGGACGGGAAAGATCAAGCCACCTTGCGCGATTCCGTCATTCGCAAAGACCTCGCAAGACCTTCGCAAAGACCTCAAATTAAATTAACGTAGAGCCGCCGAGAGGGGTTCATTTTTCAAGCACCAGAACAAAAGTCATTTAGCATAAGTTAGAATTAAGATATTATTTGTTTGTCGTCATTTCCGTTCGCGTAAGAAATCTGTACAATTTAGAAAAATAAGAGGACCGCGAATTGCACGTATCCTGAACCGATCCCGCCGTATGCGAGAGTCGGGAAGTAATGAAATTCATTACCGTTGTCGCCAAATCTCGAAGTGTTCTTGTAAAATCTTTTTGTGCTGTTGTCGCGGATCAACCCCGCCCCTCTACCAAATTCAGGGCTGCGGCAGTCGGGCAAACGACATCTCGTCGATTCGTCGGGAAAAATAAATTTGTGGCGTAAGAATTTGCGCTGCTGGCGCCTTATCCCGTACGAGTCGGACGAGAGCTGACTTTGGGACGCGAGTACCGGAAATCGTGTCACAGTGAATATGTGTGACAATATGTAAAACTTTTGCCTGGATTCAAAATTCTCATGAATTTTCTTGTGTCTAGAAAAAAATCTTTGTTACTGCTTCCGCAACGAAAAAAAAAACATTGACAGAAATTAATTTCTGTATTTCGGTATTACTCTTTATCTCTTTATCACAGCGTATTATAATGTGTGAATATGATGTGTGTTCATTTGTGAAAGTTTTGTCTGGGCTAAACATTTTCATGAATTTTCGTGTATCTAGAAATAAATTTCGTTTGTTACTGTACTGTTTCCGCAACGAAAAAAACATATTGACTTAATTTGTGTATTTCGTTATTATTCTTTATCTGTACAGTGTATCAAAATGAGTGATAATTTGTAGAAGTTTTGTCTAGATTGAAAATTCTTATGAATTTTCTTATGTCTATAAATACATTTTGTTTGATACTGCTTCCGCAATGAAAAAAACAATGACTTAATTTCTGTATTTCATTATTATTCTTAATCTGTACAGCGTATCATGATGTGTGATCCGTTGTAAAAGTTTTGTCTGCAGTCAAAATTCTTATGAATTTTCTTCGGTCTATAAATAAATTTTGTTTGTTACTGCTTCCGCACCGAAAAAAACCATATTGACTAAATTTCCGCATTTCGTTATTATTCTCCAAAACAATGTATATTATCTATACAAGAATTCTCCCTAGCAGATTGGGTGCCTTGATAAATTCCAATGAAAGCCGTTTGATATGCCTATTGAAGGGACTGGCTGAATGCCGTGCCTATTGTAGGCATTTATACACGGAGAAAACAGGGGCCTCGAAGTTTAGAATTAATACTATGCTTCTAAAAAAAAATATCATTAAATATTAAAAAGTATTGGATGGAAGATAAAAATTGTAACTGTGGTATAGTAATAATGGAGAAATTTAAATTTTAACCTACGATATGGCACGTGAACTGATACAAATAATACATTTTATTCGGCATATTGTGATTTTTTGTAGTATGCAAAAAATATTTTGCCCACGTGATTGGAACAAATAGTTTCCAGTGTTCTACAAAAAGTACGGTATAAAGAGTCATATTTTACGAATAACTTCGTAATATTTTTCGCTATACACCGAAGGTTTATGCTATGCGTATAGTGAAGTCTATACATACACAAAGATTAATGCTATACGTCTAGTAAAATCCACATGAAAATATAGCGTGTAATAAAGGTTGGTATTTTACAAAAAGTCCTATACAGCATATAGGACTCGCGCCTATGCGAGAATAGTTTCAAATGTAATATGCACGCATCATTTTTACTATACGGTGTGAGAATCATTTTTACACTTCTATAACAACAAGTCTTAGAATTACGAACTGGCAGTAAACTGCTATACTTTTCTAGCACTGAATATTAGAATTCTGGCAATCAGTGTTAGAATTTGAGGCCGCATTTTTCTCCGTGTAGTTACTTTGGCAGGCATTCTGGTTCAAATAGTGACGGTAAGTGCTGAAGAGTGACCAAACCAGAATTTTGTATCCGTAGTACAACCGGCATTTGACGGTATTTTTTTGGTCATTCACCGGCTTTATTAGGCACTCACCGGCATTACATTTTTGTAGGCATTCACCGGCATTTTTCGATATTTACCGGCATTAGACTTTTTTAGGCACGTATCGGCATTCTTGGATATTCGCCGGCGCTCTTCTCTTTACGGCAGTCACCGGTATTTTTGGGTATTCACCGGCATTCTACTTTTTAGGGCATTCATCGGCATTTTTGGCATCCACCGGCATTCTATTGTTTCCTGGCGTTTTCAGCTTTGCCCGGATTAGGGACATATTAGGGACGGTAGAAGATGAACGAGGATAGTGGCAGGATTATTTCAATTTTTAAATATTTATACATGTAACAAACAATACATGACAATTATACAATACATAATAAATGTACAGATTCATTATATAGATATAGATCAAATACAGTAAATATACATTTCAATACATAGATTTGAAACCATTTCAAACAGCACGAAAGTATTGGGTGGCAAAAATGAAAGCTGAAAACCTGGAAACTTTGGTTCAACTTACTCAGCTTGTGTGCATCCAGCTATCTGTGTTTGAGCAGCGCACACTTACACAAGTACGTATTTCGAGCCCTGATATCCTTAATATTACGTGGAAATCAATTTTTAAGGTTTTAATCTGTCTCCCAAACATTTGCGAGTCGTATTCCGTCATAATCATTCCGTTTGAAGGTGATTCTTATTACCGGTACTTGCACATCGCAAATATCAATGAATGCTCTGTGTGATGTTCGTACGATTCGTCTAATGTGCTGTGCTCCAAAACTGCCACCCATATCTTTCAAGCACTCGACGAAAAGACCCTTCGGCCCTTTTTCGTCGAAGGGTGCTTCTTGACATAAGACGAAGAACAGCCGTGCTTGTTTACAGCGGTTTGTGCTCACCCGCGAGCGGTACATGGCTCCATTCATTTGTAGCGGAGCCACAGCTTACACAATTTCTTCTGACAGCTGCGGTATACCCAAAGCCGAAAGTACGAATAAATAACCAGCGGAATATGAAGGAAAACGGTGTACACGGTACGGGCACCTACAGCAGATTAAAAACGATATGTAGAACAAAACAAAAATTCAACACGTGTGAAGATAATATGAGCCCATAGGCTCGTGGTCCACTCTACTATATACGACAGAAAATGTTGCACATGTGAGCCCGAGAATGCGTGAATAGAAAAAAATTACATACCAAAACTTGATACGCATAACAACATAACCTCAAAATTGCTTATTGGCTAATTGAGAGATGACGATCATTTGTGTTCACTTACTTTGCAGCAATATAATGATGCAGTAATAATATTTCACAATAATAATATTTTACACAGTAGTAATGATATACTAATAATATTTCACTCAACTCGCGTCGTAATTACTTTTTTAAATAAAAAACCGAGAAACAAAGATCCGTGTGAAAGACATGTAATCGCAAAGCGTCCTACAGCTGCAGCACACGGAGGATAAGGGATTCTTTCCACCAAAATACGCAAATCAACACAAAACGGACACACAGCGATGAGATTGGCTGGGTCCAAAAGAAATAACCAATCACGTAGTTATGTGTCCATCTGTGCTTTTGTTGGAAGGTCCCCATAATGCGCGCCGCCGGCACGTGCGAGTTCTCACGTGCCTTAATTCGGATCATAACGCGAACGGAGAATATATACAAAGCTGAGTTCGATCTTCGTACGCAAAGAGGTTATAAATACACTATTGTGCGTGTGCGTACTGCGTATAGCAATAACACAATGTGGTTTTTGAATTTCAGATTCATTTTACAATGAATCTGACATACTGCCTCGTCGAGGTTATCGCTGACAAAGAATATATAGTGTGCAAATGTGAAAAAGTTAAATTACAAAATAAATATACCGGTCATTACGACATTTGTTGTACGGGTACTATGTTAAACGAAATCATGAAGAATCACGCTTACCAGCCAGAAACTTTGAGAATTCGTCGTAAGATTGACCGGTAAAATCATTATCTCCATATCCGTGTCCTTAAAGTAACAGGTAAGTTAAAATAAAAACCAATCTCGATCGAAAAACAAATATTCTTGTGCTAGGATGTACCGTGTGTGTATATAAGTCCGTATCCTGCATAGTGTAGATATATATTAAAATGTTCTATTTTATACCCTACAATTAAAATTTCTTTCCCCAATTAGAAACCGAGGAAGAGGCAAAACCGAAAATCGAAGGCAACGAGGACAATGGTCGTGGTGGTCAGATAAGAAAGCCAGCTACAAAATACACGCCGCGTACCATCATAATTCCTGGTATTTTCTCCACTCTGGATAGTCCGGAGCTGCTGTCTGTCGAAGAGGACGAAGTACGGCTGAGTGATGAAGAGTCATTTCATGATGCTCAGGTAACTGAGATAAATTGTTTGGTGTGAACCGGGGCTACAATAGTACGTTTTAGTGCATCGGGTTTTCGTTTCATCTTTAAAGTTGTAAAAACAAAGTAATAATGAAGAATTATTATGAATTACATTGTAAAATAAGTGCATTATATAAATAACATGGTATATTTTCAGGCAGAGGGAAAGGTATTGCCCGAGAAAGTGAAAAAAAACACGCAAGGCAATCATGGCGTACGCCATGGAAATCGATAACGTAAGTTAAATTATGTTTTGAGTGTCGTTATTTGTGTTTAGAAACAACAACAATTATATGAAATTTGTTTTTTTTTCTTTCGATGTAGCAGCAAAATGTAGGTGACAGTGCCGATACGATAAGAATGAGTGTACCGGTACAGATGATTAACGATGTTGCCGAACAGTCAATAATCGACACCAGCAACGATGTAAGTATAAGAAACCATATTAATTCAAACTTTTCGAATCTTATTTGGTGGAGTTTAAACATGTTTTGAGTATCGCTATTTGTGTTCAGAAACACAACAACAATTATATGAATTTTTTTTTCCAATGCAGCAGCAAAATGTGGGTGATAGTGCCGATATGACAAGGATAAGTGTACCGGTACAGATGAATGACAATGTTGCCGAACAGTCAATAATCGACGCCAGCAGCGATGTAAGTATAGAAAACCGTCGCAACTAATTCAAACTTTTCGAGTATTTTGGTTGAAGTTGTTTCGACAGAAATCGGTCGAGGTTGAAAAAAGTCATGTTTGACGTTTCGGCCTTGACCAGGATTCTGTTCAGAGAAGTTTTGTTACATTTTCTAAAAATAATATATTATGGTAACAGTATTTTTTTATTAATATTTCTGAGTTAATGATAATTGAAATTGATGAAATAATAAAGCTTTATCTTACCGAAAGAATTATGACAAATCATTTTTGAAGGTTATTGAGAAGTCTATTTTCTTTTGTATTATTATTAAATCTAGTACAGCAAATAGATTTCTCAATAACTTTAAAAAACGATTTATAATGATTCTTTCGGTAAGATGAAACTTTATTTGTTTATTCATTTCAATTATCATTAATCGTTATAACATTATTATATTAAAATATGATCAAATATTAATGAAAAATACTGTTATAATATATTACTTTTAAAACAAGTAATAGAACGTAATTTAAAATGACGTAATAATAAGTAATTTAAAATAAAATAGTAATAAAATAGAAAATAATTCTCTGAATAGCACCCTGATCAGGGCCGAATTGTCAAACATGACTCATTTTTTCTGCCTCGATCGACATAAATTATGCCGAAGGAACTCTACCATATTCTCTTCGCAATTACAAAAGACAACGAGCCACTGTACCGGTAAGCAAAACAAAAATTCAGCTACAGATAATTACAGCAATATAGTAGTACATACGGTAGTATGTACTACTATATACGGTACAGTAGATCAATATGTAATTAATTTTAATTCGCAGCTTTCAACGAGCAAAAATGCTTTCCATTGAGTTGGACATGCTATCGGTGAGACCCAATGCATGGGCACTTGGAGAATTAAAGAGCCAACTGAGAAGGAGCACTTCATATGGTAATATAATGGTTGTAGTATCCAAGATGTATGCTCGTTCCATCCCAACCAAAATTGAGTTCCAGTTACAACTTTAAGTTCTTCGTCACGAGATAAATTTTGGTTTTAAATTATTTGGTGCAATTAAACGTTTTAAACTTTCATTACCGGTTACAAACTTGACCTCTTTCGTTTTTTTTCTCGTTTTGTAACACCATACTCTGCAAACATGTACTAAAAAATGACGAGCACAAAATTTTCAATATTATATATATTTCGAGTTTTCCTCTTCATTGTTAGGGAACTGAAAAAGAAATGTATAAATTTAAAAAAAAATTTGCGCTACCGTGTACCGTTACCCGTTTCCCAGCGCAGGCGACAGCAAACTTTTGCATCGTTTGGATTTGGGATTTATTTTCACGGTTTCCACCTCTCCTCACAATGATTCTCCATCGGGACGGCAAACACATAGTTACTTACCGGCATTGTAGCGAGTATTTCGGTAGGCATTAACGTAGGAATTCTCGCCGGGACTCGACAGGCACTCCTACCAGTATTTCCATAGGCATTCTGACCGGCATTCGCATCAGTATTTCCATAGACATTTCAACAGGCACTCGAGAGGCATTCTCTGTGCGCTCATAAAATTTAACGTTCGTCATTCATCGGCATTTACCGGCACTTTTTAAACTAATATGCCACCAAAGTGCCTTGGGCATTCTTATAGTAAATTGATAGGCACCCAATCTGCTAGGGCTCTATCTAATGTATAGAAATTCTCTCAGCAACTGGTTTCACGATTAATGTGGTCAAATTACCGTTCCATATGAAGAAGCAAAGGGTGCTTTTTGCATATCGTACGGCACTGGTTTTACAATTAATTTGATCAAATTATCGCTGCATATGAAGTGCCAAAGGGTGCTTTCTGCATATTGTACGGCACTGGTTCGTTGCTGTCTTCAATTCGGTTCGGTAGGAGAGCAGTGGCACCTTTCTCATCTGGATTTCCATGGTCGTTTCTTCAACACTGCGTTCGTACTCCTAACTTCTAGTCTTCTTGGAGACTATCATGGAGACTAGATGCAGGAGCCTCAACTCGGCATTTTAAGTGATGCTCGAAATTGAAGGCAATAGGGATGGCGCTAAGATCGCGCGAAGGCCTGCGGTGCTAGCTTCACTCGACAACAGACCGTTCGCGAATTTGACGTCACATTGAATTTTGTTTTCGTAATTTTCACATGGAAAAAATCTATTTCTAGAGCGAAAAAGGTAAGCCTTTTTGTAATACTCTAATAATAATATAATAATACTTTTACATGACAATGTTTGTGTGTGTGTGTAGCTTTCAATTAAGTTTCAAATATGTAAGTTGTAGAAAACAACCCTATTCGATTTTTTATCCTAGAGCTTTTGAAAGATGGTAGAGAAATTAGATATGCAAAAATATTGACAGACTTAATTTTTTATTTGAAAACTTTTCGGTTCATGTGTGAAAGTAGTCTTTTTAGTACGTTAGGCCAAAGAACAGATATTACATGGAACAACAGGTCTTAAGGGGGGATTTGGCAAGATTTATTGGGGGATTTCGTAGTTATCCCCCCAACCACCTAAAGCGCTGCCTGTATTGACTGGCGGATTGGGAGACCGAAAAAACCTATGTTATCGGTCACGGTCATTCTCTGCCCTTTTTAAACCGGAAAAAGTGACCGAGCAGTGACCGAACAAAGTTTTTTTGAGGTTAGTCACTTGACCGGTTTTTTTTTCGGTTTTCGGTCACTGTAATAAAAATAAGGTTAGTCACTTGACCGGTTTTCGGTCACTGGAGCGTTTCAGTCACTGACCCTAGTAGTGACCGAAGGCGAACCGAAGTGCATGGGGCAGAGAGAGGGTCTTTCGGGAACGCTATTGGAAATATAATAATAGAAACTCGTACACAAAAACGTCAGTGAATTTGAACGTTTTATAAAAATATTTTGAAATAAACCAAACAACAATAACATTTTTGTATCCATTCAATACTCATCCTCTTCCTCCTCCTCCTCTTCGTCGGAGTCGGTTTCCATCTCGGAACTTCTTTCTTCTTCTCGGCTCTTTTTGGCCTCTGTCCTTTGTTCTTAGAACCTTCGCTCGGTATCTTCCGCTCTTTAATTTGATGGATAACCACTCGCATACTATGGCTGCCGTTAGCCTCTCCTGTTGATTTAGACGATGGCAATGTTGGAGTTTCCGGCATGCAACTGTAACATACACACGGCATTGTTATTTTTTTTTTGTAACAAGATAAATGGTAGCCTATTTAGAAATATAACCTGCTACGCTCGAATTGTTTATTATTTGAAATCATTTACCGTATAGACCCTGTATCTGTCTGTCGCTCACAACCCGACAGCCCTTGCGTCACAACGTCCATTTAACTACGAGTTTGAATCGTTGATTCTGGAACCACAAGAAAAGATTGATTGAAAGGAACTCGTCAAATGTGTCGCTCAGCGTCGCGTTGCTGCGACATGCAGGGTTCAATATGGCTGCGCATGAAGTGACGTGTTGCGCCTGCATGTACGTTGAGCGGCCATCTACTCTATGGTGGACTCCTCGGCGGGGAGGCGAGGACTGCCGAGAACCGAGAGTAAACCACGTGGAGTACACTTATCTATTATTTATGTGAAGTGAATACTCCATGCATAGGATATTATAACGTATATGTATAATGCAGTGCACATGCTCGTACTTTTTTCTTTACAATATTTTAATTTCATCTTGTTTACAAAGCAGCAGCAGCGTGGAACACATGTGGCATACATATATACTGTAACGTCCTACACAAAATAGCAATAATTGCAAGAAAAGAATGGATATTTCTTTTCATTCTTGTCAACATATAATAATTGTTTTCTTTCTCATTTACAGATGGAAAATCAGATGAAACACTTCAAGTTTCAAGTGACTAACTTCAGTTTTATTAAAGTGGCCGAAAACCGAAAAAAACGGTCAAGTGACTAACCTAATTTTTATTTCAGTGACCGAAAACCGAAAAAACCGGTCAAGTAACTAACCTCACTTTTATTTCAGTGACCAAAAACCGAAAAATAACGGTCAAGTGACTAACCTCAAAAAAAGAGTGTTCGGTCACTGTTCAGTCACTGTTCAGTCACTTTTTTTTTGTTCAAAAAGGGCAGAAAATGATCGTGACCGAAATAGGGTAATTTTGACCAATTTTTGGTCTTTTTTTTAGGTCTCCCAATCCACTAGGGTTGATGTGCACGGACACATCCGCAGGCGCGCTTGGCTCCACCTAGCTCCACCTTTTCTTATGCTAGAGCCACAGTCGTATATACAGGCATGGATACTAGAGTGGGAGGAGTCCGATCTGTGCATTTCAAAGAGGTTACAAAAATGTAGTCAAACAGGGATCGCGCCACTATCTCTAAGACCTCGAGAAGTAAGCTGAGTATCGATGTCGTCCAAGAGAGATGGAAGAGGATGGAATACACATCGTAGCCTCCATGGCAAATAAAGTAGACCCTCGCTTCTCCGAGGTAATGTGGGGAGAATGTACCTCGGATTAGTGACATCTTGGATAAAACGGAAAACAGTAGCAATATAGGACTATTCCACGCATAGGCATAGCAGGTTCTTCCGTTTTATCCGAGATTCTGCGTATTATTCGACGATGCACCTCGGATAATGCGCAGAAATCGAAGTTCGGATAAACGAGGTTCTACTGTACCAGCAAATACGACAATATACACACAATATTCGAACAATTTGAGAACTGTTAAAATCGAATTTTTGAGACAAACCAGCCTCTAGATGTTGACAAGAGGACACAGCTATTTTATCTTCAAAACATTGAAGCATCTTTTATCTTAAAAACATTCAAGCAAGCAATATCGCTTTGCCTTTATATTGTTATTACGGTGTTTTTCTCAAATCGAAAAATAGCTACTGAACATTTTTTTAAATTTCTCACCTCAATGAGTAATTACAATTTCTTTCGTGTAATTTTCTTCTTATTTTCATTCAAATATGTTATCGTGAGAATAATCGCGTTACCGATTCGCTAATTGCGAGTTTTAATACAAACAGATCGCAAAGCATTGTTCTTTGACAGCGGGGATTAATTCGCCGTCGAATTTAGATAAGAAAATAAAAATTCATTTAAGAACAAAAAAGCATCAGTATTATTCAAGACATTTTCCACCGTTCGTTGTACAATTAAACACTTATGATAGAATTATTTTTCTATCACTAGGTATTGCATTATAATTATTTTCGACTTTTTTCACCGTTAATTATGCAACTAATGCATATTGTTCATTGAATTCATTGAATTCTTTTCCATGCCAATCGATTGTTAGTCGTTTGTTAGTGTTTGTTAGACAAAATCCAGCGTTTGTTAGACATTATTTATTTAATAATACGAAAAACAAATTTTATGTCAAAGTTAGCCGCAGAAAAATGCTTTTCTAATGATTTCGAACTTTTTTTCGTAACCAATCGTTTGTTAGTGATTGTTAGTCGATTATTATCGTTTGTTAGAGCTTAATTTTGACTTCATCGTTAAAAAACTTTTGACTCCCATGGCGCGCTGCAAGCCATGTACATACAGTTGGCTGCAAGCCACATGAAGTTGGTCGCATTGCGACGACGGCTAAGCAGGGCTTTGTACATGTAACTCCTCAATTTCAGCAAAATGCTGATTATCTCAATCCTACTCGATTGCTAGTCGTTTGTTAGTGTTTGTTAGATGAAATACAGCGTTTGTTAGATTTTATTTATTAAATAATACGAAAAACAATTTTGATGTCAAAGTTAGCCGCAGGAAAATGCTTTTCTAATGATTTTGAACTTTTCTTCGTAACCAATCGTTTGTTAGTCGTTTTTTAGTGATTGTTAGTCGATTTCTATCGTTTGTTAGAGCTTAATTTTGACTTTATCGGTAAAAAAACTTTTCATTCCCATAGTACACTGCAAGCCACGTGAAGTTGGCTGCAAGCCACGTGAAGTTAGCAGCATTGCCACGACGGCTGAGCACGGCTTTGTAGATGTAACTCCTCAATTTCAGCAAAATGCTGATTATTTCAATCCTACTCGATTGTTATTCGTTTGTTAGTATTTGTTAGACAAAATCCAGCGTTTGTTAGATTTTATTTATTTAATAATACGAAAAACAAATTTCATGTCAAAGTTAGTCGCAGGAAAATGCTTTTCTAATGATTTCTAACTTTTCTTCGTAACAAATCGTTTGTTAGTCGTTTGCTGAAATTGAGGAGTTACATATACTCCTCATAGACGGCTAAGCCCTGCTCAGCCGTCGTGGCAATGCTGCCAACTTTACATGGCTTCCAGCGTGCTATGGGAATGAAAAGTTTTTTAACGGTAAAGTCCAAATTAAGCTCTAACAAACGATAAAAATCGACTAACAATCACTAACAAACGACTAACAAACGATTGGTTACGAAGAAAAGTTCGAAATCATTAGAAAAGCATTTTCCTGCGGCTAACTTTGACATGAAATTTGTTTTTCATATTTTTAAATAAATAAAGTCTAACAAACGCTGGATTTTGTTTAACGAACACTAACTATCGAGTAGGATTGAAATAATCAGCATTTTGCTGAAATTGAGGAGTTACATGTACAAAGCCCTGCTCAGCCGTCGTGGCTTGCAGTGGCTTGCTTGCAGTCAACTTTACGTGGCTTGCAGCGTGCTATGGGAGCGAAAAGTTTTTTTTAAAGATAAAGTCAAAATTAAGCTCCAACAAACGATAAAAATCGACTAACAATTACTAACAAACGATTGGTTACGAAAAAAAGTTCAAAATGTTAGCAACCGAAAATACGGACGAGTCTAGCGTGTGTGTGTTATGTGTGGGTCGCGACTGGCGAAGGAGTTTTGGAGCGCGGAGATCGGAGCGAGCGAGAGCCGAGAGAGAGAGAGAGAGAAAGGGAGTGCGTATTGCGAACTCGGAGCGTACGCACGAACGCGAGAAAAAACGAACGCGACCGGAATTCGAACGAGAACGAGAGCGAACGAACGCAAAAACGCGCTACCGTAGTGTTTTGTTATCGAGCCTAGTCATAAGTTTTGATATATATTGTTAACGGTTTGCGGTGGTACCTAGCCGTTTTGAATATTGCCGCCAAAACACGGGAACTATGAGAGGCGCTGGTGTCGTATCCGTCCAGCGGCGAGAGCGTGGCGATGCGAGAGCAGAGCGTCGCGAGAGTCGAGCGAGTGTAGACGTACGACGGAAATAGAGAACGCGATAGAATCGAGAGAGAAAGGAGATGCCCGCCACGTGGTCGGCCGGGGCTCCGAAACGCGTGAACAACGAAGATTAAAATCGTGTGCCACCGGAGCATTAGCGTTACGTAGCAATAAGTCGAAACTGTCTAGAGTTAGCTGGAACAGTGAATTTTCGTAATTCAGCGGTCTTTTTTTTGTAATTATAGTTCCTTTAATTTATTTTGTGTTAATAAACTGTGAACCGCTCCAAGTGGGCTTCGGAGCAAAAATCTTATTCCCGCGTCGTCGACGAATCCCAGCGCGCCCCGAACGTATCCTGAGAGAGAGAGAGACAGAACACAAAATACGGCAAAGTGGAGTTTTCTTTCCTTTTTGTCTCTCAAGGACTAGATCGAATTTAACAATATATATATATATATATATATTAATAGTGCTAATACAATAAATAAATACTAACTTTGTCGTATTAAAACGGGAGTGATTCTTTCCTACAAGTCCTTAATCCCCCGGGACTCACTGTTCGCGCCAAACGAAACACCTCTCCGCCCCCGCGTCACGCCTTGGGGACCGCCCAGCCGCGAGTGTGCGGTCCTTTTTGTGCTTTACGGACGCCCTCATGAAAACGAGAGCTCCCCCCGCGCGCTAGGAGAGCTTTTTTGTTAACAAAAATCATTAGAAAAGCATTTTCCTGTGGCTAACTTTGACATAAAATTTGTTTTTTTGTATTATTAAATAAATAACGTCTAACAAACGCTGGATTTTGTCTAACAAACACTAACAAACGATTGGCATGGAAAAGAATTCGATATTTTCATAGTCGGCGGCTAAGTTTATTGAGCTCTCCAAACCCGGCTTTGCATTTCTGGCTTGCGCGCGCTACGCACACCGCCACGTGACGCAAATACCCACGCTCCTCAGGCGGGCCAACTGCCGCGCCCCAAACATCGTAACATGCGCGCGCTTTCAATTTTATTTCTTCAACAATTGTATACAAATACTAGTGAATTTGTGATTAGACGAGTGATCTGTGAATCTGCGATTAGACGAGAATATTCGATTTACGAAGTAGAGGTAACGCATTCGAAAACATATGTGATTAAACTGAATTCAACTAACTTTCTTCCAATTTCTGATTTGCCATTAGCTTAATAATTCATTTTTCAATCTCGTATCTATTACAGAAACAAATTCCAGCGTTGTTCACGCCACAGATATGCCGCGCATCGCAAAAGTATCCGTGGAAGATGCAGTTCAGGTCATCAAAGACTTGGCATGTAATTTTGAGAGTGGAATCCCAGCATATTCATCGCAAGTATGGCAGGACACGAGTGTCCAATTGCAAAAAAATTGGACGCCTCATGATGGGTACATCGTGCGCGAGAATAGATGAGGGATTTTCAGCACAGCAAGAAGACAATTGGGAATCGCTGATGATTTGAAATACAAGGCGAATTGCAGGACACCATCCGAATCAAGCGCTAGTTCTTATTCGGAGTGATGTGATGTGATGTCCACTGACTGCAACAATAATAAAAATTCAACACCATTGACGAATTTCAACCTGATACTTCCCAATGACGAATGGAATGCGATGTCCCCAAGTAATGCTGTTCAGCACGGAAAACGCAAGAAAAATTCCCTAGCGAAAAGGATTTGGACGAACCAAATAAGTTGTTCCATCTAGAAGCAACTGCGACTTCCGTGTGCTGTAGGACCTCTTTCATGTCAAGGGATATTTTGAATTTCCCGCCTATGTCCACTCAGACAAAATTGGAATTGCCGCGCCCATTCTCGAGGAGGGAGTCACGGATTGCGGAAACTGATGGCGCGGCGAGGGATCGAGGCGGAAGGTGATGGAACAGCCTTGAAAAAAGAGGAAGAAGAAGGCATCGGCCATAAGAACACGTGCTCGATCGAAAAGTGGAAGACATAGGCCCGAAAGTCGATCGAAAAAAATACAATCCCCAAGAGTGCCTTCGAGAAAAATGAACGTGCGTCTACAATAATCAGGCCGCCCCGAATAAACTTCGGCACACCACGAGACCGATCTCTCAGGCCACGGGAACGTACAGACGGATTCCGGGACCGGCCACGAGTCAATACCAGTACGCCGCAAGACCGATCGAGGCTGCTCCTTAACTCGATCGGACTGAGACGACGTCTTGTGATACGTCAGCGGGTCCCCAGCTAAATAATCGGGATTCGGCCCCGTTCAGAGGTACGGTGCAAGTTCGTCCTGTAAAGGGCCGTAGGCGAGGCCTCATCAGGAGGGGCAAGGTGGTTCCGGAGGGGCCCTTCGACCACAGCCTCGTTAAGGCGGAAACCCATCGCTCGACAACCCTTAACGGACTACACTTGTAACGGAGGCGATTTCAACGCTATTGGATGAGTCGTTCGTCTACACATGAAGTCCGTGATGGAACTTGGGCAATCAATAAGTACGTCATCCTCGAGTAGCAACGTGTGCGGGGAGGAGGATTGAGTAGAGACACAGTTTCGTGGGGCTACCAAAGAACGTCCATCGGTTGCTGACGTGTGTCAAAAGTGGCAAGTAGTCAAGGTCCGCGTCAAGGTATGTAAATGAATTTATCCAATAGCGAAATTTAATTATTATGTTTGAATAACGAAAGTCGCGTCATGTAATTCGCGCAGTAGCTGAAGTAAACTTAAAGTGCCGAATAAAAGTCGCGTCACAAAATTCGCGCTGTTGCTATATTAAAGGTTGAGGATGGAAAAGAAGGTCGCGCAATCGCTGTGAAATGTCCAATTGTGGAATACTAGAATAAGAGATAGGCCGGAGCGACATGCGCAGGATAGAAGGGAGAGTGGAACTATTGTTGTTATAATAAAGATATGAAATAAACGAAAGTGACAAAAAGAAAACTGTTACAAATGGCGCCAAACGTTGGGCCGAAAATGTAGTTCGGAGCCCATGATAATTGAAACGTTTAAATAGTTGTATCTTTTTGTTTTTCTCCTCCGTGTTATTAAGAAAAGGATTTCATGCCACTGCAGCGTACACCGACAAACACTCCCGAGACGGGGAAGGCTCCGGCATCCCTTCTCCGGAAACGAATACGGTGAAGGCAAAGCGAATGATGCCATCGTCCATAAGTGGCAAAATTCGTACTGATTTAAATGATGTTTTAGGAATGACGGATGAGAGACAGTCACTTTGCGAAGAGCGTGCGAGAATAAACGAGGATAGAGTGGAACTGGAACCATTGCGCCGTGAATTAAAGGAGAGCAATTCCATGGCGGAAGAGTTAAATAGCTTACGAGCTGCGACAGAACGACAGGAAAAGGCAATTGATAAGTTGCAAGCCGCAGCATGGCCCTTCCGCAGCATCGCAGGATCGAGGTATGTGGGATGGGCTCATACATGGTTTCCGATCCCTTAAGGTGGACATAACAACTCCGAAATTTAGTGACGAGCCCGTTCATAAATAATTACCGCAGTCCATTTAGAGATCACTTTTGTTTTTCGTGCCTTATTTTTCCATTCGTTTTATATTTTAAAAAACAAGCGCAGAGCGGATAGGACGACTTTTGGCTCGTCAAGCTTATAACCATTACATTTATTTTGTGACTAGCGAATTGTATTACGCCGACATGCTTTTCTTTTATAAATTATTCAACATATTACACTCTAAATAAATTATTCAACATATCACTGTAAATAGATTCTGTTTGACGTCTCACACTGTTTATAAATTCTATTCGACATCTCACCCTGTGCATCCTTCATCACGCCAACGAGCCTTTTTTAAATAAATTCTCTTCAACATATCACACTGTATATAAATTCTTTCGACATATTATCCTTAGCATATTTTTCATTTACGCCGACGTGCTTTTCGTTAATAACTTCCCATGCATTATTTTTCGTATAAATCTCCCCTTCAACGGGTCAAATCCGATAGCTCTTAAAGGTAAATTTTATATGTACAATTTATGTAAAAAGGAACAATGTTCACATTAGAATCGACAACAACTTTCGATTTGCCATAACGAATTCTTTCGTACCACCGTATTACGCATATCGTGTCCCATTTTTACCGGGTTTTAATTGTTCAACTACTCACATTTGTTTCACGCAGTTTTCTACCATACCTAACCCCCGACGATGTCCTTTAACATTTTTCACTTGATGATTCGACTATGGTATGATTCTTCTCGTAGCGAAATGTCCGTTTAATCCATGGATTCGGTCCGTTGATGCGACGCCATTCCCGTTAGAGCCCTTTCTTTCACGGGCCGACCTCGGTGTACGATCAGGTCTCGCGTGTCGGATCCCTCGCCGAGCGCGGTCTCAACTCATGCCGTCAAAAAGGGGACGACCGAGGCGGTGAATCGGAGTTATTACGATGGTTTCATTTTGAATTGCGTGGATTGGCGACTGCGTGCCGAATTCCACGATTCTTTTTGTCGTGACACATGCTTGGATTGGCGACTGCGTGCCGAATTTCACGAGGGCACGGTAAATCCGCGCGTTACCATGTGCGATATTTTCAGGTTGATTTTCTCGAAGTGGATTTTGTTGACGGCACGTTCCTGAGACACGAAAATCAACTCGTTTTTCGTTCACCACACATCGATTCTGTTTTACACCGATGTCATTTCTCACGATGGGCGTTGATGCCTCGTGATATTCACGGATTAAAGCCAACACGTTTTATTTGCGGCATTACGTCTTCTTCTCGCTGCGACAAGGATTCTAGGAGGCTGTGGATTTTTTCCGATTCCAGGTGGCGGTGGTTATTCGCGATTTCAGGCGGCAAATTCGAAATATTCGATGGCTCAAACCGCGGGAAATTTCAATTTGAAATACGAGCGGGGCGCGCTCGTATTGCAATTACACCCTAATAATGCAAGGTTCGTGTCCGGTGTGGCCACGGCAGGCGGGGTTGCTATGCGATCAATGGAGCACCTATCGGTCGTACCAGGCGCCGAAGGTGTCTTAGAAATACTGCCTCATCCGCATATACCTGTACCGGGGCCAAACCCAGTAATTCATCAAGCTGTTTTGCCTAGCACATCAACTTTTTAAACAAGTTGAGGGTGTGGCGGTCAATGAGTCTCCCCCGTCGCACCAAATGCAGGATATAGGGGAGGATCTAGTCAAGGAGATATGTAAGGCTCTTGTGAACGCAAACGAATCGGAAATCCCTAAATGCTCGCACATTTCTCTCAAGGTTTTCCGAATACGGATATCCGTTTTATTGTTGTTACCAACTGCGGGTACCGACTACCGAGCTGATCTGAGAATTGGAGTAGGATCAAGATAGGAGTGGGGAAGAACGATTAAAAGGTCTCGACCCGGCTCGACTCGTTCTCGAATCCTCTGCGATTGCGAAGGGCGAATATTGCGAATTAGAAGCATATTTAATCTGGAAAATAATTACGGCCACGTGCGGAACGGCCTTGCGAATCCTTATACGAGGTTGCGGGGTGATCTGCGAGCCTAGCGCCTAGCGCCTTCGGTTGCGCGGAACACACAATTAGAGATAAATATTGCTCTTCATATTATAGTTTTCATATTATAGCCTTCATATTTCATATTAACGCGAGTAACTTATTTCGGCGCCTTCCCCTTCATTCCTACGCGCTAATCGCCGACCATCGGACAATCGAGCGCTCCAAGCGAAGTATTCCCAGGACTCATAAAACGTCAGAAGTGGGATTTGAATGGAAGGCGCGCTAGAAAAAGTAGGCGAGGTGAGTGTGAATGTCGACCGCGCAGGCCTTCGAACAGTTTTTCGCAAAAACGGTTGAGGGTGTCATGGCCGCGAGTGAACCCTTCGACGATGAAAATGGCGAGAATCTCGTCGACCGCGAAATCGCGCGAATGCGCGCCGAGTTGGACAACCCGGAAGTCGCGGGAAATGGCCGCCGCCTGCGCGAGTCACTAGACCGCGTGGTCCCAGCAGACGGTAGCGCGGAGCGCGAAACCTCCCCCACCATTACTCACGGCGAACGCGCTCGCCCTGAGGAGCGAGGTGAGGAGGAACGACGGTTCCAAAATCGTGGCCCCAACCTAAATGACACGTTTCGTGAGGCGCTGCGCAACACGGAAGCGACGGAGGATCTCCTCCGCCGCTTGATGGCGCGGATGGCCATCAACGCGCAACCGCGTTCCGAAGTGCGCTCACATAATACCAGACTTAAGTAAGAATATCGAAAAATTCCGTGGGGATGGACGCGGAACTAGTGCGACGGAGTGGATTGCTAATATCTTATAGATAATTACGCGCTGGAGACTGCCCGTATGCATCTTAAGGGTGGCGCGCGGGATTGGTACCGGGCCCGAGCTGACTCGTTACGGTCCTGGCCGTTGTTCAACGCGGCGTTCCGACAAACATTTTGCGTGCCGGAGAGCACCTCGGTAAAGTGGCAAAAAATGGTGCGTCGAGTGCAAAACAACGGCGAACCACTGAGTGAATACTTCCATACTAAGACGCGATTGTGTATCGAACTGGGTCTCGACCTGAAAGACACGAAGGAGCAGGTCCTCGACGGATTTTGGTCGCGTGAATTGTGCGTATCCCTATTATCGCGTCCCCATTATTCCATAGACGAGCTGTTGAGCGATCTACTGGCGAACGAGCGTGCCCTGTCCTTACGATCGGTGCGAGTGAGGGCAGATCGGGAACATATTGCGCGTGAAAAATCCCGGCCGGCACGGTCGGTGA
Source organism: Ophion obscuratus (assembly GCA_964007375.1). Lineage (NCBI taxonomy): Eukaryota > Metazoa > Arthropoda > Insecta > Hymenoptera > Ichneumonidae > Ophion > Ophion obscuratus. The sequence continues at coordinate 46,045,858 of OZ023312.1, forward strand.
GTGCTCCGATGAGTAGTGCTCCCACGGCACTTAACGCGGTGAGTGCAACGACGATGAGAGCTCCGAGTGCGCCTATTTCGATGCGAGGAGTTCGCCCTCCGCAGCGTAACGGAGACGGTGAGCCCCGATGTTTTAATTGCGGAAGGTTCGGGCATATGTCGCGGGATTGCCCAGAGCCCCGAAAAACAGAAAAGTGCACCCGGTTTTGGAGCATTGGGACACACACAGAAACATTGTGGAGTAGAGCCCCGCGAGGCGCAAATGCGATCTCTGAACGAGGACTCAGCGGCGAGTACAGTGGACAAATATATAAAACAAGTAACGGTCGGTAAAAGTGTGGTGCGAGCTTTAATAGATCCCGGAAGTTCGGAGTGCACGATAAAAGCCACGCGAGTCCTTATGGACGGGTTGGAGCTCATCCCGACGGTGAGCGTCTTGAAACCCTTCGGTCCAGCGCATTACCGAGTTACATCTTCCGGAATGGTGCGGGCAGATGTATCAGTGGATGGTGTGCTTGTGCCCAATATACTGCTGCGTGTCGTCCCGGATGACACGCAACAATACGAGTCAATTATCGGGAGGTCCTTTTCGGATCAGCCCTACGTCGAGTATAGCAAAACGGGCAACGAACTGCGATTCCGTAGGAGCGAGAGCGGGGAGATTACTGCGATCGATCCGGATATTCCGACTCCTAGCTCATCTCTCAGGGCGATCGAAGAGTTGAGCTTGGCCCCTGCGGAAATCCACCTAATCAGCGTCGACAGTGGAACGGCAGAACACCAAGTGGCGGTGATCAACGGCGGGCTGGAACCAAGGACGCTGCTGGTGGGAAAGTACCTCCTGCGAGGCGAGGTAAAACCGTTGCCATGGGCTGACGGAAGGACAACCGCAAGAAGGATCGTAGAGCCGGATCTCGACATTGGTGCCGAACGACCGAAAGAGGTAAAAATAGAGTTACTTGAAATTTTAAATAATTGTTGAGACTGCGTGGCGACCAACGTCAACGAATTGGGCAAGGCGAAGACCATCGAGTTCGACATCCGAGAGAAACCCGGAGCTCGACCGATCGTTGCGAAGCCGTATCGAGTAAGCGAGTGAGAGCGTGCAGAGATGCGAAGAATTCTAGGCGAGTGGCGTGAAGCCGGTATAGTTGAAGATACGGAGTCTCCATACGCAAGCCCCGTACTGCTCGTAAGGAAAAGGGATGGGTCCTCGAGGCTGGTCGTTGATTTTCGCAGGCTAAATAAACAAACAGAACGCGTGCATTTTCCGCTTCCAAACTTGGACGACCACCTAGCGCTGATAAGAGACAGCAAACTTTTCATAACGCTGGATCTTGCGCAAGGATATTTGCAAATACCAATTAAGGAGGACGCGCGAAGGAAGACAGCGATAGTGACTCCTGACGAGACGGCGGAGTTCACGAGAATGGTCATGGAGGCTAGAGTGGGAGGAGGCCGATCTGTGCATTTCAAAGTGCCTACAAAAATGTGGTCAAACCGGGATGGCGGCACTATCTCTAAAACCTCGAGCAGGAAGCTGAGTATCGATGTCGTGTAAGAGGGATGGAAGAGGATCGAATACGCATCCCAGCAAGCAGTGCAGCGAGATCGCGCCCACAAGTTACCCCCTCTCTAGCTCTTACGCGCCCATACACAATCATAGTAGCGCGTGTCCGTGAGCGAGCGACGCTCGGACATCTTCGGAAAGAGCCGAGCGCGCCGAAGTTTCCCGACCGCGCCTTCGGCACCTACACCAACACATGGACGCCGTGCTCGTTCATGTGCGGCCAAGCCGAAACGAAGGTTTCGAGGGAAAAAGCAATCTGAGCACGACTCGCGCGTGACGTCACCCGACGGAACGCGCGAGGCTTTTAGATGATTTCAATGCTTATTTAGCTCTTGATTCTCTGCGTTATCAATGTATACAAAACAAAGTATCGCGCACCCTGATCGCTTATTTTTTTAGTTTATACGTTAATTTAAATATAATTATGACTCCAAATTACAACTTATTTATCTTCTAAAAAATTGTTTACGCTTTACTCACACCCGTCCTTATGCCAAATAAATTATAATTAATAAAAGTAAGCGGAAATATATTTATATTCGTATTATTATATTAATTCTCATACTTTCATCAAGCGATAAAGCATTATCCCCAAAAACAAGCCAATCAACCATCTGGCCGCGAATCGTTAGTACCAGAAAGTGCATATTCTACAGGCGATGGGATGGTCCCGTTGGTAGCGTTCCTGGCTTCGGTCCGCTGGGGCGCAGATTCGTTCCCGCGCTCAATGCTTTTTTAAAAATTATTAATACTATTAATTCTTGTTTGATTAGTTATTTTTATTAGTTATCTTTTAGTGTCGAAAAATTTATCGCGCACTCCGACCGCTTATTTGATTAGTTTGTACGTTAATTTAGATGTAATAATAAATCTAAATTACAACTTCTTTATCTTCTAAAAAATTGTTTGCCCTTTACTCACACCCGTCCCTATGCCAAATAAATTGTAATTCATAAAAGTAAGCGGAAATATATTTATAGTCGTATAATAAGTACGACTATAATTATATTCATTCTCGTAAGTTACGATCCGCGGCCGGATCGTCGATTGGCTTGTTTTTGGGGATAATGCTTTATCGCTTGATGATAGTATATGAGAATGAATATAATAATGCGAATATAAATATATTTCCGCTTACTTTTATGAATTATAATTTATTTGGTATAGGGACGGGTGTGAGTAAAGCGCAAAGAATTTTTTAGAAGATAAATAACTTGTACTTTTTCGACACTAAAAGATAACTAATTAAAATAATAATGATAACTAATAAAAATAACTAATCAAATAAGAATTAATGGTAATAATAATTTTAAAAAAAGCACTGAGCGCGGGGAACGATCCCGCGCCCCTGCGGACCGAAGCCAGGAACGTTACCAACGGGACCATCTCATCGCTTGTAGAATATGCACTTTCTGGTACTGACGATTCGCGGCCGGATGAATGATTGGCTTGTTTTTGGGGATAATGCTTTGTCGCTTGATGAAAGTATGAGAATTAATATAATAATACGAATATAAATATATTTCCGCTTACTTTTATGAATTATAATTTATTTGGCATAAGGACGGGTGTGAGTAAAGTGTAAACAATTTTTAGAAGATAAATAAGTTGTAATTTGGATTTATTATTATATTTAAATTAACGTATGAACAAAAAAAAATGAGCGATCAGGGTGCGCGATACATTTTTTTGTATACATTGATAACGCAGAAAATCAAGAGCATCAATAAGATCAAAGAATCAAGAGCATCAATAACGCAGAGAATTAAGAGCTAAATAAGCATTGAAATCATCTAAAAGCCTCGCGCGTTCCGTCGGGTGACGGCACGCGCGAGTCGTGCTCAGATTGCTTTTTCCCTCGAAACCTTCGTTTCGGCTTGGCCGCACATGACGAGCTCGGCGTCCATGTGTTGGTGTAGGTGCCGAAGGCGCGGTCGGGAAACTTCGCGCGCGCTCGGCTCTTTCCGAAGATGTCCGAGCGTCGCTCGCTCACGGACACGCTACTATGATTGTGTGATGGGCACGTAAGAGCAAGAGAGGGGGTAACTTTTGCGCGCGTCTGACTATATATCATTTTGCATCTCTCTCGCACGCAGCGTACTTCTCAAGTATCATGCTGCCTTATGCACAGCTCACTTCTCATTATTTACTTGTTCCGTCTCTGTCACACCCAGCTCGTGTCTCGAGGTTTTAGCGATAGTGGCGCCATCCCGGTATGACCACATTTTTGTAGCCACTTTTTTCAAGTCTCTCCATAAGAGATCGGACTCCTCCCACTCTAGCCTCCATGAGAATGGTCTTCGGGCTAATGAACGGTCCAGCCTACTTCTCGAAGGCGATACACAAGGCACTCGGCCCGCTGCGCGATAATGTGGTTCTCTATTATCTTGATGATATCATCATTCCAGGTAGGGACTGGACAGATTTGCGTGACCGATTGGTGAAAACGCTCCAGGCGCTGCGAGGAGCGGGGTTTACTATCAATCTGAAGAAATGCCAGTTCCTAAAGACAAGGGTAGCCTATCTGGGACACATAATTGGAGAACGCGGCATCGAACCAGGTGATTCAAAGGTGCATGCGATCGCGGAATACCCGGAGTCAAGATCGACGACGGAAGTACGCAGATTTCTGGGAATGGCAAGTTTTTTTCGGCAGTTTGTGCTTCAATTCGCCAAGAGGGCGGCGTCCTTACATGCCTTGCTGAAGGCGAATGCGGCGTACGACTGGGGCATTGCGGAGCAGCGATCCTTCCAGGACATCAACGTAGCACTGACGTCGAAGCCGACATTGCAGCCTTTTAAGCCAGAAAGCGAAACACAACTATATACCGATGCGAGTGCCGAGGGCTTGGGCGCCCTTTTGCTTCAAAGGGGTCAGGTTGGGCCGTGGCAACTCGTCTACGCGATCAGTAGGCGTACGAGCGTTCCGGAGAGGAACTATCATTCGTCGAAATTGGAGCTCCTCGCGGTAGTGTGGGCAGTGGGGCGGCTGAGGCACCTGCTAATTAACTTATCGTTCCAGATTATTACCGATTGCCAGGCTTTGGTTCACCTGAGCACGACGCGCACGACCAACACTCAGGTCGTACGATGGATAATTACCTTGTCGGAACTCGATTTTTCGATCGAGCACCGACCGGGCGTGCGACTCGTGCATGCCGACGCCTTAAGCCGCGCTCCAGCACTGTCTTCGGCAACTGAAGACGTCCCTAGGAATGAGTGGAGCATAGGAACTCTGACGTCAGAGGCTGAAGAGGTGTTATTACATCAAGCTGCGGACGACGAAATGAAGGAGTGGATCGAGATCATGGCGAAAACTGCGGCGGAATGGAGCGATAGCGAGGCGGAGAAAATACGCGACTACCGCCTGCTCGACGGCGTTCTGTACAAGCGACGGGAAGGTCGCGACTTATTCGTGGCACCACGGTCCATGCGGAAACGACTGGTGGTTAGATACCACGATCTCCGGAGCCATCCCGGGATCGAGCGGACATACGCGACCCTGGCCAAGGATTTTTACTTTCCGGGAATGCGGCGCTTTATACGCGGTCACGTACGCGCCTGTATCGAATGTGCTCTCGCTAAGGCCGAGCGCGGAAGGCCAAGGGGCGAGCTGCACCCGATACCCACCGGTGAAAGACCTTTCGCCTTAATTCACGTGGACCATATGGGTCCGTTGATGACGTCCACTTCCGGGAATAAATATATCCTGGTAATCGTGGACAACTTGACCAAATACGTCATTTTGCAGGCCGCTCGAGATACGCGGACACGGGGAGTAGTCCGAACATTCGAAACCCTCGTCAACAACTTCGGAGCGCTACGGAGAATCGTGACGGATAGAGGCACGTGCTTCACCGCCAAACAGTTTGGCGAATTTTGCGAGAGGCACGGGATCCACCACACCCTAAATTCGCCGCGACACCCGCAGGCCAATGGTCAGGTGGAGCGGACGAATAGCACGCTGGCAGCAGTCCTATCCGCGAGCCTGAAGGAGGCCGAGGGGAGGGATTGGGATCGGCGTCTCGCGAAGGTACAACAGGACCTCAACGACATGCCAAACGCCTCCACGAAGAAGAGTCCGTTCGAGTTGGTGTACGGATACCCAGCGCGACGAAACGACGGGAAACTCAGGTCGCTCCTGGAACCGGGAGAGACATACACCCCGCCTGCGGAGCTACGAGCAACCGCGAGAGAGTGTATACATCAGGCCCAACAGCGGATGAAGGACCGGTATGACAACGGACGGCTCAGGAACCCAGAGTTCGCCGTGGGCGACCTCGTGTTCATGAGCGCGGCAAGGGAAACGACTGGTGAGAGTCGAAAGTTGCAGCGGCGTTACAGGGGACCGCTACCGATCAACCAGCGCCTACCGGGTGACACTTACCGCGTATCCGAGTTACGAGGCCACGGGGGGCGGCGATATGCAACAACGGCTCACGCGTCCCAACTGCGAGGCTGGCGGCTTCATTGCGACGACCTGGACGAGGACCTCGAGTCATCCGGTGACGAGAATCAGGGCGAGGGAAGCGCGGACCATACTCCTAGGGAGGAATCAACCCAGGAGGTCCAGCGACTAGATCGCCCGCAGCGCAAAAGACGCGCCCCGACTCACCTTAAGGACTTCATCATCACCGCCTGACGCTCGAGGACGAGCGGATAGCAGGATGGTCGAGTGTTACCAACTGCGGGTACCGACTACCGAGCCGATCTGAGAATTGGAGTAGGATCAAGATAGAAGTGGGGAAGAACGATTAAAAGGTCTCGACCCGGCTCGACTCGCTCTCGAACCCCCTGCGATTGCGAAGAGCGAACATTGCGAATTAGAAGCATATTGAACCTGAAAAATAATTACGGCCACGAGCGGAACGGCCTTGCGAATCCTTATACGAGGTTGCGGGGCGATCTGCGAGCCTTCGGTTGCGCGGAACACGCAATTAGAGATAAATATTGCTCTTCATATTATAGTTTTCATATTATAGCCTTCATATTTCATATTAACGCGAGTAACTTATTTCGGCGCCTCCCCCTTCCTTCCTACGCGCTAATTGCCGACCATCGGACAATCGAACGCTCCAAGCGAAGGATTCCCAGGACTCATAAAAATTGTATACGGGCAGCCAAATTTCCTGCGTCTCCGAGGAGCTGTATGTATATTTAAACCAGCATTTTGCGCTTCACGACTTACCAGTGACGAATTTGGTCGTAACAACGGCGGTAGGTAGTAAACCAACCAAGGTTCTGAAGCAGGTTCAACTGCAACTAGCGATAGATCATTTGCGAATTATTTCACCTCTGCTGGTAGTTCCATAACTGACAACCCCAGCGATTCTTGGCAACGATTGGTTCCTCGTGAATAGATCGCGAATAGAGCGAATAGAGTGGTCAAAATTCAGGGACACCTCATCCCAAGTGATATTGCACTGTTTGATAAACCCCATACCGAAAGTATTAAAACGTCTGAAAGCGAGGGTATCATAGTGATCCAGGTACTTAATATAGAATATCGAGCGGCTCAAGGTAAAATTAACCCGGAAGATGGTTTAAGCCAATCACCGGAAAGTAAAACGGAATTAGCGGCGCAAATAAACCGGGTCGTACAAAGTATTGAAGAGGATCCGCGAATTGACGAGGTTGAGATGAGCATGATTGGGGTGATCAGGAAGTAGTGGATGCAAGAGCATGTCGTTTATACCTCGAAAGAGAATTTCTTTGTCGATCTCCAACGCCTCGTTGCCGACGTTCCCCAGCTATCGCAAAAACAACGTTCAAGTTTGCAGGAAACGGTCATGAAACATCCACGCTTGTTTAGGGCGAAACTCACACCAGCGCTCTGTTATGAGCGTGAAATTCAACTGAAACAACCGACGACAGTAGTTAGGAAATCGTATCTGGTGCCCTAAGCACATAGGAAGGCCGTCCAGTTGGAGTTAGACAAGATGCAACGTCTAGCCATAATTGAAAGTGAAATCCGCTTCGCATTGTGCAGAGAAAAGACGGGCGGTTGCGTATCTGCTTGAATGTGCGCTTTCTAAATACAGTAACCGAGTCCGATAATGAATCTCCTCCACGAATGGAGAAACTGGCACAAAAGTATCACGGGGTCCAGGTGATGACTACTGCGGATTTGGCTAATGGTTATTGGCAGATTCCTCTGAAGGTGACGTTTTGCCCATATACGGCTTTCTTGTATGGGTCGACGCTTTACCAGTTTTGTCGGATTTCCTTTGGTTTAAAGACAGCGGGAAGTGGATTCATTAGGGAACTAAGTTTGATCTTCGAGAGACAATTTGGGCGGTTCCTCACGCTGTACATAGATGTCTTGCTCATTACATCAACATCATGGGAGGAACATCTGTGTCATATCGATCAGATTTCCGAGAGGCTGGATTAGCACGACTTCACACTTCGGTTGGATAAGTCCATGTTTTTCCGCCAATCCCTCAACTTCCTGGGATTTCTGCTATTGGCAGACGTGATTCGTCCCGATCCGGATAAGTTGCAGATCATCCGTGACTTCGCTGATCCCAGAAACAAAAAACAACTTCAACAATTCATTGGCGTTTGCGCTTATTATCGACAGTTGAACCTCTGTCATGCTACATTTATTGAACCGTTTCGGCCACTGTTGAAGGATAAGAGATCCTGGGTTTGGACTTCGGCATACAGTGAAGCATTTACGGCGTTGAGGGAAAATTTTGGTAATGCCATCATGCTACGTCATGTCGACCCATTATTAATCTTCAAGTTGCAGACCGATGCGTCAGATAGGGGGATTAGTGGGGTGTTGTACCAAGAAGACGAGCATAACAGCCAACGAATAATCTCATTAGTAAGTCAGTGTTTAAATCAGGCGGAAAATAACTATGGAACCACAGAGAGGGAGTTGCTAGCCACCGTCTATTCGGTGGAGAAGTGCAGAAGGTTTTTGATAGGACGACGTTTCGTAATCATCACCGTTCATAAGGGGCTTACATTCTCAAATACGACGCTATTCCATACACCAAGATTGAAGAGGTGGTGCATCATACTCCAACACGGTGGCGGTTTTTTTAGCCGGAGCCCCAGAGGGGAATTCGAACAAGACCTCTCACCACGCCTCTTCCTACCCTCCGTGCTGGCGAGCGCCTTACCAGCTGTCGATCAACACCGCACTGTCACCAGGAGTGCGAATTTCATAGGTATAGGGGAAAAGTGGACGATCAAAGAGATGCTTAGAGATCTAAGAGGTTTGGGGAACCTCCAAAATCAAGATGCGAAACTAGCTACTCTGAAGGAGAAAGTGAGCATGGGTGACCATGGTGGCCTCTATCAGATTAAGGATAATATTCTATTCCAGTTTCAATCAACAAACCACCGCTGGGTTATTCTGGTTCCCGAGAGTATAGCAACGAATATCCTAGAATATATCCACAAGTCTTTGGGGCATCCGGGTATGACAAAGAACCTGGCGTATCTGTGTTCCTACTTTAACTGGAAGGGTATGATACGCGACGTAAAGAAACATGTGCAGTATTGCGATCTATGCCAAAGGGTGAAACCTCTGAACTATTCTTTGGGAGGTGAATATCAAATGGCCAAGGCAGACAGGCCTGGTGATCTGGTCACAGTAGACTTTTATGGCCCGTAGGTCATATCCTTCTAACGCCGATGACAAGCTTACTACCAAGGTTTTTCACTTGTTTTTTGGACCTTATCGTGTCGATCACGCTGACGGCGAAAACGCTTTCACGTTAGTGGATCCTGTGGATGCGACTCACATGGAAGGAACCTATAACCGAATTCACCTCAGACCCTACCGTGAGCCCACCCGCATGCCTCAATGAAAAGATCGCCAATGCCATTCCTCTCCTCGGCAGGCCCGTTAGTCTGGTGTGGAAGATGTATTATTAGCATGTAAGGATGAGGGTGTCTGATTGTTAGGATTTATTGATGATCGAGAGAGGATACGTTTGCAACGCCGCCGCCTGATAATTAATAAAAAGGGGATGTTGTAGGACCCTTTTCATGTCAAGCGATATTTTGAATTTCCCGCCTACGTTCACTCAGACAAAATTGAAATTGCCGCGCCCGTACTCAAGGAGTAAGACACGGATAGCGGAAACAGGTGGCGCGGCGAGGGATCGAGGCGGAAGGAGATGGAGCAGACCTGGGAAAAAGAAGAAGGCATTGGCCATAAAAACACGTGCTCGATCGAAAAGTGGATGTAACGCATAGGCCCGAAAGTCGAACGAACAAAAATACAATCCACGAGAGTGCCTTCGAGAAAAATGAACGTGTGTCTACAAAAATCAGGCCACCACGAATATAATTCGATACACCACGAGACCGATCTCTCAGGCCACGGGAACGTACAGACGGATTCCAGGACCGGCCACGAGTCAAATACCGGCACGCCGCAAGACCGATCGAGGCTGCTCCTTAACTCGATCGGACTGAGACGACGTCATGCGATGCGTCAACGGGTCCCCAGCTAAATAATCGGGATTCGGCCCCGTTCAGAGGTACGGTGCAAGTTCGTCCTGTAAAGGGCCGTAGGCGAGGCCTCATCAGGAGAGGCAAGGTCGTTCCGGAGGGGCCTTTCGACCACGGCCCCCCGTCAAGGTGCAAGCCCATCGCTCGACAACCCTTAACGGACGATACCCGTAACGGAGGCGATATCAACGCCATTGGATGGGTCATTCGGCTACATACGAAGTCCGTGATGGAAATTGGGCAATCAACAAATACGTTATCCTCGAGTAGCAGCGTGTGCGGGGAGGAGGGTTGAGTAGAGACAGTTTCGTGATGCTACCAAAGAACGTCCATCAGTTGCTGACGTGTGTCAAAAGTGGCAGGGAGTCCGCGTCAAAGTATGTAAATGAATTTATACAATGGCGAAATTCAATTGTTATGTTTGAATAATGAAAATCGCATCAGGTAATTTGCGCAGTACCTGTAGTAAACTTAGAGTGAAGAATGAAAGTCGCGTCACGTAATTCGCGCAGTAGCTGTAGTAAAATTAAAGTGCAGACTGGAAGTCGCGTGACGAAATTCGCGCTATCGTTGTATTAAAGGTTGAGGATGGAAAAGAAGGTTGCGCAATCGCTGTGAAATGTCCAATTGTCGGATACTAGAATAAGAGATAGGCCGGAGCGACATACGCAGGATAGAAGGGAGAGTGGAACTATTGTTGTTATAATTAAGATATGAAATTAACGAAAGTGACAAAAAGAAAACTTTTACAGTGTCTTTGTGTCCAAACGAGCAGATGTGCATCTAAATGAAGAAAAAAACAACTACAATTTGAAAATCGAAGTTCACTGTCGGAGTATTTTGCGCGGCAATACTATCAGTGTAGATGGGGAAAGAAACACTGACGAAAAAGGTGCCGTGCTTACAGTAAACACCCGGGACGTGCGAAACGTTTACCATCAGTCAGTGAAAAGGCCTCTAAATGCCAAAAGAAGCAAAGAGCTATAGGAACAGCTGCAACAAAAGGGTTGTGTGAACGCGCAAAGCAAGCAGGCACGCCTAAATATGGAAGACGGAGATACTGTCCCTCCTTTCATTCCTAAGTTGGAGGTTTTCCGAAATGCGAAGAAAGAAAAAAACAATGCAGATCTACATGTTCAGCCACAAGATGAAAGTTTTCTATCCGTACGATAGAAAACTTTTCTTCAACCGCTGAGTATGCTGGCGTCATACATGCAGAGGTCGCGAACCCATTCTTCGTTGTTTTTACAGTTCACCGGCTGAAATGAATGCGTACAAGGACTTCTGCCGTGTTCATCCTGGGAAAGCTGACACTGTCGCAGAACTCAACTGGAAGCCTCGTAAAAAATTAATAAGAAGTGACAAATCAAATAGCGGGTATATATTGGTGTACTCTGATGTTATAAATTTCGAAAATACAACGCTCGCTGCGCATCAGATGCTCTCTGAAATTTACGGCACTGAATTTATGGTATTCCGGTTAATGCAATGGATTCGTGCTGGTGCCACTAAACCAGACGATACGGTTACTGATTATTCGAGGGCCTTAATCTAAGATATATGTCTCGCCTTCAACAACTGTACAAATATATCGTATATTGAAACGTGCTTCTCATCAGTTGTTCGAAAGAATCAGATGAACCGTCCAAAAACATTAATTTGCACTGATATTGCACATTCGACACATCTAGTGTGTCGTTGGAAATGCTTCGAGCCAGTGCGTCAAAAGTGCATAAAGAAATTCTACGTACGATATGTATCACTCACGGTAGATGCACAAACTGTCTTAGAATTTGAGCAACTTTTGAGCCTTACTTATGCAGTGGGACTCCAAGAATATGAAGGCTTGAGAATAAATCTGTACGAAGCACACAGCGTTAAAGAAGCACGACTGCAGCTAGAAACATTCATTGCTAGTTGCAAAATATCTGTTAACCCTGCAAGATTTGCAGAGATATGCCTATTTGAGGCCAAGGCCAGTTCTGCTAAGTCAACTCAGCCGGGTACTATATTGGCATGGGTACAGCAGTGCAAGACAAAAGCTAAAGGCAAGTTACATGTTAAAGATGGCGACGGGCGTCTTGAAGATTCAAAGTTTTGCCCGGTGAGACGGTAGCATTGTCCAGATGGCGGGGCAGTACGGCTGCTACGTGGCGAAACGTAAGTTGCTGGCGAATCGGCGAAAGGAGCCATGTGGGTCGAGGGGCGATCGACCACGAAAGGAAGGGTTCCTGTTCGTCCCACGTGCAAAGTGAGAGAGAACGTGCCGAGAGCGTAGAAAATCGCAAGTTAGAAGGCGACGCGGTGAGTCGATCGGCAGTGAGGGCCGAGGGAGAAAGGAAATGCGAGCGGTCGCGTACGAACTGAGCGTACCTCTGCGTGAGGAAGTGCGTAGACATTAATTAGCCGTAACTTAGTTCTACAATTATTCACTTTCAATAAATTCATAGTTTCTTACCGAAAGAGTAAATCAAACTGTACCTCATCGTCCTGATTCCCCTTCCCCGCACCAAGTGCTCCGACCGATGCGATTCGGGCAGCAAAAAGGAGTGAAACAAGGACAAAAGGTGGAACAATATAACAAACATATCGGAGAAATCCTCAATCCATTCTTTTTACCGGATTTTTCATATTTCGGTGATCTGAAGAGAAGGATGCTAAAAAATACACCACCGCCATGACGGGTGGATAAATTTCTAAAACATCACATCCACGACATAGTCGGTCAGACATTGATATAGTAGTCAAAATTGATTACTTCCAGCAAGAAAGTATTGCGAGAAAGTGGTATCTCACCTATCGTGCAGAGTCAGAAAGAAACGGACAGAGAAAATTCTGTTACCGTCTATCAGATAAGGATACCATCAACGATACAGCAGATTTGGATTTGTTGACACAAGAAGGCTGGCGAAGGAAAGCGACACATAAAATATACATGAAGAATAACATCGTTAAGTCAGATGAGCTGTCACCGAATTGTATGCAAGATGTACAGTGTGTTGAATCAACATGTGCCCTTTAGAGCTAGCGCATAATGTTGTCACCGGTTCTATGAGGGAGGCTAAATCTGGTTCCCATACACCACTTGCAATACAACAAAACCCTGCCGATAAAGACCAACAAGTCAAAGCACCAAAAAATAAATACTACGAACCCTAGACAGAAGTTCGACAACGAAACCGACTAACAGCAAGTTCGCAGAAACCGTTTCTACTTCCCAATGGTGGTTTTTGTAAATATGCACTTAATGTAAATGGCCTCAAAGCATTTGTTCGATCAACATTTGCCTTGGATTTTCTCGTGCACATATTAATAACAGGAGTCATATTAATAACAGGAGATGCACATATTAATAACAGGAGATGCACATATTAATAACAGGAGATAAACGTCACATAACCTTCTTCTACAATTTGTTTGCGCCCTCATCAGGGATGGAATTACGAAGGAACTTCTTACAAAGAGAGTACGGCTTTTAAAAAGCTTAGGGTACACTTGAAGCTCTGAAGTGTGTACAGCTAATCGCGTTCTGTCGTTCTCAATTGATGCCTGGGACAGCATATCAAACACTGTAAAAAAAAACTCTTAAGAGGTACCCCAGTGCGTATGTCAGTGAAATATGTTCCAGATACGACGGCAAAAGCTATTCCGTGCCATACTTTACTCCTAATCACAAAAAATTGGACGAGAAGGTTTTGGAGTATTAGAGCAAGCAGGCAATTTCCATCCGAATGTCTACAATGTGAAGTGTTTACAATGTCACAGAAAAGTACAACTTCATTACGAACAGAATTTCAACATTGTAGTCGATTTGGACATCCGTACATCTACTGACGCAGGCATTGCATAACATGGAATATCATGTAAACTGCTGCAGTTACCGACGACGATCTCTCTTCAAGTCGAAGGAGAGGTGTACACTACGTACAGTCCCCCTAGTGTATGTTCTATACTTACAATGGTAGCCACAAGAATTTTAGAGAAACCTTTTTAAAAAACTCAACGAGAAGAACCGTGCCATGCGGAAATAAATGTTGTGAAAAATATGCTTTTATACTGTGTGATATACCGATGAAAAATATATAAATGCACAACTACGTATCTATTTTCAATGTACTGAATTTACTTGAATTTGTAACAACTACGAAATAGTAAAAGCGTGGAAACAATTATTATTTCCAAAACGTCTTCAGAATTTTTTATTTACTTAAAGCTATGTATCACATGGATCAAGTTGCAGTAAAAAGAGTGTATAACTCCTTTTTTTTCAACATATCAGTTTACTACAGTCCAAATTTCATATTGCTTTTTCATACTTCTTATCAGTTCGATTTTTAACCGTTCGAGGCGGAAATGTGCAATCGAAGGGTTGATGTTTAAGTTTGTTAGCAACTTTCTATGAGAGTTTTCCTTTTTTCTCTCCTCTCCTTCGCTGGTTCCTTTTCTTTAGCCCGCTGTTCGTCATTCTTGCACTCCATTCCACTCAATATCGTCCCGGGGCTCGAGAGGCGACCGCGTGCGCTCGGCTCCCTCTTTTCGCAGCAATGGCGGGATTCGGAGCGGGTAATAACGCCCCTCCGTTTAGATATGAAGGCGTACAAAATACTTTTATTGGCCGTATACCAATTAGCTAATTACAATAAATTTACATTAACACGAGTAATTAAATAAGGAGGGGGGAAACAAAGACTAAATTACGAAGACTGGAAAACTAATAGGGGGTGTATACACGGGTTCTCGCGACAGAACCCTCGCGAACCGTTATACTCCGACTCAATCGCGTCCGAAGCCCCCGACCGACCGCGTGGCGGGCGACTTTTCTCTTTCTCGGATTCTTTTTCTCTCTCTTTATGTGTGCGTTCGCTTCGACTCCTCGTTCTTGACTAGGCTACCCCGTTTCCGCCGAGACCGCTTGACGTCGCAGTCTCGCGCGCGCGCGCCCGTCGCTACCCGGGAGCTACGGCTCCTCGCCGCTCAGATACCCTGCGCCCTCATTACCGCGGGACTTATGACTCGAAGCCGGTGCCATTAACATTCGGCCATCCTCCCGTTGCTCGTCCTCGAGCATTGGACTGCCCCTCATTGGACGTAGTCCGCCATCCACCGGGGCTGTCGTCGCAGCCGCCGCCCTGACAGAATGGCGCCCTCGTCTCTGGACCCTGAAGAATCTTGTGGGCTCGGCTCGCCGCGGTTTTCCCGTGCGAGATCTTCTGTCAGCCCCGTGGCTGCTTCCGGCTGCTTGCTGATATCACTCGGCCCCGCCACATCTTCCGGACGATCCCCATCGTCGCTGCTTGCCGACGCCTCCTCGTCGGACTCCGGATCTTCCGGCGTCCAGCGCTTCAGTTGGCTCGCATGCGCCGTGGACGCATAGCGCCGCCCTCTCTCGTCGTCGCCCATGTCGCACACCCGGTAGGTGTCCGCCGGCAAGCGCTCGGTGACGATCAGAGGGCCTCGATATCGAGGTTGCAGCTTCGTGGATTCTCCGGTCGCCACGATCGCCGCCTTTGCAAAGACGAGGTCGCCCACGTTAAAGCTGACGCCGCGCAAACGTCCGCTGTCGTACCTCTCCTTCATCGCCACCTCTTGGCGCTCCAGCCGCCGTCTCGCTTCCTCGCGTAGCCCGGTGGGCTCGCTGTAGTGGTCGACACCACGATGTGTCACTTGTCGCAGCGGGCCCTCCTCCCGCTGAGGCACGTACCCCAAGAGCAATTCGAAGGGGCTCTTTCCGGTGCTGGAGTTGTGCATCTCGTTCAAATCACTCTGCAATCGCCGCAGTCTTCGGTCCCACGTCCGTCCGTCGTCGTTGACCAGGCTGCTCCGGATGGCAGGGAGAATGATCGCGTTGCAGCGCTCTACTAAACCATTGCCTTGAGGATGTCTCGGGGAATTCAGAGTATGCCGTATCCCATGTTTTTTGCAGAACTCCTCGAAACGACAGGAGGTGAACCCCGTCCCCCTGTCGGAGATGATACGGGTGGGCGCACCGTACTCGTCCACGAAGTCTTCCGGATGCCTCAGCACAGACCTCGTGCTCGTATCCCGAACGGCCCTCATGATGACGTACCTCGTCAGCGTGTCTGCAATTACAAAGACAAATTTGTTCCCTCGGCTGCTGGTGACGAATGGCCCCAGATGGTCCATATGTATCACGCCGAAAGGGCGCCGGCCTGGCGAAATCGCGTGCAGCTCCCCTGGTTGTCGGCCGCCGCGAGGTTTAAAGGCCAGGCACGACGTGCAGGTCCCGATGTGCCGTCGGACGTACGCCTTCATCCATGGGAAGTGGTAGTGCTCCCGTAGCCTGGCCACGACTCGATCGACCCCCTGGTGGCCTTTCAGGTCGTGGAAGCGCACTACCAGGCCCTTCCGCATCGCCCGCGGAACCACGTATCGGTCCTTCCCCTCGTGCATTCGATAGAGAATCCCCGCCTCTAGCGAGCACTCTTGAACTTGATGACGCTCATTCGCCCTGCGCTCGTCCTCCCGTTTCTCCAAGATGGTCCTCTTTCGGGCCACTTCGGTGTCGCTATATTGATACATTCGTACCAGGTCGTTCTCATCGCTGACAGCCAGCACCGCAGTTGGATCGGCTGCTTCCGTAGTCCCCATAGGCGCCCGGCTCAGGGCGTCCACGTGCGCCATCTTGGTGCCCGGACGATGCACGATCTTGTAGTTGTACTCACTCAAGGTGTGGTTCCATCGGATGATCTGAGGATTGAGAGTGCGCTGCGTGCTTAGATAAACCAGTGCGTTACAGTCTGTGACGACCGTGAACGGCAGGTTTGCCAGCATTGGGCGCAGCCTCGACACCGCCCACACCACTGCCAGCAGTTCCAGCTTGCTGCTGTGGTAGGCCCTCTCCGGTTCGCTCGTTCGTCGGCTGATTGCGTAGACGAGTCGTAGCCTCCCGCCCGCGTCGCGCTGCAGCAACATCGCCGCCAGTCCTTCCGCGCTGGCGTCAGTATGGAGCTCCGTCTGCGCTGTTGGATTGTACGTTTGGAGTACCGGTTGCACCAGCAAACGACCCTTCAGGGCATCGAATGCCTGTTGTTGATCCGCAGTCCACTCGTACACCGGCCCCTGCCTCAACAGACGCGTCAACGGCTCGGCCAGGTGGGCGAACTTCGGGACAAACCGCCTAAAATACCCCGTCAGTCCTAGGTACCTCCGTACCTCGTGCGCGTTCCGCGGCACCGGAAAGTCACGCACTGCTTCCAGCTTGGCTCCTCCTGACTCGATTCCCTCGCCGGAGATCTCGTATCCCAAGTAGCTCACCTTTCGAAACAAAAATTTACATTTCTCCAGTTTAACGGTCAACCCAGCGCCTCTCAACGCCACGAAGACTTTCTGCAGTTTCTCCTTCATGGTGGGCCAGTCCTTTCCTGAAATTAGGATGTCGTCGAGGTAGTACAAGACTACCTGGTCGCGAAGGGGCCCCAACGCTCGATGCATCGCCTTCGAAAAGAAGGCTGGCCCATTCATGAGGCCAAACACCATGCGGGTGAACTCAGCGGTCTCGTCTGGTGTGATGATAGCTGTCTTCGCCCTGGAGCCAGCGTTCAGAGGGATCCGCTCTGTTTGCTGATTCAGCTTCCGAAAGTCTACGCATAGTCTCGATTCACCGTTTTTCTTTTTCACTAGCAAAACCGGGCTCGCATAAGGCGATTCGGTTTCCGTAACTATACCCGCTTCTCTCTAGTCATCTAATATGTTTTTGATCTCGCGCCTTTCACCTTCGGTTGCCCGATAGGGTTTAGTGCTTACAGGGCCAGCGCCCTCCTTCAACCGGATGTCCATGGATGCCGCGGTGGCGCACCCCAGATCGTGGAGACCTGTCGACACGCAGTCCCGATACTGGTTGATCGTGTCGCAGAGGTCTTCGACCACTTCCCTCGGCTGCTCAGGACCAACGCACAAATCAGATATTTGTAGCGGGGCCACGTTTACACTGGCTCGCGGTACTACCAGCACGCGCGAGATTTCCCCTCGTACCACACTCCTATCTGAGGTCCCAATTGTCCATTCGGAGGCTCCCAAATTTACCACAGGTAAGGCGTACTCACCGTGCCGATCCGCCACCCCCAGGAACCCAATTGAGTGCGGTGGGATCACGGCCACTTGCGGTAGGACCAGTCCTGCGATATTTTCTCCGACCACGCGTGGTAATACGTCGGCGTACTCGAACGTGAGGGTGTCACCCACCTTGTGGTAGTTGACTTTCGGGTGATCAGTGTAGGTCCTCCCTACAATGACGTCTACCGGCTGCGCGTCGTCCGGCACCACTCGGAATCGTATTTCGGGTATCTCGACGCCGTCGATGGCGATGGTCGCACAGACGATTCCTGGACTGGGCACGACGAAGCTGGGCGGCCCAAATCCCTTGAGTACCAGTGGCGACACTTCCATCTGGTAGTGCCCTTTTAATGTCGTCGTTGCTAGCATGGTGCATTCCGAGCTTCCGGGGTCGACGAATACCGTCAGCTCTTTTCCGTCGATTAAGGTCTTTTTAAAGTATTTTATTGCCCCTGCCTCGTGCGCCTTACCAATGGCATGCACAGTTGCGGGGGCAGACTCCGTGCAGCGTCGGCTTATGTGACCGGCCTTTCCACACTTGTAACAACGAAACTCTTTACGAGTTTCTGGACAATCACGCGCAAGGTGTCCCCCTTTATGACAGTTGAAACACTTACGGTTGTACTCTGGCATACCCCTCGCCGTGCTCGTCGACCGGGGTTCCTCTCTTCTCGTGCCCGCAACACATTGACTGGATCGCCTCTCCGCTGCCTCTGGCTCCGGTGACTGCCGCGGCCTTGGAGACGCCGTCTCTCGCGCGTTTCGGACTCGATCCGCTCTTTCGTTGAGGAGCTTCTCATAGTATTTTAGGTCATGAAGGAGGTCGTTCATGTCGTATTGAGGCGCGGGCATGACAATACTTGCGAGCTCCTTCGACCACACGCCGATGAGGATTTCCGCCTTTGTTTCACGAAACGTCAAGTATAACTCGGAGCACAGCCGCGATTTTGCGTGGAAAAACGTCGTGATCGGCTCCGACTTTCCCTGTGATCGGGCCTCCATCCGAGCCCAACGAACGGCTACATCATCGCGCACGATAAAAGTTTCACAAAACGCTTCGCGAAACAGCGACCACGACGTCAGTTCTCGAGATTGGGTCCGGTACCAATCCCGGGCACCGTTCCGGAGATGCATGCGCGCTGACTCTAAGAGGTATTCCTCCGGCCACTGATGCAGCTCGTGCATTCGTTTTAAGTTCTCTATCCATTCCCTTGCACGCGCACTGTCATCCTCTCCGGTGAACTCAGTAATATTTTTCGACAAGTCCGGTATCGCGTGAAACGCGGGAATTCGCGTAGCGGCCGTTGACGGCGCTGGCATCGCAGCCGGGCGATTTCCGGCCAGGCTGGCCAACAGCTGCACCAAAAGTTCGTCCTTATCGCCATTGAACCGTAATCTTCGAAACGCCGCCGTCAGATCGGCGTTCGACTGGTCGACCGACGACGATTGTCGTGGAGGGGGGTCGCGCGGGACACTCGTCGCACTCGATTCGGCGGTCGGCTCTGGATTCTCGGACAGCCCTCGCAGCGCCTGCGCCCCACTCGCGTCGCCTGATTGCGCGGGCAATGGCGGCTCGGGCGACGGGATCACGTCTCCCGCCGGCACGACCAACGCGCCGCCATCGTGCTCTGATTCGCGATTGCGTCCCGGCACTCGCGAGCTCGGCTCCGCACCTCGACCACGACCCCTTCCCAAGGTTCGATCCAGTCCCATGGCACCCAAGCTTTCGCCTACGAAGCGTTCGAACTCACTTTCACGCACCATTCGCCCGTGTGCACTTCGCGGCACCACTTTCTGTCCGTCGATTTCGCGGGCCTTTTTGGAGTAACCGTTTTCGCGAGCGCTTTTGGAGTATATCCGTTTTCGTGAGCGCTTTTGGAGTATATCCTACTTCTGAACTGTTAGCAACTTTCTATGAGAGTTTTCCTTTTTTCTCTCCTCTCCTTCCCTGGTTCCTTTTCTTTACCCCGCTGTTCGTCACTCTTGCACTCCGTTCCACTCAATATCGTCCCGGGGCTCGAGACGCGACCGCGTGCGCTCGGCTCCCTCTTTTCGCAGCAATGGCGGGATTCGGAGCGGGTAATAACGCCCCTCCGTTTAGATATGAAGGCGTACAAAATACTTTTATTGGCCGTATACCAATTAGCTAATTACAATAAATTTACATTAACACGAGTAATTAAATAAGGAGGGGGGAAACAAAGACTAAATTACGAAGACTGGAAAACTAATAGGGGGTGTATACACGGGTTCTCGCGACAGAACCCTCGCGAACCGTTATACTCCGACTCAATCGCGTCCGAAGCCCCCGACCGACCGCGTGGCGGGCGACTTTTCTCTTTCTCGGATTCTTTTTCTCTCTCTTTATATGTGCGTTCGCTTCGACTCCTCGTTCTCGACTAGGCTACCCCGTTTCCGCCGAGACCGCTTGACGCCGCAGTCTCGCGCGCGCGCGCCCGTCGCTACCCGGGAGCTACGGCTCCTCGCCGCTCAGATACCCTGCGCCCTCATCACCGCGGGACTTATAACTCGAAGCCGGTGCCATTAACAAGTTGATTGATAATTGTTTATATTTATTAATACAATGTTCCAGGCTTATTGGAGTAGTGCATTTTGCCAGAAATCACTTTGTTGTTCATTGTCGACGACTTACGGGTGTTTGGCAATGCTGCGATAAATTGACCAGAGATGTGAGTAGGAGTAATGTGAATGCAAACATTGAGCCGCACCTCGCAATCTACCTTCGACAATGAAAGCGAAAACAACAATTGCATGAGAGTACTATCTACTTCTGGAGTAAACATTTATTCAGTGTGTGTGTGTAAATATTAGGCCTTTAACACCATGCTATCTGTGATAAATAAAGTATAACTGAATTGGTGAATAAATAGTGAATAAATAGAGAGCACGAAACCACACGGTTTAGTGCTCATTAGACTCTGCTCGCTATACGTGATGGTCGACTTGCGTTGACCGATGTCTCACTATTGGAGCGAGTTATGGAAACTCACCTTACTATTAGATTTCCAGTCCACATCTTGTTCTTCCAGTAACCACTATAACTCGATCATTACTTGATGACCATCTGACAGGTCATACTTATATCAAACATAACTTTTTACTGTAATTATAAAATAATCACGTAATTAGGAAATTAACTACGAAACGTTATGATTAAACTGCTAATGACCACCAAACGATTACATTTCGCAAGGAGACTATAGGGAAGGAGGAGTCCAATCTCCACATTCTGGCGTGTCCAGAAGAGCGCACGCACACGGCGTTTTTTTACGCGCCGAACACATAGACTATCAGAGATTAGTAGGGAGATGTACAAGGCTCCCGTTTTCGGCGTGCCTCGCGAATGGCGCTAAATCACGGCGGCAGGTTCAGGAATATCATTTTGTGATCATCGCTTCTGTCGAGGTTGCAGATTTCCTTGTAGCCACGCGAGTCGTGATCACCGCTCACGTCGGTATCGCAGTCAGCGTGAACACGAATGGATAGCTTGGCGAGGGAAAAGTCTCCGCCCTTCGCAACTCGTTCTTACTCGACAGGCGAACGGAGCGAGGTTTTTCGTCCGATCGAGTTCGACATATTTCTGTGGCCGTACTGCGGATTAGAATATACATTAAATGAATTTAAAATTGAAAACTCGTATCGAGATGATTGTTTTCTCTCCGTTGACTGTATATGCCGAGAATGCGGGTTAAAAAAATCTATAACGAAACGCGTTGAAAAATAAAACGCCGAAACGACCGCGAAAGGTTCAAACAGAAATCTTGAGCCGTTGCCGTGGTCGTTTCGACAGATTTTTTCTACACTAAACATTATGGATAAGCATATATTATAAATGTTTCTCCATCCTCAATAAGCGCCGTGGCTGAGTTGGCAGCCTGACGGATTAACAATGCTTGCGGTCCGGGTTCGATCCCCGGTGATTTTTTTCTTCGTTTTCTATTAAAAAATGTCGAACTTCCTCTCGTTTTAGCTACTCTCGCCTGTCCAGACATTATTTATGATATTTCATTCGTATATGTTGTGACGTGACTTTCTCGTACCGTCACTTTGAGCGGAGTGATTTCGAGCAGTGGGTCGGATTTACGAGCCTTTTCGAGGCGCGTCGGGCAGCCAGATTTTCGACTTATACTTCGGGACCAGGAGAAGCCGAAGAGCAGCGAATTTTTTTTTGTCATTATAATATTGAAGGGATCCCCTTAGGGGAATCCCAATTATATTTACGACGTAACGCAGGCCTTTGGCTAGGGACGCCGTGCTCGAGGTGGCCGTGCCTGATTGACGAATTCGCTGTACCAAAAGATTAAATATATTCTCATTTTGTCTCTTCTTTTAAATAAAATTATTAAATTTAGGACGGCCACGAGAGCCCTTGGCGACTGCGTCCTGTGCCCTTTTAGTAAAAATGGTTCGCCTATGAGGAGGTCCTTTATCCAAACTATCGGTGTCGGGGAAGGTTGGAGGCTCGCGCGCCATTGTCCGCTCCGCGCGTTGACCCAGGCGGGTACAGGCGGGTTTTCCCTCATCGGAGAAGGCGAGCACGGAACATCGGTGCTCGCGGTCAAGGGATGCCCGCGGGGACGCTGGCTTAGGACCAACGCAACGTGTCTCGCGCCCCTTGGACTACGCGGCCGGAGAGCCGCACCTTCCTCCTGCCGGCATCAAGGACGTAGCGTTCCGTTAAACCGGCGCCTCCGTGATGAGACCGCGGTGGGCGGTGGTGAACTGCGGGTGATGTTTTTTTCCGGCGTTGGGCGTCGAGTGTGGGCCCACCACGGGGTTTGAGGGACGCCTTGCCCTTGCGAGGGAGGCCTGTACCGCGTTCGTCGTCGCTCACCGGGTCCTGGAGGAAGGCGTTCGCGGTGCCGGCTTCTATTACTGCGAGAGGAAATCCGCACGTGGGTATCGGCGGGTTGGTACCGGGTTTCGGCTGACCTCGAAGGCCAAACGCGTCAACCGCACGGTTGCCGAAGTTCGAAAATCGGCATCGTCGCGATAAGAGACGGCGAATTCTCTGAATGTCTTTGTAAAGGAGAGGAAGACAACGACATTGTCACGCTAGGGCAAGCCTTGCTCCGGCGTGGCAAGGGGGTGCGGAACGTCGAGCCTCGGGATGTGACGTGAGGAATTGGCAGGCGGGAATTTGGCGAGCTCGCGTCCAGTCGAGTTTTTGCAAGTCGTGATTGGAGTCAGTGAGTGCCGGCAGGAACTTTAGAGCGGTGATCCCGATTCTTCATCCTCTATTTCTAGGTAAGTCTGGGTTTTTCGCTCCTGAGTCGCGTTTGCGAGTTTTAGGGAACAGTCCCCGCCATAGTTAATTTTTTTTGTTTGCCTGGAGGTGCGCCTAAAGGATAAAGGAGTACTTGGGAGGTGAAGATTCTACGCTTTAGTTCGGTCAAATTTTGCCTTGTCCAAGTCCTGTTTGTTATCGCAGTGTATTATTTGACTCGTATTTTTCAATGCAAGTTATTTGAGTATTCATTTTCCTCTGCGACGCAAATTAATAGCCGAGTGGTTAGATTTCAAAGATGTATTCGGTTAGCGTAATTATATACGCTAGCGCGCTAAGGCTATGGCGATGTTTATATATCTCCGTTTCTCTCCAACGATCTCCGTCTTTCGTGTCGATCGTACCATTATCGATTTTTCGAGCGATCGTAGGTCCACCGAAGTAGCGAGGATTTCGAGGGCCCCGGGGCAATATCTCGCGCCCGAATAATACCCGTCTATCTCTCGTAATTATTATTATTTTTCCGGTTATCTTCCGTAATTAGTGTTATTTTTCGGTTAGCTCTCGCAATTATTATGATTTTCCGACCGCCGTTCATAATTATCATTATTTCTCGGTCACCTTTTGTAAAGTTCACTATTGTCGGCTATCTCTTGTAATTATTATTATATTCCGTTTATCTCTCGTAATTATTATTATCTTCCGGTTATCTTCGTAATTATTATTATATTCCGTTTATCTCTCGTAATTATTATTATCTTCCGGTTACCTCTCGTAAGTATTATTATATTCCGTTTATCTCTCATAATTATGATTATCTTCTGGTTTGTTGTGCCCCCAATTTAGCGCATATAGCAAATCGCATAGAAATGAGCATATTCGATTTACGAAATCGATAGGCCATAGGTCCCTGTGTAAACGACAGCAGTTTGGGCAAGTGAAGCACCTCCAGAGGTGACTTTGGCGACACGTATCGCTGAATCGGCATCGTACGATTCGAACGTTCGAGAACGTTCAATTGGCAATAACCGGGTTAGCAATTAGAGGAACGAAACGTCAGAAGTCAGTCGTCGGTTGACAACCGAGGCGGTCGGTCTCAAGGCAATTAAACATTTTGTATATCAAATGTTGCCTAGTTATAATGAAGTTAAATAATTGTAAGTTCATAATTCCTGAGTTGAAGATTTACTCGTCATTGGAACGACCCCAGCTACCCGTTCTCGATCGCCCGAATCCAGCCACCAGTCTTTTTCGGGGACATAACTGCCAGGGCACATATGTTCGCGCAATTCAGCGGCACAACATGTTACCTCTCGTAATTATTATTATCTTCTGGTCACCTTTCGCGATTACTATTATTTTCCGGTTACCTTTCATGCTTATTATTATTTTCCGATTACCTTTCATGAGTAGTATTATTTTTTGGTTACCCTTCGTGATTAGTATTTTTTTCCGGTTACCTTTCGTCATTATTATTACTTTCCGGCTACCTTCAACCATTCCCCGGTTATCTTTCGTAGTCTCTATCATCTCTTGCTCACCTCTGGCCTCCGGTCATCGCTGGTTATACTTCCCGTTATTGCTATCGTTCAAAGACCGCACCTACGAAAGTCCCGATTCATATCGAGTATCAGGCGTACCCTATCTTCGTCGGAGAGACCTACTTGTTTCGGAGTCATCCTAAGACCACGCGTTTGAGGAGGCTAATGGCCACTTTCGAAGGTTGTCCCACGTCTAACGGATCCCACGAACTATTTTGATTAATTTGGCGATGTCGCGCCCTGTTAGCTATCGCGTGATTTCTGGCGTTGCGTCTCAGCTATTTTACTGGTCCCGCGTCGCTATTGCGTTTTACGTTTATGATTGTGTTGCGCGAGCATGTAATGCTATGTAAAGCCTGGGCGACTTAAATAAAAGCCTGTTATTATTTATGTTCCGAAATTTTCTTCATTCCACACGTCTGCGCCCCTCTACCATATTCTCTCACTCAGGTGAGCTGAGCTAGCCGTTTTTCCCTCAGTCTTTACCGCCTCTTTTACTGCGTTTGCATGGCCCTTGTACTTGCGGCGTCGCAAATAATCAAATCGGTCGTGGACTGGCAGTATTCCATACTGGCGCCCAACACGATGTCGTGAGACCCGTTTCCGGGATCGGGCATTCACCCGTTACCTCCTTTTGGCCGACGCAGTAGGTGAGGGGAGGAATTTACATCGATTGAGAAGTGTGGTAAAAAGTTCGTCACAATGTTTAATAAAAAAAGACATTGCTACTGGGGATCAAACCCGTCTCGTCCATATTCAGTGGACCATCAAACCCGTCTCGTCCATTGACTACGACGCTGCCTTAGGTATACACACTTATCCAATGTGAAATGTGTTGACAAAAAATGCCGAAACACACTTATCCTATGTGGAATGTGTTGACAGAAAATGCCCATCGAGAAAGACTTAAAGTTCTCTTTGAGCCATTCTCGATCGTTTCGGCACTTTTTTCCAACAGTTTTTTAAATTAATTTTGTAAGGGGAAAAATAAAAACTCATTTACGTATTGGGAGAAACATTTATTTTTTAATCATGTTTTCCAACACCGTTTGCACCAAAACTTTAAACGCCCGGCTAAGATATCAGCGTGCGGACTCTGAGTACGGACGACACGGGTTCGATCCCCGGTAGCAATGTCTGTTTTTTATTGAACATATATGAATAAAATATCACAAATAATGCCTGGACCGGCAACAGTAGCTAAAGCGAGACGAAATTCGAATGTTTTAAAATATAAAACAAAGAAAAAAAATAGATAAAAAAGTCGATTCACCAGGAATCGAACCCAGACCGCAAGCATCGTTAATCCGTCACGCTGCCAACTCAAACACGATGCTCATTCAGGATAGAGAAACATTTATGATACACGCTTATTCATAATGATTACAGTTGAAAACAAAAGCCGTAATGACCGCGGCAAAGGTTCAAGATTTCTTTTTGAACCATCCACGGTCGTTTCGTCGTTTCATTTTACAACGCGGTTCGTCGTTAATTTTTTTTAACCCGCATTCTCGGCATAAACGGCCAACCGAGAGAAAACAATGATCCCGATACATGTTTTTCTCTTTGAAATTCATTTAATGCATAGTCCAATCCGTAGTACGGCCACACACATATGTCGAGCTCGATCGGACGGAAAACCTCGCTCCGTTGGCCTATCGAGTAAGCACGATTTGCGAGGGGCGGAGACTTTTCCCCCACCGCGCTTCCCATTCGTGTTCACGCTGACTGCGATACCGACTTGAGCGGTGGTCACGTCTCGCGCGGCTACAAGGGAGACTGCAACCTCGACAGAGACGAAGATTACAAAATTATATTTGCGAACTCGCCGTCGCGATTTAGCGCCTTTCCCGAGGCACGCCGAAAAGGGGAGCGTTGTACCAAAGATTAGTAGGGAGATGTACAACGCTCCCCTTTTCGGCGTGCCTCGGAAATGGCGCTAAATCGCGGCGGTAAGTTCGGGAATATGATTTTGTGTGTGTAGCCTCTGTCGAGGTTGCAGATTCCCATGTAGCCGCGCGAGTCGTGATCACCGCTCAAGTCGATATCGCAGTCAGCGTGAACACGAATGGGTAGCTCGGTGAGGGAAAAGTCTCTGCCCCTCGCTCACTCGACAGGCGAACGGAGCGAGGTTTTCCGTCCGATCGAGCTCGACATATATGTGTGGCCGTACTGCGGATTGGACTATGCATTAAATAAATTTCAAACAGAAAAACATGTACTGGGATCATTGTTTTCTCTCGGTGGGCCGTTTATGCCGAGAATGCGGGTTAAAAAAATTAACGACGAACCGCGTTGAAAAATGAAATGCCGAAACGACCGTGGAAGATTCAAAAAGAAATCTTGAGTCTTTGCCGCGGTCGTTACGGCTTTTTTTCAACAGTAAACATTATAGATAAGCGTGTATCATAAATGTTTCTCTATCCTCAATGAGCGTCGTGGTTGAATTGGCAGCGTGACGGGTAACGATGCTTGCGGTCCGGGTTCGATTCTTGGTGAATTGACTTTTTATCTTTTCTTTTCTTCATTTTATATTCAAGAAAATTTTGAACTTACTCTCGTTTTAGCTGTTCTCGCCTGTCCAGACATTATTTATGATATTTAATTCATATATGTTTAATTTAAAAAAAGACATTGGCTTCCAGGGATCGAAACCGCATCGTCTGAACTCAGAGCCCGCATGCTGATATATCAACCGCGAGGCTCTTGTGACTGCAAACCTACCTTACGTGTAAATACTTATCCAACCTTAAAAAAAATTCGCTGCAGAACCTAAAAATTGCATATTGTTTTTATGACCCCAAAGTATTATTGAAGACAAAAAAAAACGATTTTTCCAAATTCCAAGAGTGGTGTTATCCCTTAAAGAAAAGAAATTGATTTTTTGATCGTTGTAAATGTATATCCCCTCTTAAAGACTTTAAAAGTAACTCGTCCGCTTCTTTAATGTTCGCTATTTCGGTGTTCGCTATTTTCGACCATCGGTCGTTTGCCTATCTGAGATCTACACTTTCGAAGTTTTTATACTCGATATATGTCTTTTTGCTATATATAGTATTACCAATATTACATACTCACTTCTTTCTATTTCTGAGATATGGATGTTCTAGATTGCTTGAATCTGTATTTGTATGACTCAAAATGTAGACAATCTCAATACACGCTCTCGAATAAATAACCCCTTCGTGTAATAGTTATTCAATTTCGTCATCGGTCGAAGGAGAAAATTTTGAATAATTTACAGTTCGTTACTTTGAGTTTATAGTTCTGCCATTTCGAAATCTTTGTTGTTCTATATTTGGCCTTTCAAAGTTTTGACCCCCATCCCAATGTGAAATGTGTTGAAAAAAATGCCGAAACACACTTATCCAATGTGAAATGTGTTTGAGAAAGACTCAAAGTTCTCTTTGAGCCTTTTTTGATCGTTTGGGCACTTTTCTTCAACAATTTTTAAATTAATTTACAGTCGTTCTCTTCGAGCCTTTTTTTATCGTTTCGGCACTTTTCTTCAACAATTTTTAAATTAATTTTCTAAGGGGAAAAGTAAAAACTCATTTACGTATTTGGGGAAACATTAATTTTTTTGTCATATTTTCCAATACTGTTTGCACCAAAGTTTGGAACGCCCGCTCGTTTTGAGCAACTTCAACATGCCTCCGGCGGGGCGAACGACTGCGGGTTCGGTCACGGCGACGATACCCGCGGCCGCTCCCCTCGCTCGTGCCGCTGTTCTTTCGATGGCCTGCCCTTCTTGCGCCCTTGGGCTCGGGTGCCTCTTGCCGCTGCGGCTGCTGCTGACGACCACTTTTCTTTTTATTGGGGCGCCAAAATGTCTTATTTGTAACTGTAAAAAAAAAATAATAAAATGTACAAATAAAGTACACTACTCACGCAAATTAATGGCGCCAGCACACAGGGCCTCTTGGTTCTGAACAGTTGGATTCCTTAATAGAGCATCGGTGTTGGTATTTTGGCGACTAGGCTTATGGATAAGTTCATAGTCGCAGCCATCGAGCATCGCTGCCCATCGACATAATCGTGAAGTCGGAGCTTTGAGCCGTTTTAGCCATGTCAGACGCTTGTGATCCGTTACGAGGAAGAATTTACGCCCGTAAATATACGATCGGAAGTGTTCAACGGCATAGATTATAACGAACAACTCCTCTTTTGTTGCATCGTATCGAGCCTCCGCGTCAGTTAAGGTTCTCAAAAGATAAGCGACATTAGAAGCGTTACCCGACTAATCTCGAATACTATTTGAAATACTTTTGATTTTTCGGGATTGGGTATCCCTCCATTGATTTCAATTTCGGAGGTTTATGACGAACGCCATCCTGGCTGATGATGTGACCAAAATAAGGAATATTTTTGTTAGAGAATTGCACGCTCTATTAAAACGGTTCTTAACGTTTTATGATAAATTTAATATTTCATAAGTAATTCAAGGTTAACGTTGAATTTATAGTAAATTTCAAGATTGTTTTAATTCCGCAATGAAAATATCAGATTTATCCCGAAATATCATAGGACCTTCCTTGCAGATCATATCATCTCCCATAAAATCAAGTCATCAAATGATCTAAACATGGTGTTTGCGCGACAGTCGTACTGAAAAACGGAAATTTTGGAGAAATATAAGGATAATAAATTACATAGCAGAACGCAATATTGCGTTAATGCAAGAATATCCGAAACGGCTGCAAGTGACAACTGCAATGTTTTTTACAAATAATGAAAGAACATCGTCAACGTTTTCTGGATACCAAAAAAATGTTGAGTTAAAATCCGTTTTTTGCACAACCCTTAAATTTCAAATAAAAATATATAAATTCAGACAAAAATGATAAATAAGACGACACAATACTCATGTGATTTATAATTTACATCAACATTAAATATTGAAGACTATTTTCATAAAAATTGACATTTTTATTGACATTTTGATTAATATAAATTTTTTTTTTTAAAACTCAATTTGCAATGATTATTTAATTTTCTAATATTATTATTTTCGTATCATTCAACAATTATTTTGAATAGCAACTGTTGCTGTGTTCAACACTTGAAAAATGCATTCGCAGGTTATTCTTTTCGTTTGCTTAATGATGACAGTCAACATCATATATTATCTCTGAGTCCCTTCTCTGACAAGTACATTAGGTCATAGTGTACGTAATGGGACACTATGAAAATAGGACTTTGAAAATTAAATTGACTGGGGGATGGGTGGAATACTGTTATGGGCGCGGGGCACGCACATAAATCCAATGTTTGTGTGGGTTTCTTTGAGGGACGCATTTGACCTTGTAACTTCGAGGTCATTAACCCTAGACATAAATGACTCAAACAAAAGTTACTCCTCTCGATGCCAGTGTAGTGTCCCGTTACGTACTCCCCAACCGCACATTAACACTACTGTGTTGAAAATCTATTATCATTCAGAAACGCATCAGATACGACATCATACGTGAAATCTGGGTACAGAAATAAGGAAGCGCATTATCATGAATATAATTTTTTTGTATTATTACTGGTGTCACATGAAAAATATTTAAAAAGCGATAGACCGGTTAAGTATCCGATGTCCTAAGCGATCAGAGTCAGGCCTGCAAATCCTTCTTCGAATTTCTCTACTGATAACGAATATTCACGCTGTCCCTGTATTCAACAATTGAAAAATCCATTCGCCGATTATTCTTCTCATTTCCTTAACGATGACAATCGACACCGGATGATATTCCCTGAATTTCTTCTTTGACAAGTAACATTAACACTGCTGCTGCATCGAAGAACTGTCGAAAGACTCACGCTCCACATTACGTATAAGTCCCCTCTTCGACGAGTGATATTCACACTGCTACTGCGTCGAAGAATTGTCGAAAGACTCACACGCTACACTACACATGAATCCGTTATTCGACAACTGGAATTTACACCGCTGCTATTGAAGAACTGTCGAAAGACTCATACGCCATACTATGCGTGGATCCCTTCTTCGATGAGTGACATTCACATTGCTACTATCGAAGAACCATCGAAAGACTCACACGCTACACTACGCATGAACCCTTCTTTGACAAGTCGCATTCACACTGCTGCTATCGAAGCATAAATTCCTCTTCGACAAGTGACATTCACATGGGTAGAATCGAAGAACTGTCGAAAAACTCACACGCCACTCTGCATATGAAATGTTGTCACAGTGATCATAATACCCTCGATCACAACTCTTAACATAAAGAAAAAAATTATTGTCGCTTCCATTTGTACAGGGTTCTTCCCTTTATTACATTCCCCACCATATTTCACTTCAAATCCCGACCTTGCGGCCGTAGCCGAATTCTCCCTCTGTATCGCATTCACCATGACATTTCTGCCATAGGTATAGGGAATCTGCGGAAAGCCTATATCGATACAGCCGGTCCCAGGTTCGCTTCCCAGTTCTGTAGCTAGTCGCGTTTCGTCGAGAAATAAATCACAGGCTACAGTTATACACATGACGCACACACGTACCGCGCTGTGTGCGTGACATCCGTGTAGAACTGGAGCTACGTTCCCCCGTATATATTTTTCTGTGAGACTACGAGCCTGCGATTCGAACCCGCGACCTTCCGATGTACTGGTTCAGAGGCAAGCACGCTAACCACTAAATCAGCACACCAGTTCACAACTCTTAATGTTTTTCATCATTAGAGGTGGAAAAGCATTGAAAATGTTTAGACACCTATTTGCAGGTTGCTAGTCGCATTTTCTCATCTTTTTCCAGTTATAGTAGATTGCTGAAAAGCAATAAAGAGGTTATAGTTCTGTCTTACCAGGACTAGATTTTTTCTTACCCTTTCTTGACGCAAGAGTTCCACATTTTTTACATTTGTTCCTTCCAGTATGATGTAGATTTGATGCGTATTTCACTAACTTTGGCTCTGAGAAGGGCCGTTTATTTCTTAAGGTTAAGATCTGCAATCTGAAGAATCATCGCCAAATTAATTCTATAACTCTAAAAAGGACCATTAACCGTAAAGGGCCGTGGACCCTAAGAAGGTCCATAAAAAGGGTTTTTATGCGCTTATATCCACTTCACTTTGCTTTGCTATTTTACTTTCATGCTCTAATCCTACTTGTTGCAAGTAAGAGCCGAGAGAAGCCGGACACTTGAAGAACTCGACTGTTGCCATTTCAATCGTGCAATCGTTTGATTGGCGCGGCGTTCTCGGACAACGACGCGAGTACTGGCGCAGCGTTCCCGGACAGCGACGCAAGGATGCGCAGAGCGAGTCGAAAAATGTCTCTCTTTGCGCTGTAACGCTGAGTGTTAATCAACACCCAAAAGGACGTATGTATTATAGTAATGCTTACGATCCGACTGAATAACTTTATTCAATTGAGAAAACCGACGAGCAGGAACGACGAAAAAGGTGGAAGAAAATTGGAGGTAAAAAATCCGCCCAGAAATTCGGTCAAATATCATGAGATCTCAAGATTGAGTAGACGGATCGAAAAATGACCCGAACAAAGTCGAAAGGAAAATATCACATATCATTGGTAAAACTTCATAACATTTTCGTTTCGTCGCCACGTTTTCGCGTAATGTTGATTCAAAGTTCAAAGTCGTCTGCTAAAAGCCCATCTTGCTGTACAAAGAGTCGCGGTGTGTTCGTCGGTGCGACAGTGGTGCTCATGTGCGTCGGTGAGACAGTAAAACTCATTTTTTTAAGTTGCTTGGCGTCAAGAGGCTGCTGCGTCTTTTGATGTATCGAGAAGTTCGGAAAACGCGAGTTGTGGAGACACTACATATGTCCGGTCTATGTTAAGAGGCTGCGCAGAGCGAGTCCAAAACGCGTCGCTTACTGCGTCTGCTAAGAAAAGTTTTCATCAACTCTCAAGAAGGCATATGTACTATGTTTACGACGTGACAGAATGACTCTATTCGATTCAACGAACGAGTGCAGAACAATTTCTATGGTCATATAACCGCCCAGAAATTCGGCCGTAAATTATGAGATCTCTGAATTGAGTGGACGGACCGAAAAACGACATCAACCCATTCGATAGGAAAAAATCCCATTACATTGGGAATATGTCATTAGCTTTTCGATACGTCGACCCATTTTCGCGTGACGTCGATTCAAAGGCCAAAAATGAACAGTAAACGCC
This sequence comes from Ophion obscuratus, assembly GCA_964007375.1. Taxonomy (NCBI): domain Eukaryota; kingdom Metazoa; phylum Arthropoda; class Insecta; order Hymenoptera; family Ichneumonidae; genus Ophion; species Ophion obscuratus. Next base: position 46,078,918 of record OZ023312.1, read on the forward strand.
CGACTTACTGTATGCAGGTTACGCGGCGTGTTCGTCAGTTTATCAGTGGCATCAAAGTTAGTGGCGTTACATTTTTTTAATTTGTATCATTTGGCGTCCAGACGATACCGCGTCTCGTGATATGCTTGCTGAAACTTTTTTCGCGTTCGTCACCAATTTAGCTACCTCTCTCGAAATTGCAGTTTTCGAAGTGATTTCGTAAACGAAATGATAACTATTGTTTTGTCTGGCCAGCGAGAAAGACACTGTAAATATGCTGTAAATCGTTTCGACTATTTTAAGCTTCTGTCTACATATTCAATGAATTTTTTCGTCAACGCTTTGAACCAAATGGTTCTCTAGACTGTGGACAAGAATCGATTTCCTTTGTGGTATAGCGTAAGCTATAATTACCGAGAATTGATGGAACGCCCATCAGTATTTTTTGTCAAAGGAATATTTAATCAGGAACAATCACGAAACCCCACCAGTCATACAACCATGCACAAGACGCTTCTTTCCACACCATCGATCCAAAGCCCCATCATATTGGGATCCCATCAGTTTACCACCGTTAGGCATTGAACTAAGATGGATATTTTTGATAGTCGCTACTATAGGATGAACAGACGCTTGATGGAAACTATTGGTCAGTGGCCTTATCAACCTTGCAAGCAACGACGTCTTCTATGGATCCTGATGTATTTTAGCATCGGAACGGTCCTGCTAGTTCAGGTATTCGAACGGGGCATGATTTGCTGTTTTTCGCTATGATAGTCGATGATGTAAAATAACAAGTTTTTGTTCATTCAAGTCAAAGGAAGATGTTTATTAATTATAATGTACTTCGTCGAAAGGAAAATATTATTAAGAGTCACAAGTCTTGACACACGTGCAATCATCTGTGCTACTGAAAGAGTTGGATTAGTTCAATGACACACACACAGACACACGTACGCACACGCACATACATACACACAGAAGTAAAAAGCATATTAGGTACTCACATCCTGGACATGTGAAGCAAATTTTCTTTTTTCGGCCTTTTGGGTGCGCCGTCATTATTATCGCCCACCGTAGTCTCTTTTTTATCCATTTTCTATCCAATTTGGTTGAAAACACGTTTTCACACACCTCAGACAAGCAAACAGACAGAATCACACATTAAAGAACACGAAAAGAAAAGATTGACGTAGTATGGACAAGTCCGGTTTTTTCGCCTGCTCCTCAGTTACCATTGGAGAGTTTCTATTTTAAGCCTTCGAACTGTGTTATCGCTTGAAAACATTCAAATCGTATTTTTGTTTGTTTTCCAGGCACTCAAACTTGTACAGCTATGGGGAAACGTCGATGAGATGGTGGAATGCATGGTACCCATGGGTGTACAAGTCGTCGCCTGTCTTAAGTCATCAAATTGTATTTTTAACAGCGTCAAGGTAATCTACATAAATTATTTTCATTCAAGAATATCGATTGAACCTGCGGTTCGTTTTAGATGAAAAGACTGTTGGATCTGATGAAAAAGGATTGGGCTAATCTTACCGACGAGGAAGAAATTAAAATTTTGATTACCTACGCCGAAAAAGGATTCATAATGGGTTTGCTATACGTAGGTGAGTTAACACATCGATTATGTAACTTGTCAATCTTTTGTTAAGGTAGTTTGTGTTTTTGGTTCCCTGGTGATTTATCTAATGGTACCTCTGACCCCGCAAATTCTTGATGTTATTTCGCCCCTCAACGAGACGCGTCCACGAAAATTTTTATATCAGACCGAGTATTATATCGACGAGGAAGATTATTACACATCAATTATGGTTCACAATTATTTCGGATCGATCGTTACGATTTTGGTAGTAGTCAGCGTGGACGCGATGCTTCTAGCTTACGTTCATCATATATGTGGAATATTTACGATTATAGGGTGAGAATTTGCTTAAAAAAATGTCCATACTTTTTGAAGTTCCATAAAATTGATTAATATTCGGAGCGTAACGTAACTTTTTATGCCCGCAGACATCGTATGCAAAATTCGATCAAATATACAAAGCATTCAGGCGGGAACATCAATGGGGGCATCAACAGTGAAAACTTCTACGCTCACATTAGCAATTGTATTAAAGATCACAAACAAGCTCTCGAGTTAATAGATAAAAATTTGAGAAATAATTAAATTCCCAAAGTTCAATACTAGTACGGTAATGTCATGGATTTTTGTTTTCATATAAAGATTCGGTCATCTCATCGAAGCGTCGTACTCGATGTCGTATCTTTTTCAAATAGCAGTCAGCATGTTTATGATCAGTGCGACCGGGTTGCAGGTACGATGTGTTTCGCAGTTCATACTACTCGGATATCTTATGTACACATTACTTTATTACAAGGCCCCATTATTTCATTGAACTTCCTCAATCAAAACAGATTATTTCACATCTCGAAAGCTATAACGAGGTTTTCAGGCACGGGCAGTTTATTTTCGGTCAGTTGTTCCATCTTTTCGTCAACAGCTGGCCCGGTCAGATGCTGGTGGATCACGCCTATCGTTTTCGGGAATCTGTGTATGTTTAGGAAAAATATATTTATGTCGAATCAGAATTGGAATTGGTCTGAACTACAAGTTTCTGGGACGGATAATTCACAGCTAATGCGTATAATGATGGTAATCGATTTTAGATACTTCGCCGAATGGTATAGATTTCCATTATGCGCAAGACAGCTTGTGAGGCTCGCCTTGCTCAGAAGTCTCAAACCCTGCAGAATGACGGCTGGGAAAATATACGAAATGTCCATCGAGAATTTGGGCAAGGTTAGATTAGTGGTACAGCTAAGCTGGGCCGCACTCAAGTACTCGGCAGACGAGTGAGGGGCCGGCGAGGGAGATTGCACGCGATAGTAGAGCGCTCAGTCGGTGGCGTTGAGAGGAAAGGGGAGTATGATTGCTTGATTATTGACTATGATTTATCATAAGCAAACTATCGAGGCAGAAAGGTGGGGTGGGGCTTGTCAAAGTACATCATGGTACCTTAGGTGCGATTTGGTATGTAGATCGATACCTGGTGGGGGAGAGAGCGAAGCTGGCGGAATTCATGTGTGCAAAACAGATGGAGAAGTGGAATCACCAATAAGGGGAACATACTCTACGCGTAGCAGAGGAATAGAGAAACATTGGACAGCATCACGGTGAAAGTGATGCAGCAGCATAAACGTATAACGGAGATGGACTGATGGAACTAAATGTACGTGGGAGAGAGTTAAATCGATACGCGATTGGATTTATTTGAATGGAATCTTCAACACATCAAACCTCTTTTTAAACCAACTATCGTGTCTTCAATCATTTTAACCCGCCGTTGAAAATTTATGAAACCTGCGAAAAGGATCGGATCGCAATTTTTATAAAACAGGGAAGGATGGAATAATGATGGTATAGATAAAGGCATTATTGTTTTTATTTTCACAGGCCTCAAGGATAGCCTAACACACACGCTAATAATAGACAATCGATGAGTGATTCATCTTTAAACGCCTTCCATTCACAGACCACTTCTGCGGCATGATCTTTATTATTAATAGCATCGTGATGTGAAGCCGTTATAAGACGAAGACATTATTCGTTCATTCGTTCTGCCCCTTTTTCATAGAGTAACCAAAACTTTATTTCCACTGCTTTCGAAATCAAATAAATAGAAAACAACTTGAGGTTTCATGTATACAATGAATTACGAGTATTCAATTGAATTTTGATATTCAACTTCCGCAATTTAATAACTTCGAATTTCAAATCTCGAATACATCAAAAAAACGTTACATGTTGCCCCTTAAGATGAATTTTTGAACTATATTTTCATATTAAACAAATAATCAGGACACCAAGCCTGGTTTTTTGTGTGTTTTATATCAAGAGACGTGGCAACACTTTGACTACTCTTTATCCAATAAATAAGATGGCCTTTTACTGATCGTTTTGGATCTTTGAATCGATGTCACGCAACAAAGCGTCGATGAATCGAAAATCTAATAACGTTTTATCAATGTGATGAGATTTTTCCCTTTCATTGTGTTTAGGTTATTTTTCGATCCGTCCACTCAATCCCAAGATCTCATCATTTTCGGTCGAATTTCCAAGCGATTTTATGACCCTAGAAATTATTCTACTCTTGTGGTTTAGTCGAGTCGAATAAAGTAATTCGGTCATGTCGTAAAGATAGAACATACTCTCTTTTGAGGGTTGATTAACACTTCGATTAACAGCGCGAAGAGCGACCCGTTTAAGGCGGGATATACATTTAGACGAGGGAAAAGTAAGCAGTTTTGAGGGATTTAAAAAATAAGTAATCATTATTATACATTTATCAATCTGTAAGTGTGCTTCAACAGTATATTCAAGTATATAAAATAATTTTTTTATATCCGTTTATCATCAAAATTGTGGAGCTGTGGCAGAGTGTTACCGCAAGGTTGCAGCGGGAGTTACGAATCGGCGTGCAGTCTAATGTCCCGTGGACTTGATTCGCAGAAATATTCAATTTTTTTTTTTCAATCAGAACATGTATAGTTTCTATTTGACGGAAATTAAAACGAAGCAAATGCAAATTTAAGGGAATGGCACGTATTTGCAAAAAAGATCAACATTTCACGCGAAATTTCTGTGAAATTTGGATTGAAAAAGTAGTTTTTTTTTCAGATTTGAAAACCATTCTCATCAAGTAGAAAGTAGCAATATTTATTTTTCTACCAACTTTAAACTTAATCGGCTTAATAGTTTTTGGGTAATTCTGTACACTGATTTTAAAAACGCAGTATTGAGAAAAATGAGTTTCAATTTACATAGAATGTGAATTAAATTTTACTAGGAACTTGTCGTAACTAATTACTTAAGTAATCTGTTGAAATGTAATTAAATGATCAATTACAGTTGTAATTGTAATTGTTAGTTGTTAATTTGAATACTTTTTGCCCACCTCTGCCTGCCCTTCTGCGCTCTCGCTACTACATGCGGCGCGCGCTCCGAATCCGAGCGGTGAGGCACAGCGTTGACAGGCTGTAACGTTTGAAGTTTTTCAAATTTCGCTTTGAAACTTTGGGAAAATATTCTACATATATAGTTCTATCGTTTTAAAGGGGGGAAAAATGAATCGAAATTTTAATTCGTGTAAAGATGTATCCCGCCTTAAAATTCGCACAGCTCGACAGGTGACTGCTATCTTCTCTGCTATATATACTAAATATAATGTGTTACAGAGTGACGCGTTTCAACGGCTGTAATGTCTCAACATGGTTAGAGTGTTTATAAGTACAAGTGTAAAACAAACGGCCGTTTTTACGGCCAGAAATAAATTTTACGAAGGTTCTTCGTGTCGCAAATTTGAACCTCAAAGAGTTCTTTCAATACATCAAACGAACGGCCCTTTTCAGGGTCAAGAATACATTTGCTAAACGTCTTCGTGTCGCACTTTCGAATCTGATTTTTTTTTTCGAATTTATGAATAGGAAGGCAAGCAGAAAATTGAGTTCATCTACCTAAAACTTTGCACTGCAGAGAATGGAACGCCGAAAAATATGGAATTTCCTCGCATCCAACATCGGTAAGGAAAAATATAAATATATTTTCAGGAACTGAAAATACCGAAATATCGACTTTTCATTGCTCAGAGACAACAAAACGTATACCCGTAGGAATCGAGAGACTGAAGATATCAGTTAGTTTTGCATGGAGCACAGCAAATGAAAAATGTTTAAGCATTGCCATGCCAAATCTACAGATTTGCTTGGTCGGAATTCTTGGATTTAAAGTAAAAAGGCAAACAAATTATTTCGCACCAATTGAACGAGAAATATACATCTTTAGATACCGCCGAAAAAACTTGTTCAGATGCACTTAGATAAAATCATATTTCACACTAATCAGGATGGAAAGCCAAACATTTGGAACTTTGCTGCATCGAGCACAAGTAAACGGAAGTTTATAAGTTCAGATTCTGGCTAGCTAGAAATATAAATTTTTCATATGTTGCTCGGGGGCTATCAAAAATGTATATCGTCAAGTATTGAGGAAAATACGGATTTGTTTCACCTGAACCACAACGACTGAAAATTACGATATCTGTAAGTGTTGCGAAGGCAAATATGAAGGCATATATGGATTTGATCCCTACATCACCGACAACAAAAAATGCATATCTTTATGTATCGTGAGGCCACAAATATGAATGTGGCTTACATCGAAGCGCGGCGATTGTAATTTTTTAGCGCGTCAGCTATCGAAAGGTAAAAATGTGTATGTCTCGTAAGTCACTCATTGCCAGATAAAAAATATACTTCGTGACTTCCTGAAAATTATTTGGAGGCAATTCAATCATACTTTACGCTAAAAGGGACAGAAAGCCGAAAATCTAGAATTTCCTCGTATTCAACACAGGTAACGAAAAATGCATATTTTCAGATACTGAAAAGTCGGAAATGTAAACTTTTGCTCGAAGACAACAAAAAATGTATACTTGTAGGGATCGGAGAGCGGAAAATACGAATTTGTTTCGCATCAGGCGCAATTAATGAAAAATGCCTGTCGGCATCGCGAAGCTAAATGAAATCGTTAGCTCGATCGCAAATAACGAAATGCCACAAGTATGAATTCTTCTTTCATTAAACTGGGGCAAAGGAAAATTCTCAGAGCTTTACGTAACGGAAAAACAAAAATCAGAATTTCACTGATATCAATCAGGAAAAAAATACACATATTTGGGAACTGTGAACCCGAAATTCGTTCGAAGACAATACAAAATCGATATCTTATTAAGCGGTGTCAAGTGGTATCAACAAAACGCACAATCCATGTAATCTGATATAAAAGTATCTAATAAATATACATTTAACTGACTGGAGTTCATAGTTATAAAAATAATAAAAATTAAATTATTATAAAAATAATGAATATTTGAGAAGCTATACTCAGCCAAAAAAATGAAGGGAGCAGAACATTTTAAAACATTTTTTCACTGTTTTTAAAAGGCTGTTTCGGCTGAAGTAGATCATTTTCCACTTCGTGGAAAATGATAGTACGAAGATAAAAAAAAGGTTTGCAGTTTTGAGTTCTTTTGATGATTCTTTTTGTGCTACACTTATTGCGTAGTCATAAGGAATATCACAAGGCAAACACATTCGATTTTTTTTTCTTTAAAGTTGTCTCTAGACGCCGAATTTTTTTCCCGACTGAATGAATATCAGGGTCATTGAACCTCATGATTTAGCTTTAACTAATTTTTTCTGTGCGATAATTTGTCGCTTATATCAGCCGCTGGATAAAGAGTCACTCTCTAGTCTTTGATCATAGATACCTCATGAACTAATGATCGTACAGCAAATCGACCGGCAGTTTCTAAAACTCAAATAAATTCTCTATAAGCCTTGATTATTAGTTTGGAGACATTTTTTTCACCCTTGCCATTAATTTGAAAAAAGTGCAAAAAATGACTTTTTATGAGTTTTTAGAAAATTCATCGCTACTTTGCAAATATTCCTCTAAGTACTAATGTTTACAGGTTTTTTCAGCTAATTATATTTCTAAAAGCCCTGTAGAATTTCAAATTGATCCGTTCACGCGTCTTCCTTTCCCGATTGATCGGTGTTTAAAAAAAATGTATATGCGCAAGTTTATTGCTCCTTTAACATAATTTAATAATTATTATAATTAAAAAAATCGTTATTTTCCCTACAATTTGGCTTTAAATAGTCATCAAATCTCGAGACTAAAAACCTTGAATAATGTTTTTTTTCTCAAAATGATTTCTTTCTTTTATCAGCAATATTCTACCGTCAGTATTAAGCATTATCCAAAGCGTACACACATCCGCATTTGTGTGGGTGTGTGTGTATTCGTGCGTGCGCGAGTGTGTATGTGTGCGCGCATTAATGACATGAGACTCTGCGGCTCGTCACTTCCGCGGTATTTAACAACCCCAAACTCATGCCTTAGGTTTCGCGCGTGCGTGTGTGTATGTGTGTATGCGTGTGTTACCACCTTTGGCATGGGTTACTGCTTTCAATCTTTCCGCCATATTGATGCATCTCCTTATTGCTGCTTCGGTAATAGTCCTCTAAATTCACACAAGTGCTTTCGCTATAGCAGCTAGGTTCAGCGAATCGAGCTATTCCCGTCGCAATCGACGACCCATCATATTCCCAATATGTTCGATCGGATTCACATCAGAGCTCATCGCTGGATGCCTCATCACAGTGATGTCATGATGTTCGAAAAATCATCTTGTGGCAATAGCTGTGTGAGAATGAGCATTATCTTGCATCAATATGAAGCCCCTTGAACGCAGTTTTGAGGAAAGCGTTTTCCACAACGACGCCAAACTCGTGGCCATTTGTCGACACTGTATAGACCAATGTTTTTCAACCTTCTTGAATATTTTTCCATTGGTTTTGTTCCAGCCGTACAGGGTCATCCCCTTTTTACGAGTCCCAATCCGCCGCAATTTCCCTTGCTCTACCTCCGATTCCACGTCCCCCCTCTGCCGCCCATTCCACACCACCACACCCCCTCACCTTGCGGCCGCAGCCGACTTCCCCCTCTGTATTGCATTCATCATGGCACATCTTCCATGGGCAGGGGGAAACTGCGGAAAACCTATACCGATGCAGCCGGTCCCAAGTTCGTTTCCCACGTACGGAACTAGTCGTCTTTGGCCGAGAAATGTCGAAGAAAAACATTTTACGACGAATTCGACGCGATTGGGCTTCGAACCTGGGATCTCCCGATCCGCTGGCCAGCACGCTAAACACTAGACCAACGCACCGGGTAACCTTCTCGAATATGCGACCCCTTTACAAGTAAAAAAGTTCTAGCGACCGACCCCCCTCCAGAACTGGCAAGGAAATCTTTGAAATTATTAGTGCCATTCGCGACTTCCTACCTATGTGAAGTAATAGTCCAGTAAAAGAGACGAAAACCCAGCACTTTTAGCGTAGAATTCGAATTTTTGACTGAAACTCGATGGTTGCATACTGAAAGTAGCCCCAATGCAAATTTGCCCCTCAACTCGCCCCGACCCTAAGAAATAAGGGTTGAAAACTTAAAAATCGCCGTATCTCGATAATTAATTGTTCAGAATAATAAAATACGTTTAAAGTTTCCTGACGTCCAACCCCCTATATTTGGAAATAGCGGCACAAAAACGATTCGAAAATTCGGGGTTGATGCGTGTGCGAGTGAAGTAGACATATCACTGCGTCCTTGTCTGAGTCAGTGGTGGTCTCGCGTTTTTGTGCTGCTATTTTCAAATATAGGGCATTGGACGTCAGTCAACTTTATACGTATTTTATTATTCCAAACAACTTTTGTTTGAAACATTTTTTGATCGGGCTATTAATTATCGCGATACGGCGATTTTTAAGTATTCAACACCTATTCCTTAGGGTTGGGGCGAGTTGAGGGGCAACATTTCATTGGGGTTACTATCAGTATGCAACCATGTAGCTTTGGTCAAAAATTCTAATTCTACGCTAAAAGTGCTGGGTTTTCGGTTCTTTAACTGAACTATGACGTTCTATTCAATGGTAACGTAAAAACTATGAAAATAAACTCCAACTAGAAAATGATTTGCTTATTTGCATCCCAAAAATAGAACCACGACTCGACAACCAATTAAAAAATAAACCGGCACAGCCTTCTCACTGAAATTGTTGTATTTTCATTTTTACTTTTACCTGGTCTGCGACCGCGACCCTCTGAACAAGACTTTGCGAAACGGTTTATAATCGTTCGACACGTGATGTTTTGCGGTCGTTGTCCCGGTCGTCGCTGTCGTCGTTATTGTTGCTGTTGCCATCGATTGGGGAAGTCGCGAGCAATAACATTCGCTTCAACGAATGGTTCTTGTCGAATACGTCGAACTATTGCTCGATCGTCGTGAGTTGTGTGTCGGCATTGTCCCGGCCGACAACCGTATTCCGCGGTTTTCCGATACCAATTGTAGGCGCGAGTCATAACAGATAACGAAACGCCTATCATGTTACCTACGATATGATACGAGTAAACCTCCTCAACAAGAGTCACCAACCGAGCGAATTCGGGTGGTGACTTGTTGTTCGATCGGACAAAGGCCGTCTCACCATGATTGAGTAAAAAAAAATATTGTGAAAAAAATGTAGATTATTTTTTTTTTAATAAATAAATGGGTAGTTTTACAGAAAAAAACTGCTTTTTCAAAGACCTGAGGGCTTAAAAAAAAGAATACTTATTGTGAATAGATCGTGTCGATGCCTGTAACAAGTGTAGAAAATTCGTTTGGGGTAAGGTTACTTCGGTGAAGAAGGCATGTTTTTAAGATTTTTTTTTGGCCGATACAGATAGTGTTAGTTTATTCAGTCAATTTCCATATAATAATGCAATATTTGAACAATATTCTCCTAAATTTTCATTGAAAATATTGAAAATTGAGCGAGTGACAATGAATCTCCGAAGGCCCCTCGAAAAAAGTTGTTTTGCGGTGTACATCATAACTCACAACAGAATCATCTGAAACAAAAAAATCAAAATGCATTTGTTAGAGGAGATGTTTCTCGAGGTAACCATGGGAGGATTTTTTTTTGTTTTGATTTTTCAATTTTCCGTAACACTTGAGAGCCAAAAAAACGATTTTCGCAAAAAAATCGGCTAATTTGTTGTTGTAAAATTAATAATGATGAAAAAAAAAAACAAAAAAGCTCCCGACAATACCTGGTGAATTATGTAAAGAAGTACTGTGCAAAATTTCAAAACATTGGCTCAGTAGATTTTGAGTTATGACGTACACAGACTGTAAACATGACAAGTTTCAGAAGAGCGCTTTAAAGTTTTGCACACTGAAAAATGCAAAATAAAACTCGATAACTTTCTTATATTCACACAGAGTCGTCGATGTCACATCCGTAGAGTAAAAAGCTTTTATCAACATGATCTAGAGCATCTTTTTGGATTTGTCTATGCAAAACTCTTCCTTCTTCACTGTCGTGTTCCGCTTGCTCCTCTGCTCTACTAATTCGCAATAAAAACCCGGCCTGGAGCAACGGACGCTCGAATACTCACAAGATCGTCAATTTTGTTCCAATCGACTTGAAATTTTGACACAATATTCTTGAAATATTTTGCATTCATGAAAAAAAAAATTTCAAATAAAAAAAAATGTAATACCTTACCCCCCCCTTAATTAATACAATTGATTTTATCTCGAAGAATTCTGGCATAATGCAAAAGGGACACCCCGTGAAAAATGAACAGATACCGATTACCATGAACTTTCTAAAAAAATTTAAATGAGAAATTTTTATTTTTCTTTTGAGAGATAAAAATGTCGTGATTTTTATTTTCGAGATTTGATGATTATTATTTTTTTTTTTTATGTTGAGCGCTACTGTATTATTTATCGTAGCTTCCATGTACAGGGTACTTCCCCTTATTACATTCCCCTCTATCTTCCACTTCACATCCCCAATCGATCCCCACCTTGCGACCGCAGCCGACTTCCCCCTCTGTATCGCATTCACCATGACATTTCCGCCATGGGTATAGGGAAACTGCGAAAAATCTTTACCAATATAGCCGGTCTCGAGTTCGCTTCCCAGTTTCGGAGATAGTCGCGTTTCGTCGAGAAATAAATCACAGGCTGCAATCATACACACACGACACACACACGTACCGGTCCGTGTGCGTGACATCCGTGTAGAACTGGAGCTACGTCACGTCCGTATTTATTTTTCTCCGAAACCACGGGACGGCGATTCGAACCCGCGACCTCCCGATGTACTGATTTAGAGGCAAGCACGCTTACCATTAGCACAGCACACCGGTTGATTTGACAAGTATTTAATGCTAAATTGTAAAAAAAAAACGATTTTTTTCTTCATCTTGACTGGCAAAAAAAAAGTCATGCCACTTGTGTGCCATGACGCATATATGGGTATTTGAACGAAAAAAAAATTTTTACTACATCGATTTGACTGTCATTTGATAAGTCATCGTTTTTGAGGTCGCTGAATTTGAATCTGAGATTGGACTTCCAAAATTCGAAATTTCGGATCCAATATGGTGGATGCAAATTCTAAAAATAGTTTGACTCCGACGAAAGTAAGTACCTTATGGTTTTCGAGGTTGCTGAATCCGAATCTGAAATCGGATTTCGAAAATTCAAAATGGCAGATCCAATATGGAAGGAGAAGATTCGTAAAATAGTTTGATTCCGACGAAAGTGAGTAAGGTACCTGCGGGCAATAAGGCCTATCGGCTAATAAGGCCTAAGTGACGAAAATCGTTATTAAAATATCCGCTCTCGCTCAAGGCCACACTCACAAATGCCTCTATAGCACGAAGATGTCGCTACAAGTTTGCGGAGACGCGACACCCCGCGCCGCGCCGCAGTGTTGCATCTTCCATAGTAAGACGCGGCCGTGCAGCACCAACAATATAAATCGGTCCGATTAAATCGTAAGTACTTTTTTGTAATATTACACTTATCGTAATTCAAGCTTCGATTATTTTAAATATTTGAATAACGTATCGTGGTCGAAAATATTTTTTATTTTCTTTTCTTACATACGTGGTTGGCGGTTATTAAGGCCTAATAAATTTAACCATAGGCCTCATTATCCTTCTACTGCTTGTATCAAAGTTTGTTTATAATGTGTTTTACATTGGTTTTAAGATGTTACGAATGTAAATAAGTAGTACGCATATGTATTACTAATTATTTGATCGTTATTTTTAGTACTTTGATCCCGATGCCTCCTAAACGAGCGTTGTGGTCAGAAAACGACCTGGTGTCAGCTGTCGAAGCAGTGAAAAGAGGAACTTTGAGTTCATATAAAGTTGCCGAGAGGTACAGGGTTCCCAGAAGAACTATTAGAAACTATATCCAGAGTGGCAGTTTGAAAAAAGAAAAATGGTGGATTGAAAAATCTTACAGAGGAACTCCAGTCACGAAAGATCTGTTTGACAAAAATAGTGAAGAAAATAATAAAATCTCAACCGCAAGAAAAGATAACAGTGGTACGTTATAAAAGTAGGAATACTGTCATGGGTGTGAAGAGGACGAGATCGCTGATATGAGGCAATGCACTAAATGCGGCAAATGGTATAATGAGGCGCGTCGGTTTGTCAGTGGATGATTCTGATGACTTCAAGTGCTGTTAGGCGAGGCAATTAATATTTTTTGAAAGAACGTCAAGTTTAATTGCTGTATTCATGTGATTATTGATCTCAAATACCAAATATATTACGTACAGTTGTATTGTTTAAGTATGTTAAACCCGTAGGCCTTGTTCAGTGCCTGAGAGTAGTTTGCGTTTGGCCATTGCGATCTCCGTTGCTAGCCGCGCTCGACCAACTCGCGTAAACAGGGATGAAAATCTCTTGTGAACGAGTGGGCGGGCGTGCAATATACTGTTTGGGACAGTGCAGCGCGGTCGTCCGTTGAGTGACGATTGTCGGTGACGCGCAAGGCGAAAGGGCCCTGGGTCCTCTCACATACGACTCCACTGAGTAAAACACATATGACTGTCCCGAGTAAAAAACAGGCAACTCGCCTATCACAAGCGGTCGGGTGACCGGCCATAAGGTCCACGATTCTCCAACCCTTAAAATACATTCGATGATCACAGCGGTCAGGTGAACGGCCACACGGTCCTTAATTCTCCGAGCACGGGTGAACGGCCGTACGGTCCTCAATTCTCCTATCCGTGATCATATACCTCTTACCAAAAAGGGACAGCAACAGCTGACGAATCCTCGGTGAAGGTGATGAAACGCAAATTCAAAAACAATACGAAAAATCAAACGAAGGTTCAATACGAATTAACGCGCGAGATCGCAATGGTACAAGCCAAACGAGCTTTATGCCTTCTTATATACGCAAATTCACAATCGTCGAATCGTCGTGGGTTTTTATGCCGCAAGGCTTTTCCCACAAGAGACAATAAACGTAGAAAATACGATGGCTCAAACGCGAGTGTTTTTTCATTTCTTAAAAAACCTCAATCTCCATCCTTCATTTAAAAAATATATATCCAAAACGACGAGGCAACTTCGCAGTAAAGGAGCTTCGACAATACAGGCCTTATTATTTTACCATAGGAAAATAAGGCCTACTGGCAAGGTTTTTGAAAATGTGTAATTTTATTTTTGTTTATCGTACAAGTTACCATTTTACGTTTATATTTTATAGAAATTGAACTTAAACAATGATTATCGTTAAAACATGTTGATTAAATTGGATATTTTTCATTTCATCTTAAGTATCCCTTAGCTAGCCTTAGCCTTAGCCTTAGCCTTAGCCTTATTACCCGCGAGTACATTATGTTATGGTTTTTCAGGTAGAAAACTCGAATCTGAGATCGGATTTCTAAAATTCAAAATGGCGGATCCAATATCGCGGGAGAAAATTCGAGAAGTAGTTGGATTTTGAAAAAAATTGTATCTTTAGATGTTTATGGTGGCGAATTTCGAATTTGAGTCCTGACTCCAAATATCTAAAGCTAGGATACATTATAACGAATAAAAATTTAGCAAACCATTTATGAGAAATGATCCGTGGTAGAAAATGTAAAATAATATTTTGTTGTGTTTTATATCCCGCTCTCTGCCGAACCCAGAGTCACGAATCGAGGACGTGGCGGTTGTTGACTCTGATTTTGTCATTTTCTTTGTACTTTTTGTATTTAAATTTTGTTATGTGCTTTTTGTAGATAAAAAAATTGTTTTCACTATTCATATTTTTAATTTTTTTCTCGTATTTTTCGCATTTCAAATTCAAATCAACTCAATTAAATCAAAACTCAAATTTTCTCCCGCCATATGGGATCCGCCATTTTAAATATTGAAAACCCGATTCAGATTCGGATTCAGCGACCTCAAAAACCATAAGGGATTCACTTTGTCGGAATCAAGCCATTTTTCAAATTTGCATCCATCACATTGGATCTGCCATGTTGAATGTTGGAAATCTGTTTCAGATTCGGATTCAGCAACCTCAAAAACCGTAATACTGAAATTCATGAATAAATCTATGCATTTTTTTCCAACACAAAAGTGGCACAAAAATCTCATTTTCGCCTGACTGCTAAGGGGTTCATAATTATTAAATGATGTTTAACGAGCAATAGACTTGCTCCTGTTAATCTTTTTAAAACTGATTAATCGGGAAAGAACTACGCATGAACGGATCAATGTGAAATTTTATCGGGCTTTTAGGGATACAATTGGCTGAAGCAATATTTGCAAAGTAGCGGTGGATTATCTGAAAAACCTAGAAAAAGTCATTATTTGTACTTTTAAAAAATAATAGCAAGAATGGAAAGAAGCATTTCTCCGAAACAATAATCAGGGCTTATAGAGAATTTATTCAAGTTTTAGAATTCGCCGGTCGGTTTGCTGTACGATGATACGAGTTCATGAGATATCCATGATCAAAGACAAAAGGATGACTTCTCATTCGGCGGCTAATATCTCAGCGACAAATCGTCGTACAGAGATTTAGTCCGAAAAAAAAGTTCCGAGCCCAGGGACAACATCGAAGAAAATAAATTTGGAACATTTTTATCTCGCGATATTTCTTTTGATTGCGCAATAAGGGGAGCACAAATAAAAATTCATTAAAATATCTCAAAACTAGAACCTTCAAGCTTCCAAATGCTTTTTTTTTCATCTCCATACGATGATTTATTACGAAGTTATGGTCTCACAAAAGTAACTAAAAAGGTTTTTTTAAATCTCTGCTCCCTTAATTTTATTGATGAGTGTATTTATGATACCGTTATCTCACTTATGTTGCGGATGCCATTTCTTAGGTTTTTACCAATTCGAATATCTTGAAATACTTTTCACCGCTAAATATGAATATGAAACTGTACACCTAGAGTTTCGTCAAACATATTTGAAATTCACTACTGTTTTGATTGAAATTAATGGAAAGAAGGATTCCATCCCTTTAACCCTTTCGCAGTGAGGTGAAAATGAGATTTTCTTGCCATTTTTGCGTTGGACATTTTTTTTTCATAGATTTGCTTTAAAGTTTCAGCATAAAGGTTTTTGGGATCGCTGACTTCGAATTTGATATCAGATTTCCAAAATTCAAAATGGCGGATTCAATATGACGGACGCAAATACGAAAAATTGTTCCATTTCGACGAAAGTGAGTACCTTATGGTGACTCTGGGTTCGGCTAAGAGCGGGATATAACGCCAAAAAAGTATTCTTTTACATTTGTTATTATGAATAGTTTGTCATACATGATTTGTCAAATTTTTATTCATTATATTGTATCCGAGCTTCACATACTTGGTGTCAGGATCCAAATTCGAAATTCGCAACCAAAAACATCTAGAGATACAATTTTTTGTCAAAATCCAACTACTTTTCGAATATGCGTCCACCATATTGGATCCGCCATCTTGAATTTTGATAATCTGATTTCAAATTCGAATTCAGCGACGTCGAAAACCATGAGGTATTCACTTTCGTCGAAATAAAACCATTTTTCGAATTTGCGTCCGCCATATTGGATCCGCTATTTTGAATTTTGGAAATCTGATTTCAAATTCGAATTTAGCGACTCTGAAAACCATAAGGTACTCACTTTCGTCGAAATGAAACCATTTTTCGAATTTGCGTCCGCCATATTGGATCCGCCATTTTGAATTCTGGGAATCTGATGTCAAATTCAAATTCAGCGACCCCAAAAACCATGATGCACCAAATTACAATCGAATCGATGGAGTAGAAATAGGTTGTTTTTCAAATGCCCCTATACGTGTCATGACACAAAAATGGCAAGACCTTTTTTGCCCCTATGCGTGTCACTCATAGTCAAGGGGTTAAAAAAGAAGTTGAATCTTTTTTTACATCTTTTAAAAAGCGTATTTAAAAATTTACCGACCACGATTTTTGTGTTTTGCGGAACCGCAAAACACGGAATTCGATGCTCCGTGAATCGGTGTACGTGGCTGGAGCCCTCCCTCCCGCGCTTCGATTCGAAGTTGAGCCCGCTTTCGCACGACGAGCCAAGGGATGCGATTCCAAAGAGCCTTAATGCTACTGATAGAGAAAAGCTGCCCATTCGGTTACCGTTCCGTTTACGAGCTAACTCGGCGAAAATTATCGCTTCCGAAGAGAAATTTTATTTTATAACATTCCGGCGACTGGGCCTCGTGATGATAAAGTTCTTGAGAAAATCGTTGTTCGTCCGGTTCAATTACGCGAGCGTGACATTTTTTATGACACTCGCTCTCGTACAGTAAAGTCGCGGTTCGGTTCCCGTTGCGCGAAATTCAGTGGTGTTCCGGCTTTCGCGATCGAGAGACCTATCGTCGTTCTCACTCGCGCCGTCACTCTCGCGGTAGAGAGACGTTATCCGTGCGCTCTCGCTCCCAGATTCCGGTCGTTTTCGCTCGCATTATGCGTTCGTGTAAAAGTTTCACATCAAGTTACCGAGTGGTTTAATCCACTGGTTCCCGTAAAACACGATAAAATTATAATTTTTTTCCTCATAGTTTTCTCGCCTCGTTAGCTGGTTCGTCTCGTTCTTTTTGTGCGGCAAGCCGCGATCGGTTATGATCCCGGTGTTACCAACAGTAACAGGTTCCGCGTGAATCGTATAAGCTATTCTCCCGGTGAACCCCGATCCCTCTACCATAGCCGACAGCCGTGCATTTCCGCTACCATCCCTCATTGTGAGTGCATCCAGGACATACCGGTGATGATTCCGGTGAAGCGAAATTCTCCGGCGCTCCCGGAAAATTCGAATGCACCAGCCCGGGAAGATGACGGAAAGAATAAAAAAGAAAGCAGAAATATTAAAGCGTAAGCAAACGGCGGAGCTGCACATACAGAGCCATTCAAATTCAACTGAATCCCGAGGATCATCGAAACCAGACCGACCACGAAACCGAAGACTCAACATCGCCATCACCTTCAGGGGAACAGCAACGAGTACAAGTGCAAAAATCCAAGTAACACGATACAAAGCATGCACACGATACCCACACCTGGAAAGCATATCCAAACAAGCGGCGGATATCGAAAAAACTATGGGTTCAATCGGCTAAAAAAATACGCAACCAACTTGCTTACCATAAAAAGCAAGCATTATGGGTTGTACCATAAAAAAACATTTGTCTTATTATTTTCATAAAATTCAGAATTAACAACAAATATTCAGAGAATTTTTTTCGGCAAGAACGCCAGAAATAAGCTTTGAAAAAGCCGAAAAATTCAAAGTTTTATGGCGCTGGCGAAATGCGTCGCTATTAATGATGACGTCACGATGCATGTCCCGTTACGCGCGGTCGCTATGTGACTATGTCTAGCAGTGCCTAACAGTGTTTAATTGTTTTTCGAAGTGCACCAATAGCAGTGAAATCAAAATGCCGAATCAATTACAGGACAATTTTGTGAAAGCGTATTCTCAAAATTTACCAACACTCGACTACTTCACAATTTTTCAATTTGTGAAAAACTGCGTTCGTTTTAATGCCGAAAAAATTCGGAACAGCAAGCTCAGCGCCTAGGTATACGGAATCATTCTTATTTATTCAAACGTGTTGCAAAAGAATAGCGGGGCCATCTAAACCCTTTAATTAGGCAGGCGGCCGACTATTCGTTTTCCATTCTGTCAGAAACGGCGTCCATAACTGGACAACTTTTTAAATATCGCGCCAGCATGAGAACGCGTAGCCACGACGGGAGTTGTGATAGTCACGTGGTCGTGAAGAATGTCGAGTATACTCCGGAACGCACGGGCTGGTGAGTAGACCCCAGAGGAGTCACGCCGACCGGAGTTGAGAAGCATAAGCGGTAGTCGAGGTCCGAACGTGAAGAAGGAGACACATGCTGTTAGAAAAAAGACCCCGCGTGCCGATCCGTACGGTGCCGGGTGTCGGCGGATTAAGCGGAGCGGTAAGAACCACGGTGTGCGAGTATTTGAGTGGAAAGCGGCTGTGTGCGCTCGCTATGATATGAGAACGAACTGTATGATGATCTATACTGCGTGGAACTACCGGGTGTTCCAAAGGTGTAATGCGCGAACTATTTATTGTGCAACTATCGGGTCCCTAACGCTCCCCCCTTGTAGTATACGCTGAAATATTTAACTTGTACTTATATTCTAACCGTAATTAGTAGACAAAAGTATTCTATTCTAAAAGTATTAGTATTCTAACCGTAATTAGTAGATAAATTGAGGCTCATTTTCTTTTAAGCAGCGCAATTGTAGATTCACTTACGTCCAGGTGATACCTTTTAAAAAAGGAGAAAGAGAAAAGACTGGGCGAGGTGGAAAAAATGAACACTTTTATCCAGCCATTTTCGAGAAAAATGTGTTAAAAACTTTTTCGGTTACGTTGATCTTCATCCTCCTATAAATGTTTGACAGATCGTCGTGGGGAAGCTATGGTGACCAAGCCGTCGATCACGTTCGTTTGCCGCGAGTTGGACTTATATGCACTGTGAAGTGTACAATATGTCCCGAGCGTAGAGTACACAGCAATGGATATAATATATAACGTGACACTGCAAATCAATGAAGATGACGCAAAAATTCTGAATGTCCAATATTACAACTGTGCAGCAGCGAGTAGTAAGTTTCTGACAGAGCTGATACATGCTCGACATAGCTATCCAATAGCCAACAGTAAATAATTCTTATTTTTCTGTTTCTTTCACAGGAGGTTGTAAACATTCTATAGCATTTGTTATGTGGCTTCTGCGTAAGAGTGAAATGCCATTAGTCACAGAAAAATAATGTTTTTGGAAAAATCTGTCTTCAGCTACAATCGAAACAACAAAAAAGTTCATCGAGGCAAAATATTTTCAAACAGACATTTGAACCATTCATCATCTTCCTCTGCGTCAAATTTAAATCCTGGCAAACTTTGCTTAGCGAATCTTCTAAAAAAAGCTGAAGAAAGAGCATTAGATAGTCAACTGACAAGACATCATTTCACGATAAATGAGCGAAGTGCGATGACCTTGTGGATTCACCAGATGCTCATCGAATTGGAAAGTCTTAGCCAAAAGTCGGCGAAAGGATTTTTGGATTTTGTGAAGACATTTTTTACACCGGAGTTATCTTCGACAGCGGAGCGATGGACACGCACACAGACTGAATCATTGCTGTGGCACGGGCTGCACTATGCAAGAATCACAACTTCTAAAATATTGGAAGCAGTGCACTATAAAACAGTTGATGGCTTTTTAGTGCGTCAAATGATTGGTGCTAAAACCGTTTTTACTCCACCGGAAATGCAAAGAGAAAAATACTTGGAAAAACAAGTACTGGCTGTCGTTGCGAAGAAGTTGGATGTGAGATGCCGAAGCAGTCGTTTTGTCTTGATACCATCTTCTCCAATCTTGAGTGCTTCGCCAGATGCCATGGGATGCGACTTTGTTATGGAAGTCCAAGTGCCCAGCAAAGGCCACAACAGTTCAGAATTTCATAAAGAGTTGTATGGAAATGGTCCATGAAAAATGTAAAGCGCAGACACAACTGCAAATGATGGCAACTGGATGTAAGAAAGGTTACTTCTGCGTAGCAGATCCTAATTTTGAGGAATCCCAGGAGGTTGCAATAGTTTGCGAGTCTTACGACGAGACATATGTAACTGAACTAATAAGTAAAGCAGGAAGTTTTTGAAAAAATAATATATTTCAAAAACTTTATTGTAATAAAAATATGTTGAGGAAAATAAATTATGATTACACTCATGTGATACAATGTTTGCTTTTTTCGTATGTTTTTATTTCTAAGTTCTTATTATAGGTGATTGTACGTTTATAAGAGCAGCCGCAATGATCAGTATGTTATGTTTGTGTGAAATTAAGGCATCAAAATCAAGTCTCCATCTGTTGCACATATTTTCAAGAATTTTTTTTTTCGTAATAAAATTGATCTCCATATTTTAATGTTTTTATACATAAAAATAGAGTTTTCAAAGTACAAGAAAAAATGTATATATATATATATATATATATATTTATCTTGATAATCTGGGTGACTGAAGTTATCCCTGCTTTCACCTTATCGACAGGAAATCTGGACTTAGGAGCATATGAAAGCAAGAAGTCGAGTATTTTATTATAACAAGTAAAAAAAATGCCCATGAAAAAGTTATTGGTGGTTTCACTATCTACATAATTCTAATTAACCTTGGAATATTTGTGATTTTTTTCAAACAATAGTTTCATTTACATTATTACTTTTTCAACTTAAACTGTTGTATCCCCGGCTCGAGAACCCGGAATAGGTATTTTTGGGATCGTTGGGAAATTAAGAGTTGGAATTCAAGTTCCTTGAATAGAAATATAAGTTTATTACTAGGCTGATGTTATAATAATAAAATGAAGTCTTATATTTGCGGATGTTGTATCCGCAAATTTACACAATACAACGAGACGATCGATCGATCGAGAAAGTGTTTGCGAAACGGCATTTCGGACCGTTTACCATTCTCCATGCGAAGGGGTTACACTTTCGCCAAAATGCAAACGCCAAAAAGGCACTTTACGACACATCCTGACCAAGCATCGGATGGTGTTTGAACTAGGGCAAATTGCGACAATCGGAGTCGACAGTTAAGAGAAGTTATCAGGGAACAGGTAGTCCTAGGTTGGTTTTTGAACGGTTCGGTCCTAAGGTTCGACCGACACACTGTAAATTAAATTATAAGACCAGCCCAATAATAAACTTATATTCCGATGCAATGAACTTGAGATCCAACTCTTAATTTCGCAACGATCCGAAAAATACTTATATTAGTTCTCGAGCCGGGGATTCAACAAAACGCACAAAAGAAATGAAATCACTTTTTATGAAAAAGCTAAGCTAAGTTAGGGCAGGCTGCGGTCAATTGGAACCATTTTGAGAAAATCGGTTAGTGTGACTTCATTTTATACCTTATCTGTTTGGTAATGAGCTTTAATTATAGCCAGATTATCTGGCTATATGATAGCATTATTGATTTTGCTTCTAATATGCCCTGAACTTAGGTAGAAGCTATTTAGAAACTCTTGGAAAACGTTTCATTAGCCCTTATGTCGGGGTCAATCGAAACGGTGCCTGGGGTTAGTTGAAACAAGTGTTTTCAGCTGATTGAACTGATGTTTCTACTCATTCTAGGTACAGTTAATGATGTGTATGGAGTGATAAAGTATGTCTGTGTGAATAAAATACACTTTTAATTAAAATAATCGGTTTTATTGCTTCTCATTCTATTTTTGGTGTCACCGAAGGCACATTGAGGTGCTTCAATATCATTTTATTTATATAGTTTTAATTTACTAAAGATAATCATTCAGATAATAGTTTTTGTTACTAGCGAGGTACTCAATGTGATCAACATAAAGATAAATGAACGTTATATTAATGTTTTATCTCATATTAATTCAACCTAACATTTATAAACTAATCAACAATCACCTGTTGGTCTACAGACAATTCTAATATAAACATTTATCAGCCTCACGAGTGTTTATTTATTAATGACTATCAGTCAGAGCAGAGAACAGTATTTCTTACTACCGAGCTACTCAATAAGATCGACTTATTTAAAAACAACACTATTAAAAGTTTTTATCTAATATTTATCAACTTTTAAGAAATCAACAAAGGCCTATTGGTCCAAATACTCAAATATTAACATTATTTGGATCACAATTATGGCATAAATAAAGCAGATCGCCTGCTGTGCAAACTTCGTGTGCCCACAGCCTGCACCCAGAACATTGCACCCAGCTTTCTCCTGGCCTGCTGTGGCCGTAACTTTCCACGCAAAGTAGACAGAAGTATTGTTTAAATTCATCATCTGTAGAAAACTCTTCATTTTGGCGTTTATTCTTGTTCTTGCTTTTTTCGTAATTTCTTCCCCCGAGGTTCTTTTTTTACTCTCTTAGCCTGTTGTCTGCGGTCTTCCTCTTCACACTCTTTCCCTACCTCTTCGTTTTTCTGGGGTATCGGTGTATATTGTTGGCCTTCTCTTTCTCCTACCCCTATTTAGCGTTTGCATATTTTTATTATTATATACATTTTTTTGCATCTTTATATGCCTTTCTATAATTTTCGAGACCACAGCTTCCGCGGTTCGTAGTTGCGGACGGTTTCTTGGCATCTAAAAAAAACAAGATTTGGAAAACTTACTTGCGAATAAAATGTTTGTTCGGGGTCAATAGAAACACGTTCCAATCGACCTCGAACGGTTTTTTCGACTGCCCCCATACCCGCGCTTCGAATAATTTATCAAATAACAAAGAACCTAAATGTTGTAGGTAGGTGCTGACCACCATAACCTCACTAGGATATTCATAATAACGATAATTGTCAACAACGCTGAAGGAGGAACAACATCAGTTTTGGAGCAATACGCAAAATAATAGTAATAAAAAACTTACTTTTTGTGTCGAATAAGCGATGCACCCACATAAAATGTTTGACGCTCTCGGAGCGGCGGCGTAAACTAAGTGACACGTTCCGATATGCAAAACAGTTCCTTCCCCCCTTGGGGCCCCACCGCTATCAATAACCATCTTCGAGTTATTCAACTTGTTTTATATGGCCCATGTTTCTATCGACCCCAGTCTCCCCTGCTAGAAACGTACACAAAATTTTCAAATCCCCGAAATAGTATTTTTCTCAATATTTTATTTTTTAAAACCATATTACTATTATAATAAAAAGTTCGAATCACGATTATATAAGTGCAACGTATGCATCACGCAAGTACTGTATGTATGTATCACTGGAAATGCTATGCAACAACGTGACGTGCATGGTTAAGAAAAAAAGCTCGGCGAAAGATGACGTTTTTTCAACAACTCGACTATCAGGTTAAGAAAGACATATATTGACGCAATGTATTATGTAACTGCAAACCAAGTTTCTGATTTCGCAAAGTATAAATAAAAAAAATAGCGATGTACCCCTAGACCACACGGCTCTTAAAGTCACATTTTATGTGCATAATTTTAAAAGTTACGTGGAAGTACTCACTTTGTACTCTATCATGAAATCTATTGGGTCGTATACATTTTGGTGTAATAAATAGTTTTGGCAGGCTGAAGATTTTAATTACAGTGCGCCTCACTTGCTGTTAGAACAGGAATACAATTTAAAATAATCAAAGTAGATCAATCGTCGCAAAAGTTACTTATGCAAGCGGTAGGAACGTTTCTGTAAGAGAATTGTGTATCTTCCCGAGCTTTTTTTCTTAACCATGCATGCCAAGTTGTTGCACAGCATTTCCAGTGATACATACATACTGTACTTGTGTGATGCATACGTTGTATTTTTATATAATTGTGATTCGAACGATTTATTATAATAGTAATATGGTTTTTTAAAATAAAATATTGAGAAAAATAGTATTTCTAGGGTTTGACAATTTTGTGTACGTCTCTAGTAATATTGCTTGGCTTTTTCATAAAATGTTATTTCACTTCTTTTGTACGTTTAAATTGAAGAGTAATAATGGAAATAAAACTATTGTTTGAAAAAATCATCAATAGGTCGAAGTTTAATTAGAATTTTGTAGAAAGTGGAACAACCAATCATTTTTTATTACTTAGCATTTTTTTTACTTGTTGAAGTTTTTTAGGGGGATTCAAATCTTCTTGAAATAAATATATATACAGAGCTACTAGTTATTGGTCACGATTCTTTGAAAGAGTTGGACATTTTCCGCTATCACATAACCCAGTAATGTTTTATGCAAAAGTCAACCAATTTCTAGATATTATTTTTATGATTTCTTAGAGGGGGAGGTGGGCATCTTTTAAAACTAAAAAAATAACGGTTGTGTGGAATCAAACTTTTTTATTATTTGGGTTTTTTTTTCACCATATTGCAAATAATAAATAGGGAAATCACCTTAATATACAGGGTGTTTAGTGCATGTACCGACACATTTTATCGGAGGATTGGGGGAGGGGGATCATTTGCTATTTTTTCACCTGTAGACCCTACGTCCTAAGTGTCACGGTAATTGAGATAGGATTTTTTTTTTAATTATCCGAAATTTCACCTCAAATGGTCATAACTTTTTTATTTGTGGTTGAATAGCATGAAAGAACTTTTGTTGTATTCTGCAATGTATGTTTATTATAAATAAATCATTATTTGATACTATTGGTTTCAAGAAAATGATTGTTGAGCTTCCAATCTTAAGAATGTGTAAATGTATGAAAAATGTCGACTCCAAAATTCATTATAAAAAAAAACTTATTCTCTTTATTTTTACCACATAATGAATGATTTCTGACATGTAGCATACCGTTGAAAAGGGTATAAACTACAGAACTGCTTAAAACAAAGTTAAGTTCAAAATAGCTGTTATTTTTTTCAATAATGAATTTGGAAGTTGACATTTTTAAGACTTTGGAAATTCATGGGCAATTTTCTTGAAAACAATTGTATTAAGTAATGATTTATTTATAATAAACATACATTGCAGAATACATCCAAAGTTATTTCGTGCTATTACAACCCCAACCAAAAATGTTAGCACGTTTTAAAGGCGAAATTTCGAGTAAAAAAAATGAAAAAAATATTAATATCTCAAAGGGTGAAAAAAACCTAGCAAATGACCCAAACGATAGTGTCGATCCATGCGCCAAATACCTCGTAGATCTTGGGCCGAACAAAAGTCGACCAATGGTTGAAAACGTGCAGCTATGAACAATTGTCCTCCCACGAACCTGTCGTAAACTTTCTGCTTGTTATAAGCCTCGGCCGAGTCGACATCCTCTCTATTCGTTTTCCTTTGACGCTCTAACCCTACTTGGAGGTTACAGCCGGCAGAAGCCATACATTTAAAGAACCCGACTGTTGACGTTTCTAGCGTGTTATCGTTTGTTTGGAGCAGTGTTGCCCGGGTAATGACGCGAGGAATCGCAGACCGAGTCGACAAACAGTGCACTTCACAGCGTGACTCTGAGCGTTCTCCGGATATCGCTTTCCACAAAAGGACGTATGCAGTAATGCTTACGGTGCGACCGAATAACTTTATTCCTCTACGAAAATCAACAGTTCTGGAACCATTCTGAAGTGTTGAACATTTCTTGTGGTAAAAACGTCGCTCTGAAATTCGGCCGAATATTACGAGATCTCAAGATTGAGTAGACGGATCGAAAAATGACCCAAACAAAATCGATAGGAAAAAATAACATTTAATTGATAAACTGTCATTAAATTTCCGATTCGGCGCCGCGTATTCACTTAATGTCGACTCTAAGGGAAAAAGTCGTCTGATAAAGCCCATCTTACTGTGTGAAGAGTCGCGGCGTGTTCGTCGCCCATGATAGTGGTGCTCATCTCTTTTTATGGCTGTGGTGCTCACATTTTATTTTTATTACTTGGAGTCGAGACGCTGCCGCGTCTCTTGATAAAGTGGAGCTGTGGTTATGACCCCTACTTAAAACGTTCACCCCCGTTAAGAAAAAACAAAATGGCGTACTTTTAAATGTATCGACCGTTTTGTACAACTTAAATTATTTAAAAATAGGATTAAATATTAATGAATATTTATATGCGAGCTTTGAATGCTTCGGAGCTGCGACACTTGGCTGTTCCAATGCGCACTTTCATCGTTTTCGTCAACGGAGGAAAACCTTCATTGAAAGTGCATGCAGTACAATATGCTGCAACCGTAACGACTTTTTTCCCCCAAATGTGTGCTTTCGAGCTAAATGCCAAACACATGGGTTGAAACTTTCGTTGTTGTTTTGAAGGTTCGGTCCCAAACATTGCAGAAAGTCGTCTGAGGAATAGTCTTGAAAAATACTTTTCAAGAAAGGTTCAATGTCTTCATTTAAATCTGGAGGATGCCGAAAATCTGTGACAGGTATGCGCGCGGTACGATCGACACGCCAGTTGCGTCTTTTCAGCCCCCTTTCGATCACTCCGACCTAAAGAACGATCTCTAGCGTATTTCTACAGGTATACAGTATACGAAAC
This sequence comes from Ophion obscuratus, assembly GCA_964007375.1. Lineage (NCBI taxonomy): Eukaryota > Metazoa > Arthropoda > Insecta > Hymenoptera > Ichneumonidae > Ophion > Ophion obscuratus. The sequence continues at coordinate 46,105,869 of OZ023312.1, forward strand.
TGAAGTTTGTAGAAAATCGGAAATGTTCGAAAGCAGACTGATAGTGTTCCCTTAAACTATGATGGATGCAAGCATGTGGAGTCGGCATTTTTAATTCTCTTAACCTTCTAATAATTCGTTCAATATGAATTCGCAGGCTTGCAATCCGTTAGGTCTCTATGACTTGTTCTTTCGTCAATTTAATATTAGCTGCCACGTTTAGAGGTCGATCTGAAAGACAATTTTCCCTACTGAGCAACGACAGAATGTGTTTAAACCTATGGTCAGCCATTACAGAACAGTTTTCTGGCAGCCTTTAAATGAAGCTACTTCGCTTAACTATTAGAGTATTAGAAATCCTGCCCCCGTAACCACTAGATATAAAATTAAAAGTTCTGTCCGGTGTAACAGATATCAAATATTTCAAGGTATTGCATTTCTTATATTCTGACCATGTAATGGCTTGTTTTACAGGACCCGATGGCTTTTCCATTTGACTTTCAAAGCAATCAATAATTGCTTGAACTGTAGTTGGCCGGGAATGAAATTTTATAACATCTGCCTTCCTGATCTGAACTCCCAATCTCTTAAAAGTATCATCGAGACCAATTTTCACGAGAGCCATTTGATTATTGATTTCCTTCAAGAGATGAAGGAAATCAATAATCCAATACCAATCACTGCAAATGCACGTGTAGTCTTTACAATTATTACTAATAAAAAAGTTCGTATTCATAACACTTTTTTCTTTCCCTTCGTGTTGATTAACTGCTTCATTTTCCTCTTCTTCTGAGGTCCGTGGATCTAATTTAATGAACTAGTGGAAGCGAAGAAACTTGTGTCCGTAGAAATTGGGTTCGAGAAACTTCCACTGCTCAAATTTGTTGTTTTCTTTCAACAACTGTAACCTTTCTGTCGGAGAAATCATGGCTGCACTCGTTGAAGTGAATGGTTGGGCATTATCAATATTCGCAGTTTGCGACTGACCATTTTGCGTCAACATTTTATAATTAACTACTTTACTACGGGACTTGGGTTTTATATTTGTCTGCACACCTTTTGAGCAGTGTAGTTTTATACAACCTCCATCGCTCTTTGTTGAACATTGTGCCGTAGGAAATATGTAATGACTCATCGATGTCGAGCATATTGTTTCCGGAATATTCGGCACTTCATTTTTTCCGCTTTTGACAATATTTCGTTCAGTTCGGCTTGATGGCGTTGTTTTTTAGTGGCTGATCGAGGATCTTCATTAGATCGTTTCCGATTCGGTTGGCAATCGATGTAATGCGGCACGTCGATAGCCTTCAGCTTGATAGGACCTCCCATCAAGGAAAATTGAATATAATTTTCCATGTCCTCTTTGAGATCGAAATGATATTAGCAACGTAAAAAGTTTGATTTTGATGACATGCCCAGACGCCGAGCCATGCTGAACCCATTTTTTCTGCATTCCATCGCTTGGCACACAAAAAATTATTTTGTGATAAATAATAGTGATAACTCTTGTATACTTTCGACATTTTATTTCGCAAACTCAAATCGTAAACTTGGACTGCACATAACCGCTTAGCGTGGGTTATACGGTTACAGTGATGCTCTCCACACGCATCGTGACATCGCGCAACGGTTGAGGCGGGCTCGGGTATTTGCGGAGCGCTCCTACGGCCAGGGCCCCCTCTCCTACCCAATTTTCAAAGGGCTATAACTTCGAAAATAATGGAGGGAAAAAACATCAGATTATCGTGTACGCAGATGCTATATAATTTTTTTTTCATCAAATGATGATACAACCCAATTCAGCGTTTCAACGAATCAAATAATCAGAACGATAACAAATCCGGTAACTCAACAAAATTTTGCAATTGCAAAAAACAAACCCTACAACAAACGAATGCTACCTTTTGGCAAAATACGATCAATAGAAAGAAAGCGAAAATTTCAAGGAGTGCTTCCTCATGACCATGAGGCAAATACTACAGGTTAGTGCGTCTGCAGGTAAATTAAAAAAATCGGACGATACAAGTTTCGATGTACAGGTCGATTCAACGGCAGGATACAGTTTTTTCTTGTTTTTATTCTACGTTACAACAGTATGTAAAGTGTAAAGTTCGTGATAAAGATGTTTCATTTACGAAATACGGATAGCGAGGACTTGGTGAACTTTGTGGCACTTGCTATTGCGAAGAAAAGTATATCAACTCATGTCCGTTAATCTCAACTGGGTACGAAATCAATCGTCGTCTAGTGTGTGTTATGCGTTTGATTGGTGTTGGATTGAATCGCATCAACACGTTCTGTGGCCTCATGGAACTAGGACATGCAATCAATTCGACTGTTTATTATCAAATTCTCAATTCGATCTCCATCGCGGTGCAAAGTGTGCTCGATCTAGTGAGGTGCAGATCTGTTAAAGAAGAAAAACTCTTGAATGCTCAACACGGAGAACCCGAAGACGGTTTAACTGTTTCAGGTGACGGCTCCTGGCAGAAAAGAAGATTTTCTTCTCTTATTAGCATTATCTTGTTAATCTACAAACCCAATGAAAAATATTGCAAAAGCTGTGATTTGGAAAAAGGAACAGAGCACACGGTTGAATATGAAGTGTGGTATGAGGAGCGAATCTGTAGTGCCAACAAATCTGTAGTGCTAACTACACAGGTAGTGTTGGAAAAATTGATGTCGACGGTATATATGAAATGCCTTTGCGATCCCTCGAGAGATTTGCTGTGCGTTATGGTTTTTACATTGGCGACGGGGATGGTAAAACTCTAAAAATGTTGCTCAATACAACACTGTATGGCGATGACTTTATTGTCAAAAAGTTGAAGTGCGTATTACACGTTGCGAAAAGAACTTTGAAGCATGCTAAGGACGCCAAGAAAACTCTTACACAGGCGAGAAATCTGCAAAGGAAGACGAGAAAGAACGTCCGGCAAAAAAAAGTGAGCCAAGAAAGTTGTAGTAAAGAAGGAAAAAGTCGTCGTAAAAAAAGTTTCTGTCGTTAAAACTCATGATTTAACGGTAAAATTAATGAAAGAATTGTCAAGCAACTATGGATAAACAATTCGAAGACAATTCGAAGACAATTCTGTGGAAGATATGCGCAAGGAGATTTGGGCAGGATACTATCACAAAATTTCAACTGAGAGAAATCCACGGCATTCATATTGTTCGGACTCTTGGTGTAAATATAAGAAAGCCGTGAAAGATAACACAGTTGAAACTTTCAAACATCCTCTTGCTCTCGCTAAAGATGTTGAAGAAATTTTGAAGCCGATCTACGAAGATTTGACTACGGAAGAATTACTTGAACGATGCCTCGGAGGAAAAAATTAAAAGAACAACGAGAGTTTCAATAACTGCGTGTAAGTAATGGCACCTAAACACATCTTCAGTCGAAAAAACATTGTTGAAATTGCTTGCCAAACAACTGCTTCCATTTTCAACGAAGGTTTACAACCGATTTGAATATTTTGAAGGTGATGGGCGTCAAACTCGGTGCGACCGCCGCACAGTACGTCGCTAAACGTGATGGTGAGTGTATATGCGTCGCGAACCGCCGCAGCTTCGGTGCCTCAAAGGAAGCCAGAACAAAACGTAGAGACGCGATTTTAGATGAAACTGAACACTATGAAGAAGTAGAAGGCATACTCTATGGTGCAGGCATCACTGATCAACCGCTGGTAAGATTTTTTTACGATTTTTCACGAACAAAAACTTTAAACGCGTTTTTCTCGAAACAACGTTTTTCGACGGCTTGTTGATAACATTTTCGAAACTACTGAACCGATCCTTATGAAATTTTAACCACATATTCTTTACAATTATAGCTATAGCGCCTATCCAGGATTTTAACATTTTGAGATATTCACTTTTTTTTTGCCAATACGGTGAGAAATCGTTTTTTTTTTGTTTTTTTTCGACAAATATCCGCCATTTTGTTATTTTTGCGTACATAAAAAATCATATTTATGATATGCGCTATAGCCATTAACATACTGATTGTAAAACCATTCAATTTTATGTTTCAGATTATCCATCTCCGAGATTTCATCAACAGCGCAGACCTACAATTTTTTTGCACTTTCTTCAAGTACCATTTTTGTGATTAAATAGTGACTTAAATAAATAATTTTGTAAAAATATATTTCGAAAGTGTATTTATTAAGTGTAACAACTTTTATATCAATATCTATAATATAAACCTATCAAAAAAATCATGAAAGTAGCCTTTTAGCGTTTAGAGTGAGAAGGCGCCTTAATACGGCAATTCACGACTAGTCCCTAACATTCAATCTTGTGCCGGATAACATCCCTGTAGAATTCATCTGAGATGCAGTAGAAGTAAAAGTAGAGTAGACTGGGAAAGGCGATACATACGAGTCAACAACGTCGACGTCCCATTGACAAACACATAAACGTTTTTCTGAGAGCTAGGCAGAAAACCATCATGTTCATTCGAGTCGAAAACCCACCATAGACAGGTTACGCACCCCGTATGCCCTTTCGAGATGCCATCTTTGCGGGCGAAGCCGGGGTTAAAAATACCAATGGCAAAGTATACCTGTACTCTATCAATACCTTGAAAAAGGACGTCAGAGTAGAGGTTCCCGTAATTTCACTCTATCCTTTCGATATAAGTACAAACAAGAATGATCAAGAGAATGACGATCCCGCGAATACACAAACCCAGGAGCAAAAAAACCGTCGGACGCGAAAAAAATGTACCAACGGACTAACAAGTCTTTTGCGGCTTAATCACCTTAATGACGAAGAGCGTAATGCGATATCTACATTTGTAGAAAAATACGTAGAACTGTTACATCTACCTGGAGAAACCCTCCGATCATCAAACGAATGCAAATACCTAATTCCCTCTGTAGACGATCGACTGGTCAATAGAAGGTAATACAGACATCCACTGTTCCAAAGTCTGGAAATAGAGAAAGAAATCAATGATCGATTAGAATTGAGTATCATCGAATTCTAAATGTCACCATATGATTGACCAGTATGGATAGTTCCGAAACATCCAGACTCAAAGGTCAATAAACGATGGAGACTCGTAACGGACTTCAGAAAAGTAAACGATGTGTGACAGCCATTGACTATCGATGGGAGCGACAATCGATTGCTAGTAGAGAAGGGGGAGAATTAAGCATGGAAGGGGGCAAAGAGCGCCGAGTAATCGAGAGAGACGGGAGACTCTTCCTTCTACCACGGGACGCCTAACCGTGAGGCTGGACACCTCGACTCTGAGGTAGACCGCGATATCTGGTGAGAGGGGACTGCGAAAACCGCCTTACCGCCCTGCCCTTATGGGCCATTTATGAGTACCTTATTAAAACCGCGATAATTAGTAAAGTACGCGATTTCACGTTATTCGGACTTTGAAACCTGGCATCCATTTTATCCTTCCCCTGCACCTTATCCTCCTAGCCTTTATCTACGCCCGACCGCGCGGAAAACTACACTGCCGGTGAAAGAGCCTATAACATTTCCAGAAGTAGGATACATTCAGTGCTTGCGGATTGAGAGCTTGGATGGCCAGTGGGCAAGAGTTCGATCTTCACTACGAATCCGCGTTGGGCGAGATCATGGCCTCCGAAGGACTGCGTGCTTCGGGTACAAATACTGGAAACCTCGTAGACGAAGAGATCGCGCATATGCGCGACCATCTCACCCGCATGGACGGGAACGGCCAGCGGCTGCACGAGTCGCTGGGTCGGAGCGCGCGAGAGGGCGACGCCCTCTCGCGGGATGGGTGTGATGTCGGAGCGCGTGTCTATATCGAAAACGTCGCATCGATGTAACGGATTCACCGGACGGGTACGCTCTGGAGACGGCGCGGATGCACCTTAAAGGCGGAGTACGGGGTCGGCACAGGACATGAGCATCGACGCTACAATCCTGGTCGCTTTTCTGTGCCGCCTTCCGGCAGACATTTTGTGCAGCCGAGAGTACTACAATGAAGTGTCGCCAAATGTGCCAGCGGACCCAAGGTAAGAATGAATCTCTTAGGCAATATTTTCATTCCAAAACGCGGCTATGCCTGAAGGGGGGGCTGAAAGACGTGAACGGGCAGATCCTGAACGGGTCGTGGTCGCGCGAGCTGTGCGTATCCTTACTTGCGAGGCCACACTTAGACGCTTAGGCGACATCCTCCATGACCTAATCGCGAACGATCGGGCATTAAGTGCGCGGTCGGAGAGGTTCTTGGCGGCGTGAGGCATCTCCGGTCGAGGAAACTGGCGAACGCGCGTGGTCGGTCTCCGAACGACCCAGGACGTCGAGCTTACCCTCCCGTAACGCTGCAGGTGCGCCAAGGTGCTATTACTGTAACGGCTATGGACACCTGGCGCGAGATCACGTCGAGCCGTAGAAGATCGAGTCTTGCCAACAGTGCGGGAAGAGTGGTCACATTCTGGGGAACTGCGCTGCTCCGATCAATGTGGCCCACGTGCACTGTCTAGCCGAGGACGGACCGATGGCTGCTGTGGACAAATACGTTAAAATAGTAAAAATTGCGAACAGTGAGGTGCGAGCGCGAGTGCTCGCGGACGGACATACGTTATTACGAATAGTGACCGAGCTTAAACCGTTCGAACCGGCGGACGGGCGTGTGACATCCCTGGGGATGGTACAGGCCGAAGTGACGGTGGACGGAGTGCTGGTGACGGGCATTTTATTGCGGGTAGTGCCGAACGACACCCAGCAGTAAATGCAATAATAGGACGGTCGTACACCGAGAGGCTGTACATAGAGTACATGAAGAGCGGTAACGAACTGCGCTTCCGCTACAAGGAGGATGCGATGCATCTAATGAGCGGCGCTAACAGCGAGAATGCTGGAACAACATTGGAGCCGAGGACCGCGACGGATGTGCAACCAGCGGTGATCCACCTCATCGATGTGGTCTCCGTGGGAACGCGGCCCTGGGGACCGAAGGCCCATCGTGCGAGAGGACCAGGTCGTCGGCAGTAATCAACCAAAGAAGGTGATATGCGAGCTGGTAGAAACGTTGGACATATACCGCAACTGCGTAGCGCTATCCATCAAGGAGCTCGCCACGGCAAGGGAATTGGAGATGGACACCCACAAGACACCGGGTGCCAGACCGGTGAGCTCGAGACCCTACCGAGCGAGTGAACGGGAGCGAGCCGAGATGCGACGGATCCTTGCCGAGTGGCGACGTAACGGCATCGTGAGGGATACGGTATCGCCGTATGCCAGTCCAGTGTCGTTGGTGACGAAAAAAAAACGGATTGGCACGGATGGTGGTCGATTTCCGAAAACTGAACAAGCAAACGGAGAAGGTGCATTTTCCGTTGCCGAGCCTCGATGATCATCTGGCCTTGATCGGGCAAAGTACTCTGTTCACCACCTTGGACCTTGCGCATGGGTACCTGCAGATATCCTTGACCGTGAAGGCGATGCCGCAGACAGCGATCATCGCGTCCGACGAGACCGCCGAGTTTATCCGGATGGTCTTCGGGCTGATGAACCGCCTCGCATACTTCTCGAAAGCCATGCGGCAGTGGGGCACTATCCGATAATGTCATGCTCTATTATTTAGACGACTTTTTTATTCCAAGTCAAAATTGACAAGATCTCCGGAGCCGCCTCGAAAAAGCGCTGCCGGCGTTGCGAGGCGCGGGATTCACGATTAATCTCAATAAATGCCGATTCCTTCAGGAGAAGGTGACGTACCTCGGGTAGGAGATCGGCCGGCAGGGGTTCGAGCCTCGGTTCAGCAAGGTGGCTGCCATAACGGATTACCCACCACCGAGGAACGCCACTGAACTCCGACGGTTCCAGGGGATAGCGGGGTTCTTTCGGCGATTTATGCCGTGCTTCGCGTACGAAGCAGCTCCATGGCACGCCGTGTTGCGAAAGGCGACATCCTACCAATGGGCGAAAGACCAACAGCAAGCGGTTCAGTAGCTAAAGGACCGGTACTGCGACCATTCGAGTCGACTAGGGAGACTAAATTGCACACTGACGCCAGTGCAGACGGGCTGAGAGCCCGCCTGCTCCAGAAAGATGACGAAGGACGGTGGCGCTTCACGTACGCCATCAGCCAGCGCACGAGTAACCCGGAACGTCACTACCATTCCAGCAAGCTGGAGCTAATGGCCATCATGTGGGCGGCCAGAAGACTGCGGCCATTATTATTAAAAGTTCCCTTTACCATCATCACAGATTGCTAGGCACTGGTACACATCAGCACGACGCGGTCGATCAACCCGTAAATCGTGAGGTGGGTGGACGCCCTCAGCGAGTTCGACTCGCTGAGGGCGTCGACGGCCGAGGCTAGCACGCTAACCACTACACCAGCACACCGGGTTGCTCGAGAAAGATAGAAATAATTAGATTTCACAATCCAGTACGAGCCGGAAAGAGTGAACCCTTTCCACTCGAGGGGTGACTCTCGCTCTCCGCTTACTATCCGAGCGAAAAGGGCCTCAAATGCCAAAGCTTAAGAGGTTACCCCTACTTGCAATATTGAAAAAATCGATTTTTTTTATTGCATTTTTTTGAAGTATAAGTATCTGAGAATATGTCCTGAAAATTTAAAGTGGATCCGAACAAAATTGACTGAGATATGAGCATTGAAAGAGAAGAATCCGTTGTATAAACGACCGGAAATTGAAACTTTAAACGCGTTTTTCTCAAAATGGCATTTCTGAAGTCGGCGACCAAGATTACGCGAACACTTAATGAACCGATTAATGAACCGATCTTCTTGAGATTTTGCAGGCTTATTTAATACATAAAAATGTAGTCTTTAATCGTTCGATTTTTTTTACGTTAAAATCGAACCATTAACTTTGACTATCCGCCATTTTGTGAAAAATGAATATTTTTGAAAATCCTTCGATTAAAGACTAGTTTATACTTATATTTGACTAAATCCATCCGCATTTTTTTTCAGATGATCCACTTCGCCGCAATGTTGGTCACCGCAAACCATGTATATAAAAACATTATTTCATTGACGGCCATTCGCCACTAAACAATGTAATATTTTTCAATAAAAAAATTACTGCAAGTTCTTCAAGATGTGTTCTTTAAGATGGTATATTGATCGATTAAAAAAGTTTTGTAGTTTTCTTTAAAAAAATTCATGAAGAAGGCCTTTTTTTGCGCTACAAGTGGGGGTAACGCCATAATACAAATGCCGATGCACTCTCTCTGATAAGTATCCCTATCAAATTTAAATGGCGTACTAGTGAAACCCCATACGAAGGAAAAATCTTACACCCAAATCTACGCATTGCGAGAACATATTCGCCATCAGGTCTAAGCGCCAATAATAAGAATCTTAAAAAATAAAAAACCAATTCGGAAAGGGACACCATGAATGTTTCCTCACTCAATCCATCAATATACATTTCCCGAGCAACCGAATTCATGTAAACGGCAATTCTGAGAGAAACGTACGCGAATCCCGTTGCAGAGCGATCAGAAGGAGTTCAAAATCAAACAATCGTTACTCCTCAGGTAAGTAACCTTACAGGTACGGCATTTCTCAGAAAAAAGGTACATAAGCCCACTTGCCAAATGATCAAATCTAACTCACGGTGACCGGCCTCATCAACCGGTCATAAAGGACCTCAACAAAAAGAGGCCACGTAATAAATCAAATTCTTCGGAGCATTGAGAATCAAACTCTTTCATGCATCAAAAATCAAATCTTCCAAAACATCAAAAAACAGACTCTCCAGAGCATCGATGTTAAATTCTACAAAGTACCAAACATCAAATTTCTCAGAACATCAAGAACCGAATTCTTAGGAAAATCGACAACTGTATAATCAGAATGTTGAAGGGCAAAACGAAAAGTACTAGTAAACTAAAAAGCCACACACGTCAGCATCTCCTCTTATTCAACCCTCCGAAATTCCAATTCTCATCGTCATTGGAAGACGGCGAGGATACCACTATTCGGATACAACTAGTCGGACGATAGCAGCCTAAGCAACGTTGCCATAAAATCCGAAAATCGCGCTCTCTACATCACCCACTGGACGTACAAAAAAAACACCACCAAACCTCTATTCGTCCAGATAGTCATGGAAGCATTAGCAAAGGAGCCCTCGGACGCAGTGAATTATGTTCCCTTAAGGAAAAAAATTCAGACAATCACACCACCGAACTTATGGACGAAGGCTTTTCAAACGAAGAAAGAAAATCGAAAGATGAAACTCATAAAAGTCAAGTCACGAGACCCGCAACACCAACGTGGCACGACGCACACGCAGTGTAACAAACACCACCAAAACAAGCGATCCAATTCTTAAAAAAATTCTTCTGCCGTCCTGACGCAAGTGACCATGCACACGACAGTGCCCCACGTGCACAAATAGCGAAAGGGAAAAAGGCCACTCAGAAGTAACCCATAAACAAAAAAATTAGGAAAATCCCCTGGCCAAGAACAACCCCGGTACACTCGTCCAAACGTCGCAAATGCCAAGAGCTCTGAAAACGAATCTTCACACCAGCGAGGAAAGGTCTCCTCCCTGATATCAGTAAATAATTCTCTCGTATGATAAAAACAGAAACGACAATAGTAGAACGAAACCAGCTGATGACGAGCCAATAAACAACAATGAATACCAACCAGAAATCACCGACGCCATCGAAACAAGAGAAAACCTCGAAATGCCCAAAAATAACTACATTTATTGCATTCCTACCGACGGTACAGTTTTGTAGGAAATCGGCAAACCACTTATCGAGGTGGGCCTGCTAAAATAGGTATCCCCAACTCATACCTTCAAAATCGGAAAAGTCCGTATATAGGGAACACGAAAAAAAAACGAGTCTTTGCTCTAGTAACATAAAAATTGTATAAGAAATATTGTATAAGTAAGATAAGAATTGCATATCACCCTTAAGGGGGAGTTGTACCCTATCGTCGTCGGTATGACAGATCAGTATAGTAGATACCCACGGATTTCCTAATCCTAAAGGGATCTTCAGAATTTTACGAAATTTGACGAGACAATGTCAAATTGATAGACGAACGGATGACTTCTCATCTAATTTTTTGAATCGAAGGGAAAAAAGTAGACCGTATTATCATATTGAAGCCATGATGGCAATTATATAAAATAAAAATGTTCGCTAATGTCACGACTTGGAGTGAAGAAGAGCTGCGTAGCCATATACAAACACACATTTTGGCACCTTGATTATTTGATTCCATCACATATTTTAGAAACTCCGTGCGTATCTACAATCAGTAGGTAATCGTTTACGATTTCGAGAAAATCTCATTCGCCGTCTCTTCAAATCTCACTCATCTCTTGTCGACGCATTCTGCAGACGATGTACATCGATGCGGCTTGAAGTCAGTGAGCCGAGGAACGGACAGCTGAGACTGGACCGTGTGCAAATAAAATGTGTTAAATGATTTTTAAAGGTTAAAAGGGTTTTTGTGTCATATTAAGACTGACGGGATTGCGGATGGTTTCATCATGGAAGTCATCTAGGTGGCGTATTCATCGAGCGACGGTAACGTTAGGTACTTACATCGCATAAACATTTTTTTCTAACAACGAATTTCTCCAATCTTTGCATGCGTTTAACCGCATGCAATAAGATACGTTAGAAAAATATAATTGAAAGTCGAAATAAACAAATCATTGCTTCCGTTACTTATAGTTCTTCGCATGGACAGTATTGCGGGAACAGCAAAAGGTGAGATTTCCCAATTATTATGTATATGCGAACAAAGTTTGTTTGGTCTATGCAGTCTCGAAAGTTTTTTGCGGCACAAAAGTATTTGTTTAGAGCTTGCATCTCTTGCAAAGTGCCGAGAGCACATTGCAAAGTGCAGTTTTCGCACTCAACATACACAGAGTAATAAGTGCTGACGTGAGATAATCCATTGATCTTTGTGACACAAAATATAATTTTTTAAATTAATTATGACTATTTATAGACCAACTGAAGCCCATTTATTCGAATTGTTCTATAATGCATCCGCGATATTTGGATCTAGAAGATAGAGAGTTATGAAGTGATTAAAATGCTTTGAAGAAAAATCGATCGGGAGACCGTCAGAGGAGGAGACTGGAACCTGACGAGAAAATTTTGTCAAGTACGATTTAATTGTATGTACTTATATCTTCCATTTATTTATTTCTATTAGTATAGAGTCTTCTTTTTGCAAATTGAGGTCGTAAATCTCAAAAAGCTGTGCAAAAACGATTGAATAATTTTCACAGTCTGGACCGACCGAAAAAATATAGGCATTTAAGAAGAATTCATTTTCGTTGCATTCGAACAGTGCTAACGTCTACGTCATCGAGTTGTTATACACTAATCACAGAAATTACGAGAATATAACAATTACCGACATTTTTCAGCGATTTTCAAAGTGTTCTATCCCTGCGAAAAATGAGGTGTAGGAGAAAATTCAAAACAGCATTTTGAAGCTTAGAACCTCTCGTTTTCAAACTTTCACTTACAAAATTATTCGTTTCTTTGTTATTAATAAATAGGGAAAATGTACATTTTTTTAGGTCTCCCGACGGAAAAATTTGTTTTATTAATGACGCAATCAAACCTATTTTCCTTGAATCACCTTCATTTGAGCTTGCAAACAGTCTGTACGATGATTTAGTGCAAATTTATGGGCTATCAAAGCCAAAATGGAACTTTTGACTTTAATAATCAAATCTCATCAACCAATCATCGTACATGAATTTGAAGGTCTGTTCCGGTAACGTAATGTATGGTCTTCGAGGTAAAAAATCAATTTTTAATCACTCTTCTTCTGCGAGATATGTACGTAAAAAACGTTAAAAAATGGCATTTGTTCCTTTGAATGCAAAAGTTACGATATTTTTTATTACTATCGTGATTATGATGTTTAGGCATTTTTCACATGTTCATAGTCTACTTTTTGTGGATACTATCATACTATTTGTATAATAAGCGTGGAGTGGCTCTGATTTTTTCCCCTCTGGCCCAGATGATGAGGGTTTGGAATTTAGTAAAAAAAACTTGAGGAAAAGTCATTTTTGTTTGAGATAACGATTATTCCGCTTAATAATAAAACTATTATTTGTCGACATTTACGGGTATTTTTGTTCATGTAAAAGGAGAATTTCTATCAGCAAAAAACATCTCAACTTTTTAGCAATAAACCATTTTTCTTATGCGTACTTGTATTTGTATATCACTTTTTCATTGAAAAATAACGAATATACCATCCGAAAGTAAAATAGTTCATATTTAAATGTGTATTTTTTCGTGATAAATTAACTGGTTGTTGAAGGATCGCTGTATTTCCAATACTTTTTTCAATGCGAACTTTATCTTCTTCTAAATTGGCATGTTGTGAATTTTTTGGTGTAAACATGGATAAAAAAATGTTTGTGTTAATTTCTATAGAAAACATTTAGAGTACTAATGTGACGGTCGAGCGAATGGTTTAAAGGATGCGCGAGGTTTCACTGATTAGGGTCGAAATGATTACGAGGACGATTGTAGTTAAGATGTTATATGTTTATTAGCGAGTACTAATGGTTGAGGGAGTGCACGTTGTTACAGTTGGAGACTTGGAAATGGACTAATTGCTTTTGGTCCAGCGGAAGGAAGCGTGGTTAAGCGGTGGGCCTAAGAAAGGTGGAGGGGATGCCACGCGCGAGTGTAACGAAGCACGTGAGTTCAGGAACACTGGGACTCAGAGAAAAGAGGATTGCTAATGAGGATTTCTAGGAAGAAAGACGAGGTTTAGATGAGCGTTGAGGTTTATCTGTGGGAAACGGTTAATAGCGATAGAAGTGTCGGATGTTGGCGTGAGACTGGGTTTGGAAATTGGAGTCGTGTGGAACCGTGACACTAAAAAGTAATGTTTTCATTTGGAAAGCTTAAATATATCAACATCCGAAATTAACGGAAAATAAACTTCGTATTGAAAAAAAAATTGGAATACCGGAGGTTATTAAAATTTTAAAATACAGTTCATTTTTCAAACAAAAGATAGTCGAACAATGCATTTTTTTACTCTCAGAGGGTATATTAGTTATTTTCCAATGAGAAATTCACTTCCCATTCGAATGAGAACTGAAAAATGAAAAATTTCTGATAAAATAAATTAATCAACAAAATTTGGAATAAAATGGAATGTTTTTTTTCTTTCTCCAAATTGCCACTTTGCATATACGAAAGTACCGGCAAATCGCGAAAAACTAATTTATTTCACCTAATAAACGAATGAATCAGGGTTAAAAAAAGTAATAAATTGTCTAACTTGTTTTAATTCTAAAATTGTATCATGCAGGCCGCGGAAAAAAATCGGATCTATTCAACGTTTAGCATACTATTTGAGGACACTATGAACTGGGAAAATGCTTTAACATAATGGTCGCTCCAGGTATCTGCATATCATATTTTCTGAGACGTATAGAAAGTACCGCACTTCGCAATCACAATCATGATCGAGAATAAATGCAAAAAATATTGTTTAAGCAATTAGTTTGGCGTAATTTTTACCGTTGTTTTTTACAGCACGTAAGCAGTATTTGCTGAGAGGTAGAGAAAATACCGTATCAACCGATCACACATGTGATAGAGAATAAATGCAAAAATAATTGTTTAAACTATTATTTTTGCATCTATTTTACGATTGGATTCTGCAGTGCGTGCTCGGCACTCATTTGATAAGAGGTATAAAAAGTACCGCACCTACCGATCACAGTCATGATCGAAAATAAATGCACAAATGATTGTTTAAACAATTATTCTAGCGTAATTTTGACCCTTGGTTTTTGCAGCGCCTAAGTAGCAATCATATTTGCTGAGAGGTATAAAATGTACTGTATCTAGCGATCACACCCGTGATCGAGGATGAACGCAAAAATAATTTTGTCAACAATTATTTTTGCGCAATTTTTACCGTTGGTTCTTGCAGCGCGTAAGCAGCAATCATATTTACTGAGAGGTATAGAAAGTACCGTATTTACCAATCATACCCGTGATCGAGAATAAATGCAAAAATAATTTTGAGAACAATTCTTTTTGCTTAATTTTTACCGTTAGTTTTTGGAGCGCGTAAACAGCGACCCTATTTTCTGAGAGGTATAGAAAGTATCGTACGTACCAATCACAACCGTTGTCGAGAATGAATGCAAACATTATTTTTTAACAACTCTTTTTCCGCAATTTTTACCGTTTATTTTTGCAATGCGTAAGCAGCAATCATTATTTGATCAGAGGTATAGGAAGTACCGTACCTACCGACCACAATCATGATCGAGAATAAATGCAAAAATAGTTGATTAAACAATTATTTTGCATTCTTTTTACCGCTGTGGTTTGCAGTGTGTTATCACCAGCCATATTGGGTGAGAGAAGCGACATCTCTCGCATCTACCGAACACAAACGTGGCGAGAAAAAACGATACGCATTAGAACCAATAAATATTTCAACATTTTTATTAAAATGTCTTAGGCTTATTTTACCGCGGTTTTTTTTGCAGCACGTCGCCTACATTATCTTTGCTGCGGCATTCGATTTTTCTCGGAACGCCGGACAATGAATATTTAAAAATTATTGTCATTTGTTGAAATAATCAATTTTGAACAATTATTTCGCTGCAGAAAGGCGCGAGCCGCTAGCAAGAACTGTTGCTGCGAAATTGAGAATCTCTATGATCTCGAATTTCGTGCGAAGTCGGCGTTAAGAAAGAAATCGAAATTCTCTGTCGACGCTGACAATGGGTCAGCATGTGGGTATATACATGCATATACCCACACGAAGTGTGCACTCGCTGTGGAGGGACAGCATACGAGAAGAAAACAATCATCAACCGCGTGCGTCCGACGTGGCGAATGCACACTGCCACACACGCGGTGCGTCGAGGCATAACAATGTATGCCTTGACGCGAGAAGGCGCGCGACCCCGTCATGACGCGTCGCATCGTGCGTTCGGTACGAACACGCATTCGTGACAAACGCGCGCTATGACATCTAGCGGTAGGTAGCAGTAGCTCAAGCCGGCTCCGTCCTACCACCTCGAGTCGGGCTGTGTTGAAGTTTTGCTTTGGGTACCATTCCCTCTTAATAAGAGGAAGTATTGCTAAAACTCTCAGAGATCTCCAAACAACAATAGAAGAATTGAACGTCGTCAGCAGCATTTTCTCAGAAACGCAGTAACCTCAACGACTTAGCGGGGGCAAAAATTAAAAAAAATCATACAAACATTTTTTTCCGACACCGAAATCCAAACACAAATCTGCGGCGATGAAATTACTATCCCACCCGAGAAAGACAGGCACGAGGCCATGAAAAAATGTAACCCATCTGCAATAGCAGGTCATAAAGGTGTAACCGAAACATACCATAGAATCCGACAACAATATTTTTGGGTTTCTCTAGGAAAACAAGTAGAATATTACATTCGGTAATGCGCTAGTTGCCAGACTAAAAATTGTATTCGAATTAGAACCAAACAGCCCATAATAATCGCAGATACCCTAATCGAAATCGTTTAAAAAAGATTGCCACGAATATAGTCAGACCGATAAGCCCTGAATCTGAACTTGGTCACCGCTTCATACTCACTATCCAAGACAAGCTATCGAAATGTTAATATGCAATTCCTCTGAAAGCGCGACCGCTCAGCAAATCGCATGCGCACTAGTTACGAAATTCATATGCTTATTTGGATGTTCTAACGTAACATTAACGGACCAAGGTGCAGCCTTTAACGGGCGGGTAAAGAAAAAATTAACGAAGATCCTGAAAACGCAGCAAATTAAAATGACAGCATTCCATCCACAATCGAAGGGATAGCTCGAACGAAGTCACCAAGTACTCGTAGATTACCTAAAACATTATGTCAACAGAAAAGATTGGCATACGTGGCTACGGCTGGTAACTTTCGCATACAACACAAGCGCATACGCGAAGGTACGAAATAGACACCGTTCCAGGTAATCCTAGGCAGAGTAGCACGAATACCCTAGTAATGTTCATAACTGGAGGTAATCTTAACATACTACGAACACGTGAGAAATCTCTGGCACAGTTTACGAGAAGTTAAAAAATGAGCTCACTCATAACGTCGAAGATGCCAAATGAAAATCTAAAAATTATTGCGATAGAAAAGTAATTTCCGTAACTTGAAAAATCGGATATCAAGAGACGCGGGAGCGTCTTGACGCCAAGTAATTAAAAAACATCGATACCACTGAGCACCATTGACAAACACGCCGTGACTATACAGTTAGATGGGCTTCAGTAGACGACTTTTTAACGTTGAATTGATATTACGCAAAAACGCGGCGACGAATCGAAAAATCTAATGACATTTTACCAATGGAATATGACTTTTTCCTATCGATTTTGTTTGCGTCATTTTTCGGCCCGTCTACACAATCTTGAGATTCATAAAATTCGTCCAAATTTCCGAACGACTTTTCGAACACGAAAATTATTCCACCCTGGTCGATTTGTTGAGTCGAATAAAGTCATTCGGTCGTATCATAAACATACTACATACGAGTAAGAGATACGCGACTAGGGGAATAGGGACGGGGGAGTACAGTGTGCGGAGAACGGGGGGGGGGGGGGCGTAAAGGGGAAGAGTTACATCAGCGTTTCGAGCGAGAAACGAGATTAATGTAACGCTACGTCACAATGAATTATGCGACGGTTTCGCATTAATTCCGACTCCTTTCCTCGATTAATTCGACGTGTCGATCTGAGGTTCCAGAGGATCGGGTCGCTGTGCTCGAACGGGGGCTGGAAATAATTTGGGTACTCAAAATAACGTTTAACAACATTTATTTATTTTTATTAGCATGAAAAGCTCAAAAAATATAAATATAACGCTTACTTTGTTCTTAATATTAGGAAACGCTCAATTTAATCATAACTCCTTCAATAATTAACTTCTCGGTGTGGATTCTTATTTCTATGCCGTGAAATTCTCCTATTTTATAGAGCCTCTGCTCCTATAACAATACTCGCTGCTCATCAATTTGTTTATATTCCAGAAATCATTGCTCGCATCAAATACATTCGCAGGACACTTCATTCTCGCTCCGACGCGAGGGTACCGCAGTAAACGGTGTACCGATTGTACGCTCGCACTGTATCGATCGCTCCGCAAATTGTCTTTCCCTAGTGACTGTAAGCTAGCGCGTTGTCGATCGTTTGCCTGTGATCGCTTCCCCTACTCCCAGCGTGAGACCTACGCGTCTCGCCTCTCTCTCTTTCTCACGAATGGTCGCGAGGTCGAACTCTCCGATTTCGATGAAATATGGCATGTTTGTAGAATGGTTAAAAATAGACGACACGTATTTTTTTTATATTTGCGGGACCAGATTTTTAAGGGGTGAAATTCACCCTCGAAAATAGGGGTGTTTTTCCGTCGATAATGTTTTAACGGTACGAGATATGAAAAAATGTTAAATTGCAACAACTTTTATTTTTTGCGTGTACTATAAATTAGAGCTGAGAACAATGCAGATAACAATACATTTCACATTGTTTATTGCAAAAATGCAATTTCTTCATACGTATCTCCGAGAATTTTTAACCAATCGAGATGTAAATGTTCATACATGTAGAAGATGAAAAAGTAGCGGATACGTGTCTTTCGTTTTTCCGATATTTCATAATTAAGGGGCTGAAACGGCCCTTTGATTTCTTAGTCAAGTGCATCGTAAAATCAGCACGCCTGTTGCCATTCCGGGTCAAATTCACGTCAATCTTTAAAGACAGTACGTGCCGAGGAGAATTTCTTCGTAAGAATACAATAGTAATGCAGTTGCTTCCGGAAGTACTAAGTTAGTCCGTGACTAATCATATTAGTGGAAAATTGAAGAGTGATTTTCACCAATTATCCACGAATTAGTGCAATAAACAATACGCCATTTGTTGTTATATTCATCATTGTTATCATGAACGTCTCGTAGACGACGAATACAACATTTTGTCCCTTTAAACTTTTTTATCTCGGCCCGTTCACGAAAGAACAAAGTTTTTGAGTGTGCGTTGACCCCTTAAGAGTGCCGGCACACCTTAAGAGTGCCGTTCCGCCAAAATGAGAAAATGCGTATCGACTATTTTTACTGATTGTATTCCATTGACGGAAATTTAACCCGGAATGGCAAAAGGCGAGCCGATTATACAATGCACTTGACTAAAAAAATCGAAGGGCAGTTTCAACCCCTTCATTATGAGATATCCGAAAACCAAGGGACGCATATCCGCTATTTTTCCATCCTCTACATGGACGCAAATTTACATTCCAATTGGTTAAAAACTCTTGGAGATAAGTATGAAAAATATTGCATTTTCGTTGTTATCTGCATTATTCTCATCTCGAATGTATAGTACATGGAAAAATAAACGTTATTGCAATCTGAAATTTTTTCATATCTCGTACCGTTAAATCATTATCGACGGAAAACGAAAAACACCCCTATTTTCGAGGGTGTGTTTCACCCCTTCAAAATCGGGTTCCGCAGATAAAAAACCCTTCGTCTATTTTCAACCATTGTACAAACATACCAAATTTAATCGAATTCGGAGAGTTCGACCTCGCGACCATTCGTAAGAGAGAGAGAGAGAGAGAGGCGAGACGCGTAGGTCTCACGCTGGGAGTAGGGGAAGTGATCAAAGGCGAACGATCAACAACGCGCTTGCTTACAATCGGTACGTAGAGAGCCGTTTTACCGTGCGAGGAAAAGATAACCTGCGGAGCGATCGATAGAGTGCGAGCGTACAATCGGTACACAGTTTACTGCGGTACTGAGTACGAACGACCCGGTACCCGGAACGAACGACCTCGCGACCTTTCCTTATTAGTGTATAAAAAGTACGCGGCGCGATCGTCAGTGGCATAAACGTTCTCTTTTTTTATCACCTGGCGTCAAGACGCTGCTGCATCTCTTGATGTATCAAATATACACTACAGGCCAAAAGTTTCCGGACACTTCAGAAAATTGCAAAACTTTCGATCACTTTGGATAATTGCAAAATTATACTATTAGGTGTACACTTTAGTTCGATCCGTTTTCAAAAGATGGCTCTTGGTGCTATAAATGTTTGACGGCAACAGTTAAGTTTTGCTGTATCGTGTAGTATCAACATCTCTCAACCAAATAACGTTTATAGACCTTGCAGTTTTGCACATCAAGTCTAATTTTTTACTGCGGTGAAAATGTTGAATTTCGTCCCAAATAAGCACCATTTGCGGGAAGTATTGATTTTCTGTTTCAATTGGAAGAATAGTGCGGCTGAAGCCTACCGAATGCTTGTGGAAGTTCATGGTGTACAGCTACAGGCAACAATTGATCCGTTTAAAGCGAGCTATAGCCGAAAAGCGTCCAGAATGTGTGACCAGACACGAGTCCATAATCTTTCAACATGACAACGCTCGGCCTCACGTTGCTATTGTGGTTAAAAACTATTCGGAAAATAGCCGGTGGGAAATCCTTGCTCACCCGCCTTATATACACCCACCCAAACATTTATATTTACTGTTTATCTTTACCCAAACAAGTTTATACCGCTTTGTTTCAATAAGATCAGCAGATTCGCCTTGTCATGAACAAGATTATTGGGAACCTTGGCAAACACTTGACAAAGTTAGAATAAATCAATGGTCGAACGTCTGTCCATTGCAAATATCTTTCTTACTGTATCTTGCTTGTAACATTATGCAGTGTAACAAATCGAAATAGAGTTGGAAAGAGTATCATACGTAGAAACATCAGATGACGTCTCTATTCATCGAGCAATTAAAGTAGCCAATTTCAGTTATCATTGTCAACACATTTTATAAATATTTGTATTTCGATATTGCAGCGAGTTAAAGTATACGTGCAGATGTTAAAAACAAGCGTTTAGATGATTCATTAAGTTTTGTTTATCGTTAATTATTTCTTAGGAGCGCTTCTTTATTTTCATTGCGTTTTAAATTCAGAATTTATGTCTATAATTCATAGCTTGGAATGTCCATGGCATTGCGCGTTTAACATTTTTCGGGCGATCACTTCTTAGATTTCAAAAAGACGGTAAGTTCGTAAAAAACGGCAAAAACGTATGCGGGAAGTGGAAAGTTGAACGCGCACCCGTTCCTACAAAATCCATACGAATGCTTTTAAAAAATAGCGCAGCGATACAAGCATGGCGATTATTAAAATAATCGAGGGAAAAGGACTAGACTTTTATTTGCAAAGTATGAAACGTCTGCTCCACTGAGGATCTAGCTAGAATCATACCTACAAAACTAGTGTTGCTAGATATGGTGTCCTTCTCTAAGGGAAAATTACATTAATTTGAAAAATATACTTTTTGAGTCTTGTCTACATTGCCTGCTTTAATCTCGAGTAATCTACTGGACTCTACAAGAGCACTCGACAAGAACGCAATTGATGCTAGAATTTTATCCGGATTCTCCCTAAATTCTTTATGTGGAATCTCATAATCTTAAATCTCTAGCATATCGTATTTGCGAAGGCTGTCGGGATTAGTCAATTAGAAGATTCTATTGATAAACCATTTTATGTTTGCCTAAATTAATTTTTAGAAAGCGTTGACAAGGATTTCAAAGAAAACGACAATGGATCATCTTTGGAGTCTCTTATGTAAATTTGATTCCTTCTGTATATCTCTCTTACCCATCTTTGTCTCATTATCATGCTGCCCAATGTTTCTGTATGTCTTTCCTGTACAGATCCGATGTGATCAGTTCATCTGTCTTCCAAAAGTAGATCGTCCGATCGCTTCATTTCTCTCTTAAATAGGGACCGCTCTCTCGACAGCTATTGAATAATGAATAATCAATGATCAACAATAAAGAATACATGATGCATAAATCGATACCCTTTCCGTTGCAGCCCTCTCAACGCCCCCCTTACCGAAGCTCTTACTACCGCGTGATGTCACCTACCGACTGAAACCCGTTGGGCCTGGCATCCCCCTTCATGGATCTGATTGAAAACTGCTTTACCTCTACTATTCGAAATTAGATTAACAAATTACGAGACTGTGATATGCTCATGATTCGAAGAACATGATTTTGTTTCATTAACCTTCATTTTCAATTACTTTTAACATTGATTTAAGGTGGTACAGACATCTATGTCGTGGTTTACGGTTTTGGTATCGATGCGATAAACAAGTAATCGGATGTAATATGGCGAACATTTTATGTGGTTTCTTCTCCGACGTCGCTGTTTTGAAAGGCCTTCCAAGGACATCGACGACTTCTCAGATAGACAGATAGAATAGATTTTTTTAGAAGTATTTATTTATTACAGACATCCTGTACATTGAGAGAAAACTCGATTAAATAAATGAGCTCAGAATGCAACAATTTGGAATTACTGTGCAAGTTCCTGCCTGGACCCTTATATATAAAACAATCTTATGTCCTACGGAAGCAAAATTTACTACGACTAACTTTTATAATTTGCAACGAAGCATTGCAATGGTCATGGTGATATTTTACCCCTGACACATAAATGAGGGTCGATCATTTTGAACGATCATACAGAGAGTGCGATAAATGGTAGCTTCTGGGAGTCAATTCAATGTGTACGGACAACGTCTTCTCTGTTTTTTCAAGATGTTAAAGATAAAAGTTGTGATTGAAGCTTCGCGCGCGCTGGGACGGTGGAGTCACCTAGATGGCGGAGTGGTCGCCTGTCACGTGTCCAGCAAGCAGACGCGAGCAAGCCGGTGGAACGGGCGGCCATGTTAGGAACGCGGCGTGAGAGCACGCAGCTAGTGTGCTTCTCGTCCAAACGTTCTCGGAGTAAAGACGTAAAGATGTGCGAGAGAGAGAGAGAGAGAGAGAGAGAGAGGTGCGCGCAAGGCACCCGGCAAATGTGCGAAAGAGTGAGTCGGGCGAAAATAAGCGTGACATCGGGAGCTGCGTGTGCCGTGAGTTATATTTGCGGTGTGCTTGGAGGCCGCGTCGTGCGTTTACGATTAATCTTTAACTCGCGGTATCGGTTCCATGTCACCTGATCACACGACAAAATGTCACACGACAAAACATCACGACGATAAAATATCCCCAGAAACTTGAGACGCAATCAGGACACCTTTTCGGTGGTGTCGCTGAAGGGGGGGGGGGGGTTGGTTTGGGTGAGTAAGCAAGAGGGGGATTTTTATTCAATCAGAGTGTTGCGGAACGAAATGTATATTTAAGAAACATTATATTTGTTAAAGACAGTATTAGACGGTTGAATGTTCGCACGTAAAATGGCGGCGAGGCGAGTGCCACGTGGCAGGAAAGAGGTGGCGCGCGAGTTTTTGGAACGACTGCGTGCGAGTTCGGAGTGTTGGTCTGTCCTTCTTCCCGTACCGGCGACCAAAGCGAGAGGTTGTGTGGCCGCGAGTAAGAGAGAAAGCGAGAAAGAGAACGAACGGTGCGTGTGACGGCGGTGAGTGCCGGGCGCTCATACGCGGAACGGTGAAATCGTAACAGAACGCAGGTACTGTGTGTTGCCCCGGAGCGAAAAGAGTGCTGTGTAGATTCGCGAACTATGTCAAATTAGTCATTAAACTCTAGCCTTAATTACTCTTCAAGTCGTCTTGTTAAAATAATAAAGTTTCTTGCATTTTCTCTCGTGTCGTGCGTGTCCCCGTCTTCCAGTGTGGATTACATTTAACATTCAGAAGTGGGATAGAGACTGCGTGCCGAAACGAAAAAAAATATACGTGTGCGCGCAGTGACGAGAAAACAAAAAAAAAAACAATACGGTGAGCTACGAATGGTGGACGCAAACGATTTCGAAGCGTTTGCGCAACGTGCGGAAAGGACGATGCCGCTTAATCATTCTGGTGTTCGCGGAAGGGGTCGGGGTTTGCCGGTCGACACGGAACACCGACCCGGCGCGCAAAATGGCGGACGGACGACGCCGGCTGACCACGTGCTCGTCGCGGAGCACGAGAGAGAGACGGAAACGCGGGTGTCGGCCACGGCGACATTGTGCTCTCTCGTAGGAGACGCGGTGGGGCAGGGTCGGGAGCAGCGACCAATCGGAGGGTGGCGCGGTCCCGCGCGAACAGTCATCCGCAATCGAGGGGCATACTAGCCCGCCTCTCGTGGACGCTTTGCGAAACGCCCTAGCAGCCGACACACCGGAAAACGTACAACGATTGCTCGCCGGATTATTGGCCAACCTTCAGACACAGTCGTCAGCCACAGTCATTCCGACGGTCGAAATGATTCCGGACTTCTCCAGCGATATCGAGGAATTCGCGGGTGAGCAGGACGGTCTACGCGCTCAGAAGTGGCTGGAAAATTTGGAGTCACTAAGTAAACTACATCATTGGTCAGGAGAGTACCTATTCGCAGCGGCTCGTATGCATGTGCGATACGGCGCAAGAAACTTGTTCCGAGCCCGGGTAAGTGAGTTGAAGTCGTGGGAGACATTTCGAGAGGTCTTCGTGACTACGTTCGTGGTGCGAGACGACATCTCCACGGAGTGGGCGCGCATGCAGGCACGGCGACAGGAAAAGTCAGAGTCTGTCACGCGATATTTTCACGCGAAAGTGAGGCTGTGCGCGCCGTTGGGACTATCGTACCGGAAGAAATGGGCCGAAATTTGATCTGGATTTGTGGTCGCGAGAACTGTGCAATTTAACTATGCCGTCCGCCCAGTTTACCTCAGATGCATTGCTTCACGATTTAATTTATTATGAAAAAAATTAAGTAGCCAGAAGCGAGAGGGCGAGGGACGCAGTGTGCGTGAGACTGCCCCGAAGAACGACGAGGGCCCGTTTGTTTCAAGTGTCATTAGAAGGGACATGTAAAAAGTCAGTGCCCATCGGATGGGAGGGCTGAGACACAAACTGTAGCGGCGTCGGAGCCGTGTCACAATCCGGCTGTGGCAAAATATTATAAGAGTGTACAAGTGAACGGATGCGCACTGATTGCGTTCGTGGATACCGGTAGCGCAGAGTGTACCATCAAGGCGTCGCGGGTGGTGTCGGAACGGTTTGCGATGGCGGCATCGACAACAAATCTCAAACCATTTGGTTCACCAGAGTACAACATCAAGACCGTGGGCACTGTGTGCGCCGACGTCGAGATTGACGGAGTCAAAGTGTAGGGGGGTGATGCTGCGTGTGGTGCCGGACAAAGTCCAAGTCGTGGACATATTAATCGGGTGCACCTTCACCGAGGGCCCAAATGTCGGATTCATGAAGTTGGGTAATGAGTTGACATTTTTCAGTCGTTCACAGGTGCCATCGGACGACGTCTTGCCATCAACATCCTCATCTACAGGGCAAGAGAACTCAATGTTGTTCGTTGGGTTGGACGAACTGGTTGCATGTCCCTCTGTTCCGGCGAAGGAAGCACCGTGGGGGCGTAGGAAGGACGACGCGGTTGCAAGACGCCTGAGCCACCTCGAAAAATAGCTCGAGTGCGTCATAAACAGAGTCGACGTGCTGGAATGCGAAAGTCTCGTCGGACGGAGAGCAGTTCAAGAACTCCGTGCAGACTGAGAGACCGGTCGCCAAGAAATTCAAGGACTACGACGGAGTTTCAAGCCACCGCTAGAGGAATGGGCAAACCAGGAGCCGGCATTGGGTGAGACGCCGTGCCTGGGGCAGATCCCACAGCTGGAACGTCGTCCTCGACAAGAGTCGATGAAGGAAGGGAGCCAGCGTCGAGGGGCAGCAGCATCCAGCCACCGGCAGAGCGACGACACGGGCGGAGCAGCGCGAAGGAACGGTGCGACGATGAGTATACCTCCCGACAAGAGGCAAAGTGCAATGAATCGGTTGAGCCGAGCGACATTTATGCCCAGCAGGGTCGATGGACGAGGTAGCGGTATGCATGTGTTCGAATGGGCGAGTTGTGTGTTCATGTACCTGTCTTCTTTTGCGTGGCCTTTTAGGTAGAAGTCGAAATAGCGAAGCGTGCGTTTTCAAAAAAAAGAAATAATAATAATAAATAAAGACTGACAGTTATCAGGCGCTGTGAAGAAAAATTGTGATCGTAGTCGTATGTAGTGTGCGTGTGTGAAGTATGTCAAAGGTATTCTGCGGCTGAAAAAGCTTGAGGACGAGCTTCCGTCCGGATAGCCGAACCGTTAAAGACAGTATTAGACGTTTGAATGTTCGCGCGTAAAATGGAGGCGAGGCGACTGCCACGTGGCAGGAAACAAATGGCGCGTGGGTTTTTGGAGCGACTGCGTGCGAGCTCGGAGTGCTGGTCTGTCCTTCGTCCCGTACCGGCGACCAAAGCGAAAGGTTGTGTGGACGCGAGTAAGAGAGAAAGGGAGAAAAAGAACAAACGGTGCGTGCGACGGCGGTGAGTGCCGGGCGCTCGTACGCGGAACGGTGAAATCGTAACAGAAAGCGGGTACTGTGTGTGGCTCCGGAGCGAAAAGAGTGCTGCGTGGATTCGCGAACTAAATTAGTCATTAAACTCTAGACTTAATTACTCTTTAAGTCGTCTTGTTAAAATAATAAAGTTTCTTGCATTCTCTCTCGTCTCGTGCGTGTTCCCGTCTTCCAGAGTCTATTACATTTAACATATTAGAATTAGAATTAAAATTAGAAAAATTACAAACTGATATTATACGGGATGTTTCGTAAATAATCAACACTATTATCGCGATTGTATCCCAAAACGCCATGCTTTAATTGCGCATCGTAATCATGATACCCTCGACGACGTAGTCTCGCAACTTCACAACCCGCACAAATTAGCGCAATGACCACCTCCATCGCACTTTGCTCATGTTCCAACGTATCGATAAATTGCCCCATCGATGCATGAGCAATTCTGATTCGGCGAGTGAAAGCGTTATGTCACCCTTCCACCGCGTTATTCATTCGTGGCTCATCGTAAAGTACGGACGCATGACAATTTCATATGCTTGCCGGAATTCGAGGTGAACGATAGTACCCCCTAACTTCGTTACCGATATATGTCTCCTCGAAATACTGAACTATATTTTTCAGTTCATTGGCATGTTACTCGAAATATTCGCTTTCGATTACCGCTTTATATACAGCAACAACATCATAAATTGGAACGAAAGCCAAAGCAATTATCATTTTAATATGTACCGCAAATTCGGAACTTCGACTATAGCGAGATTATAGGCCACAAGCTTGAACCTTCCGCCACATACATTGCCCGAAATGAAATAAACACCCCCTTATCTTTACGTTTGGAAAGCGCGTTTATAATGTCGATATGACAGCCAACTCGAAATCTATTATGATCCTTCTCGGATTAAATTGAAGGTCTTGTTCCATAAGCCATCGCATGAACTTTGTATACAAAGGGTCTGTCTTGTTAGGAGCGAGCGCATAAATCAAAGGTAATACCTTATTAGCACGCAGGCCATGAATTCTATACAATTGCAAAAAAAATTATGGTACAGATGTGAAAGTACCGTCGTCCAGCCAAACATCGCACTCGGCCAACATTTGGAGGTTTTGCTGAGTAGAAAAAAACAAAAAAAAGATTGGCGAATCCACTATCGTGCAGTAAAAATGCTTTCCCCTTTGACATAACGGTGTACGACTCCGGAAAGATCATTTCCCTTCGTGAGTGCGGAACTGGAAACGGAATGCGCATAGCAACTCGAGCACATTGCATACTTCGTAACAGAGTATCACGACTCGCTAATTCGGCAACAACAGCTTCCGAAAGATCTGACGATACTTCGTCGATTATAACACCGGTAGCCTCACTGAATTTTGCAGCCCGTTTCTTCATCTTTTCTTGAGCTTTGCGACTCTCAACGGACGCAACGTTCGCAGCATGGTTATGCTCGGGCTTATCACCAACGCCAGAGCCTGGTCATCAAAATTTAGATATAATAATATATACTCGCAAATAACAAAACAGCGGAAAAAGACAAAGAAATATTACCTGTGCGTTTATCGAAAGTACTTCGAATATAACAGTTACAAGATGTTTTCTTGTATAAAGTGCAGCGCCAAGTAATCGCTTGCTCGTTTTAACGATAATGCGAATACACGAAGCCGTCGTGTATAAGGAGCGGCTTGCCTTTCTGAAATTTGAGAGGCATTCAGAGGCAATACAGAATTAATAATAAGTTTTAATCACGCGATAGATCACGCTGTATATCAGAAATAATCCCCACTCTCGCGTCCCCCTCCATCCGATAGACGCTGTATATCAGAAATCATTCCCACTCTTTCGCGTGGGAAGAATAATCGGGTTGTGATATTTTATGGTCGTGATGTTTTGTCGTGGTGATATTTTGTCCGTGATATTTTGTCGTTTGATATTATGACATGCTACCATGATATCATATAAGTTTAGCCCTAAGTCATACAATAAGTAAATTATAATATACGCGTTGATCAACCGGAAGTGGAGTGAAGTACGTGTCTATTTCTTTCCCCGCGTCCCCATCCTTTGATAGAAGCCGTAACATCGAAAAAAGCAAAAATAATTTTAACATTCAGAAGTGGGATAAGCTACGTGTTGCGAAATCGGAGTGCGCTTAAGGATAAAAAAGATCGCGAAAAAAATACGTGTAGTGAAACGAACACAAAAAAGTGGGAGACAGGGACAGTGCTCTAACACGGGAGAACAAATGATCGCGGTAAAATAGGTGTGTGAATAAAAGTAAATTAAAAAAAAAACGGTCAAAGACCCATGGTCAACGAAGCGGTCTTCGAAAAATGTATGCGACAGTTCGGCGACAAAATGCCTCTCAATCACTCAGGAGCGAGAGGGCGGGGGCAAGGATTCCCAATTACCGCCGAAAATCGGAGTATGGCACAAGACGGCGGGCGGACCACGCTGGCCGGTCGCGCGGAAACGGTGGAACGGGATGAGAGCGAGGGAGCTCCGATACGGCGCGCGTCGGTGCCGTATCTCCAGACAGCGGAAATGGCGGAACGGGGCGGGAGAAAGGGAAGCTCCGATGCCGGGCGCGTCGGCGCCGTGTCTCCAGACGGCGGAAATGGCGGGTGCGGTGCATAACGTATCGCGGGGTAGTAGCGGGACATCGGGTGGGTGGGGACAGTTTTCGATGATCGAGAGCCGCACGAGCCTCCGTTTAATGAACGCCTTGAGAGACATGCTCCCGGAGGATACCCAGGAGACGGTGACCCGGCAAATCGCGGGATTCTTGTGCAACAACAATCAGGCGCAATAGCAATCGCTCGTCGCATTACAACCAGACGTTCAACTGCCACCGGTCGTCGCACCACGACCACCGAAAGATGCGCAACAACGTGCAAGTACAGCCCCCGAATATTGTGTCATCCCGGATTTTTCTAGGGATATCGAGTACTTCTGCGGAGAAGCCGATACTATCGGGGCACGGGAGTAGTTGGAGAATCTCGAGACGCTAACGCTGCTGCACAAATGGCCAGAGGAGTACCTCCTCGTGGCTGCTTGGATACACCTGGCAAAGGGGACCAAGGATTGATTCCGATTGCGTGCCACAGATATTCGAAGGTGTGAAGAGTACCGTGTGGCGTTTGCGACCACGTTCATGATATACGAGGACATGTCGACCAGGTGGTCCCGCATGAAAGCGAGACGCCAGCAAAAAGGTGAGTCCCTGACAGTATACTCCCACTCGAAAGCTCGACCCTGCACACCTCTTGGGGTAACCTTTCGGGAAGAGCGTACCGAAATATTAGTGGACTTGTGGTCGAGGGACTTGTTTTATTTAGTGATGCCCTCGGCGCAATATACGTTGGACGCGCTTTTGCACGACTTGGTGCATTTCGAAAAAAACGATCAACGAGCCCCTGCGTGAGGGCGACAGTCGACGCGCTCATGAAACGACGTGGCCGAGAAATCGATCGAAGGACACCTGCCGAGTGCAGGACAATAAGGGGCGGGTAGGTGAGGTGATAGGTAGGCAGGACATTGAAATTTACGGTGTGGAAGTAAAGGGGGTGATCCTGCGTGTAGCCACGCACAACGTACAAGTGGTGGACGTGCTGGTCGGGCGCACGTACACGGATTAACCGGGGGTAGCATTCCGGAAGGATGGTAACTCAGTGACGTTTTACAGAAGTGATATGAACATCGCCGACTGCGCTTCGCCGTCGACGTCGGTAGCAACAGCGAAGGAGATCGCCGTGCCGGCGAACTCAGTCTCGCTGGTCAATGTGATGGGTCCGGACTGTCAGCTCACTATGCACATGACCAACTGGGGCTCAAAGGACGCGCACTCTTCCCAGGGCGGGTGACTGCCCGGGGGGAAATTTCAAGTATCTAGATCGTCGAGAAGCCGACTTCGCCAAGGACGATTCCTGAAAGGGACATCGACGTCGGACTGGAATAACCCAACGCAGTGCGGCGTGAGCTGTACAACCTCTTCTGGGAATTTCAAGATTGCGTAGCCGTCAATTTGCGTGAGTTAAGCTGTGCGCGGGAGGTCACCATGGACATTAAGGTAAAACAAGATGCATCTTCCGTACAATGTAAGCCATACCGGGCGACTAAGAAAGCACGTGAAGAATTGCGGAGTATTATTCGGGAATGGCGCGAAACGGGCATTGTCACGGATAGGCAGTCGAGTTACGCGAGTCCTGTATTGCTTGTTAAAAAGAAAACCGGGGAGTCGCGGCTTTGTATAGATTTTCGAAAGTTTAATGCTGTTACCGAAAAGGCACACTTTTCATTACCAAACATAGACGACTATTTGGCGCAAATTCGCGATAGCACGTTATTTATAGTCTCAGATTTAGCTCATGGGTATTTGCAAATACCTCTTGCTGAGGGCGCCAGGGAAAAGACCGCGATAATTGTACCCGAACGGACGGTACCATTCACGAGGATAATATTCAGGGTCATGAATGGTCCTGCGTATTTTGGGAAGGCCATGTACATGGCGCTGGGGCCGTTGAGGGACGTAGTCCTCTTCTATTTAGATGATATTTTGATACCGCGGCATCAGCGGGAGGATTTGGGTCCGAAGCTACATCTCGCGCTGGAGGCGCTACGGAGTGCTGGATTGGCGATTCGCTTGGCCAAGTGTTTTTTTTTGCATCGTAAAGTATCTTTCTTAGGGCATGAGATCTCCGGCAAAGGGATCGAACCTGGAGCGGCAAAGATTTCCTCGTTGCGAGGGATCCCGGCGCCCAAGAGGGCCAATTATGTACATCGATTTTTTTAACTAACCAGCTATTTTAGAAAATTCATTCCGAAGTTCGCCCAGCTCGCCAAACCTCTGTCGAGGTTATTGAACAGGACGGTGCCCTTCAAATGGGGGCCTGCCCAGCACGAGGCCTTCGAGCAATTAAAGACTCGGCTTAGTGAGCCGCCCGTACTGCAGACTTTCGACCCCAGCGTAGAGACAGAGGTTCATACAGATATGCAGGATGATACAGGATACAGGCAGGATACAAGCAGGATGGTAGAATTCGTCTCGTATATGCGGTCAGTCTGCGAACAAGCGAACCCGAACTCCATTATCATAGTAGTAAATTAGAATTATTAGCCATTGTATGGGCAATCACGCGGCTTCGGGCGATGTTGGCCAATCTTGCGTTCACTGTGGTGACCGATTGTAAAGCTTTGTGTTATTTAAGTACTCAGAAGACGTTGAATCCCCAAATTATTCGGTGAAATGACCTCTTGAGTGAGTATGATTATAGGATCGTGCATCGACTCGGAGAAGCCATGGCGCATATCGACGCTATGAGTCGAGAGCCTGTTGAACCGCCGGAGACAGACGAGGTCGAGCGTATTCTGTTCATAGGGAACGACGAGGAGTTAGTATTATTATACCAATACAGCGATGAATCGGTGAAATGTAAGCGAGAAATATTATCCAAACCGACCTGCGCTCGAACCGCGTATAAGAGAGGGGTCGTCGAGGGGTACGAGCTACACGACGGCCTCGTGTATAAGCGTTGTGGCGAGAAATGTTTGTGCGTCGTGCCAAAGTGTACGAGGAAAAGCATAGTGATAGGGTCCCATGACTTAAAAAGCCACCCGGGGTCTAAGCGAACCGCGGCCAGGATGCTCAAACATTACTACTTTCCGGGATTACGTGCATACATAAAGCGTCATATTCGAGTCTGTGTAACCTGTGTTACCGGCAAGTCGAAACCGGGTCGTCAAGCGGGCGTGATGCATCCGATTCCACCAGGAGATCGTCCGTTCGAACTCATTCACATATACCATCTCGGGCCATTCGTGACGAGCAAACAGGGCAATAATTATGTACTCACGGTGATAGACAATTTTACTAAATTTGCCTGTATTCGCCCAGTTAGAGACACGCGGACAAGCAGCGCAATACGTCACCTGGAGGAATTCGCCAACGAGTACGGGGCCCCGACCGCATCATCCCGGACAGAGGTACTTGTTTAACGTCGAGGGCGTTTGAGGAGTTTTGCGCAAAATACGGTATCAAGCACCACCTGAACTCGCTTCGACATCCCCTAGCCAACGGTCAGGAAGAAGGGCTCAACGCCACGCTAGTGCCAGCTATTTGAGCTAATGTGGAAAAGGACGATGGCAGTACCTGGGACAAGAACCTGCGGCGAATCCAAAGCGACGTGAATAAGATGCGGCATAAGAGTATCAACAAGAACCTATTCGAGCTGTTGTAAGGGTACGTGCCGCGGTGTCGGCAACGAAATCACGATTTGAGCCCAGGAAACATCGTTTATGTTCGAACGGCAGCTCCAGCGACTGGCGAGTCAGCACAGCTGTGACCAAAGTAGCGAAGACCTCTGGTTATCACGAAAAAGATGCCGAGGGGTTCCTACCAGGTGGCCGAGCTAGGCGAGGCAGTAGGCAGACGACGTTACGCCATGATGGCTCACGGCAGTCAACTCAAGCCGTGGACGCCGGCCGCCGATGACTCCGATAGCGAATCCGGGAGAGGGAGAGGGAGAGGGAGAGGGAGAGGGAGAGGGAGAGGGAGAGTGAGAGGGAGAGCGAGAGGAAGAGGGAGTGAGAGAGAGAGAGAGAGAGAGAGAGAGAGAGAGAGAGAGAGAGAGAGAGAGAGAGAGAGAGAGAGAGAGAGAGAGAGAGAGAGAGAGAGAGAGAGAGAGAGAGGGAGAGGGAGAGGGAGAGAGAGAGAGGGAGAGAGAGGGAGAGTGAGAGAGGGAGAGAGAGAGAGAGAGGCGCAAGAGTGAGTAGGGCGAAAATAAGCGCTACATTGGGGGCTGCGTGTCCCGTGAGGTATATTTGCGGTCTGCTTGAAAGCCGCGTCGTGCTTTTACGATTAATCTTTAACCCACGATATTATATTACTTTAGCCCTTAGTGATAAAATTAAGTAAATTATAATAGACGGGTTCATCAACCGGAAGTGGAGTGAAGTACGCGTTTATTTCTTTCCGCGCATTCCAATCCTTGAATAGAAGCCGTAACATCGAAAGGAGCAAAAATAATTTTATCTTAATATCTGATTACTTTTTTGCTTTTTGTACCCGAACATATATTCCAAATCAGCAATCGATTTGCTAGCGGGTTTACAAGAAATTTAACTTCTTTTATGTGCATTCATCCTTGTTGTTGCCAACTCGGCTCGGCGGTCTCCCACTTGCTGCCCGACTGTTCGCTGGTTTGGCAGGCTGTGGCCGTTAGCAAGCGGCTAACGACTAGCTCGGCGGGCTCCCACTTGCTGCCCGACTGGTCGCTGGTTTAGCGGGCCCAGCTGATTCTTTCCGATTAGCTGGTCTGAGTGCTCTGGGTGGTCGAGGCTACCCTGCTGCCGAGTGGTGGCGTGGCAGGTAACGGTGAGTGCAGCGTGGGCACAATGGTCCAGTTTGGCGATGTCCAGCGTCTCCGTCGAGGGTCCACAGAGGTCCCAGCAGGCAGGCCGGTGGCCGCGTCAGCGGAGCTTGTGGCAGCAGCAGGGGGGTAGGTTTCCAAGGCAGCGTAGGTTGCCCGGAGTTGGTACGCAAGCGAGTGCTCCCTAAAATAACTTTACCGCCGCTGGGGAAAAGTGAGCGTCTGCTCTCCAGCACGGACATGCTTGTAAGGCAGTAATCTAGTGCCGATCTGGTCCGCAGAGTTGAGCTGACGTGTGAGCCGCGTCGCCGCTATAAATATATCCTCGCGTATCGGGCCGCTTGTGAGAAACTTGGGCGCGTCGGCCGGGTCGCCTGACTCCGGCGCTCACTGCCGCGTCGCCCGCTTAGCAGCCGCGTAGGCGCTGGTCGAATCCCATTCACTCGGCGAGAATAGCTTTTTCCTGTTTACAGGAATGAAATTATAACAGGGCATAATTAGGAAAATCGTCAGTATGTATCTATGCAGAAGAAATATCCCAACAAATATTCTAAAAGAATGTTTATATCGACTGACCAACCCGTTATGTTTCGTTTTTTTTACTTCCAGCTGTACAGGGTTCTTCCCCCTTGATACATACCCCATATTCCAGTTTATATTCCCTATTCCAGTTTATATCCCCTACTCGAGTTTACATGCCCTCCTTACGACCGCAGTTGACTTCCCCCTCTGTATTGCATTCACCATGACATTTCTGTCTTGGGTACTTATACACGTACCAGCCCGTGTGCGCGACACCCGTATAGAACTGGAGCTACGTCATGCCCGTGTTTTTATTTCTCTTCGAAACTACGAGACGGCGATTCGAACCCGCGACCTCCCGATATGCTGATTTCAGAGGCAAGCACGCTAACTGCTAGACCAGCACATCGGTTAGAGTTCGAGTTGGAAACTGCCAAGGCAGCGCGTAAGAGTAGGATGTGTCTGGATCGCTCCGTCGTTCACCCCCGCCTGACACCGTTTGACTGAGTTTCCATTATCGTCTAATCATTAAATTGCTCTGTGGGTAATACTACCCCACATTTATATAGTGTGACAGACACAATCGGTCGTTTTACCGCAATATTCGCTTTTTTTTCAGTGCGAGAGACCAGGCGCCGACATAAGTCGTGTCAAGATGGCCGACCCACATGCCAACCTCCATGCGGCCCACGCGAGTGGAAATGAAAAACCAGGAAGTCCCCTTACTAATCGGGACAATTAACTCATGAGGCTCGACTCAATCCACCTCGATAGACTACTTAAGCAAACGTTAAAAGAAAATACTAAAAAAAAAACATATAATCAATGTCCAAACAAAACTCTCAACATCGCGTAAGAGAAAAACGGCTTCTTCGTCAAATCCCCAAGATATTCTTTATCTTGGTGCAAGCACCAGTAACTCTCAGTTACCGACGGCCGAATACGAAATTCCTAAGCATCCGATGAAACGGCGACTCCGCGCATCCGCGCCCGATAAAGAGAACACCGATCCAGGCGACAACAAATTCCGATCTTTCTCGGACACCAGCGACATGGAAGAAAACGACCATACCGACGACGGCACAAAATATCATCGGGAAAATACTCCAAAACGACACCAACCACCGTCAATATACTTGAAGAAAACAAGC
The DNA here is from genome assembly GCA_964007375.1 of Ophion obscuratus. Classification (NCBI taxonomy): domain Eukaryota; kingdom Metazoa; phylum Arthropoda; class Insecta; order Hymenoptera; family Ichneumonidae; genus Ophion; species Ophion obscuratus. The sequence continues at coordinate 46,141,227 of OZ023312.1, forward strand.
ATGAAATATGTCATATCAACCATGAACGAGTTCGAGATTATAAAAAAAGATGTCACAATCCTCGAATCTAATGCAAGTGATATACTGACGCACACAATTTACATGGAAAAATCAGATCACTGTGCAAAAATTAAAGAAGCAACGACCGCACAAAAACTTGAATTTCACATGCACATCCCAAAAGAGGACAAACCTAAGTCCTTCATAATTAAAGGAATTAAATGGATGTTTCATCGCCGACGACGTAAAAAACGAGATAAACGAGCTGACGCTGCTCAGTATCGAAATACTGAGCGTCGCAAATTTTTATTACGACAAAACGCATTCGGACAAATTCCACCACCTCGTACAACTATTCGGCAGCAGCCCAACAGCAGATCTTCTCAAAATTCAATCGCTGGTCTACCAACGCTTCAGATGGGAACGCTTCAGAAAACCGCTCATGTACCAGTGCAGAAGATGGCAACGCATAGGGCACTCTAGAAAAAACTGCCAATCCGAATTCAGGTGCGTCAAATGCGCACAAGTCCATGGTCCGGGGAATTGCACCACACAGAAAACCAGCAACAAAGAACTCCTTATGTGCTCCAACTGCGGTCAATCAGGATATCCTGCTTCGGATCGAGGCTGCCCCTGTATCAAGATAGATCTGGCTATTAAACGAAACCAAATACGAAACAACAAAACGCTGACGCAGCTAAAGATAGACCGAACCACGACAACGCAAGAAAACTTCACGTACGCCCAGCTACGAGGACGTCCTTTGCAACACGTTCACCTCCTACCGGGGGACCGAAAACAGCAGCTACGACTGAACTTCAAACAACCCCCACGAGACACGCCGAGACTCACATCACGCAGAACATCCCCTTCAACCCATGAGACAAGGCTGATCAAATTCCGCCAGACCAACAATCACCTTGGCTAAACGATTTGAAGACAAACCTAGCAACAATATCATCAGATCAACTAAAAACTATTCCAGATCAAGTCGCCGCAAATACAGCTAGAATAGATTTCATATTAAACTCCCTCTATCATGAATGATGGTCGACACCTAATCAAATTCAACATCTTAACATAGGAGCCATTAATGTTAACTCAATAATAGCCAATTACCGTACACTAGAATTTCTCGAGTTTCTTAAAAAATACAATCACGATATTGTCCTATTATCGGAAACAAAACTTAACTAAAAATATAATATAATTCCAAGACTACAATATAATCCGTACCGATAGACCCAACTCACAACAAGGGGGTGGTACGGCAATCATAAAAAAGAAATACCGTTCGAAATTATAACCTACCCATCCTCTTTCGGTAATAGAATTACAATAATTAGTATACAATAATAAAACTGACGACGATAGGAACAAAAAATTATACATAATAAGCGTGTATGCGACAAACGACAATCGAGCTCTTTATACAACCGAACTCGACTTTCTATTCGATAGACTGAGATTACACCAGAGAAATGCATATTATATAACGGCCAGCGACTTTAATGCAAGACCCAAAGCGTGGGGCGACCGAGTCGACAACCAGAGAGGCAAATACATTGCCCAATGGGAGGCACTGGTACCCTCCCAACCTACTTATTACCCGGCACACTCATTTCTCGATATATGCCTCGTAGATGCAAGATAAAAAAATACAGAATACCATACACGGCAAACTTCGCACACTCCCCTATGACAGCGATCATGCGGCACTATCTCTCATGAGAATTGATAACGATAAAATAAAAACGGTTAATTCCGCCGCGACCCAACGCAGATATAACTACAAATCAACCAACTGGGCTAGATTTACAAATAAAATCGACGAGACATTCATAACAATAATTCCAGACAAGTAAAATCTATCGATCAATCGATCAATCAACGAAGCCATGACAACCACAATTACAAACGTAGTTCCAAAAATGATATATAAAGACAGCTTGCCGAAATATTAAAAATCCCAAATTGAAAGGATACAACGCAATAAATACTTCCTTGTTTCCTTACTACACACCCTCTACAACAGCGATCCAACCAGCAGACACCAATTAACAAGAAACGCCAAAGCAGCCTGCCGCTTAACACGAAATAAACTACGCGTCGAATTTAAACGCGTGATTGAAAAATTCTGGATAAAGCACCTTAAGCAAATTGACTATCGTAAATCCGCCTCGTTCTTTCCGAACATCAATAGGCTCGTCAGAGCCCAGCGAATGTCACATACAGACAGCATCCATATCGACGATAATAATCGTGACCTACTACAACGAAGCTCGTGTAGCATTGTGCATGCCCAGTGAGAAAACAACAAACTCATTTTCACTTCCAGATCAGAAAAACTGAACGCCATCGGCGCATTTTATGAACAGATTAATTCTTCTCGACACCTAAACACTGGGTTCCGTATTGTCGCTCTCGTTACCAATACAGCATCTCAAATGAAAAACACCTTCAATAATAACCGGAACAATAACCTAACAATACTCATCTTTTTCGACAATAATAAATTGGTGAATCCTAATCAGACAGATATTACCCCCAGCCCCTTTAGTAACTTTGCCTCAGGCAGAAAAATTCTTAAGTACTTACCAAATAAAATATCATGTGTACTCGATAATATCCCTCCCATTGTGCCTTCCAGCAGAAATAATCGGAGTCCACACAATCCTATTTAACAACTCCAGTAACAACCAATACTTCCCAGTGAGATGGAAGAGCGCCAACGTAGTACCAATCTTAAAAACAATACAAACGACCCATCGAGTTATCGGTCCATAAGCCTCACCGCCAGTCTTAGTAAAATGTACGAAGCTGTCATCATCGCAAAAATAGCAACACACTGCAATAACAATATTATAATCCCCGATACCCAAATCGGTTTCAGACATGGTCATTCAACCACCCATGCGATACATAAATTGCTTTCGGATACTGGTGAGAAAACACCCGGATTAAAAGTTCGTATTTCGCGGGCCTCTTCTGTCTACCACGCCACGACTGCCGCGCCACTGCAGTCTCGTCGGGTTGACGGATTTTGACTAGTTTCACGGCTGCGAGAGAGAGCGTCTTCCGTGTTCGGAGCGAAGGAACGACTGTCTCAAAATCTGTCAGCACTATAAATCGGAGTGTCGGAAGATATCATGAATGGACCATAGTTATAAACCCTCACCATCGAGTTATACAAGGAATTCCATGCTCGGAATTTGAGTGGAATTCCAGTATGAGAAAATCCAGGGGTTTTACGTTTCTCCGGCGAACGACCATCGGTTGCTCTCGACTAACGCGGCGTCGCGCCGTGAACGGACTTTTGGCGCGAATGGACCCCGTGTGTCCGGGGCCGCGTCCCTGCTTTGGTTAACGACTTTTCGGTTTCGGAGTGCTCGTTCGCGCGCGATTGCCTTTTTTCGTTCGAGGAAACCTTTTCCGCCGTTGTGCGACGTGGCCTGCGAGCCCGATAATTGCGCGAGCAGGCCTGCGTGCCTGCATTTTGGTGCCCCTTGTAATCTCGTGTAACGACGATCGCACGGGCGTTCGTCCAATAAAGATATTGTGAATACTAGTTGTGAGAAACTCGCGTCAAAACGATCTTCCCCTAAAAAATACCTCGGTGTTTTTAACATTTTTTGGTCCTTTGAGCCGGATTTTGGAACGATTAACGTAACGGAAACACGAGTACGCGGCAAACTATTATGTTTTCGGGCCAAAATTCGTGATCAGACAATTCTCGGCTCACGCGTGTCGTCAGTGCGTGAGGTGTTTGCCAGAATTCTTGCGGTCAAGCAACACCGGCCCGGTTCACGAATTATCGTGCGCAGTCCGAGTTGTGGTCGGCTGTTTCTCGCACGTTTTGAGGATAGAGAGCTAGTATCCCTACAAGGGATGCTAGCTCTACAGATCGATCGGCTCCGGGTACTCGATCAATTCAGCGCGGATGCCCAGGACGGTCAACTCGCTCAATTCAGTCGCGGTGAGCTCTTGTCAAGGCTTAGTATCCTGGCTCATTACTGGGAGGCTTTGAACGTTACCCACTCGGCTATCCTTGACTTGCCGGAGGATTCGAAGACTGAAGAATACTTCAGTATCCAGCGCATGACTCGGGCTCTGAATGCTTATAGCGCGGCCAATTCGGCTCTCCTTGGTAGACAGGAGGAGTTCGCGGACATCTCTCGAAGAGACTTGCTCAATGCCACGCAGTCCATCGTCGGTGCTTCTACAAGTCGACGTACCTTGCCGGAGATCTCATTGCCCTCATTCTCGAGACACTGCACGGGCTGGCTACCTTTCCGAGACCTGTTTAAATCGATGGTGATCGACAATCCAGTGATCTCTGATGTAAAGCGCATGCACTATCTTCTGACGAGTGTCACGGGAGAACCGGCGCAGCTCATATCCAATCTGCCGGTGACCGGTGGCTCGTTCGAGTCAGCCTGGGACTCCCTGAGCGCCAGGTACGATAATACTCGCATTTTAATAAATTCTCATCTCGAGGAACTTTTTGGAAAATCTGTCGTCACACCCCGGTCGGCACAGGGGCTGAATGTTCTCCTCAATGAAACTGCGGAGACGCTCCATGCGCTCCGCACACTGGGAGCCCCAGTCGAGCACTGGGACATGGTGCTCGTCCATTATCTCACGCATCGTTTAGACAACAAGACCCGCGAATCGTGGGAGGTGCGCCTCGGGGCCAGCACGGTTCCCCCCCCCCCCCCTACGAGGACCTTCGGACCTTCCTTATCGGACGAGCTCGGGATCTGGCGAGTCTCGCTCTCTCACAAGTGGCTCCTTCGGTGCCACCCACTCGCGGCTCAACTCAACGGAAGCAAGAGGTTCCGGCTCGGGCTCATGCGGTGACGGTTATAGGTCCATCTTCCTACCCATGCCCCAAGTGTTCGGCTTCGCACTTTGTGTCGGCCTGCTCGAGTTTTCGAGCCCTCAATGTAGAGCAGCGATGCCAATTTGTGGTGCAACATCGCCTGTGCTATAATTGCTTGGGTAAGCACAGCGTCGCTGCCTGTCACAGTGAGAAGCGGTGCCCAGAGTGCGGGAACAAGCACTATTCCCTCATTCATCAGCCGGATCGTCCTCCAGCAGTGAGCCAGCCCTCTCAATCCATTTCGGGTCCGAACCCGGTCGAGATCTCACCCTCGGCAGAGTCAAAAAACTCTTCTGAACATTCGACATCGGGCTCTTCTCTGGTTTCAGCCACGGTTCCGGGTCCGTCCAACACCTCTCAGTCCTCGCTGTGACTAGGCTCGGGACGGGGACCCCGGCATTGACCTATCCGGAGCGGATCCCAGTCCTTTTTGCCAATGTCGTTGCTACCGTGGTGCCCCCCTTCGGTCCAGTTCGCCAGCTTCGGATGCTTATCGACGCTGGCGCTGAACTCACCCGCGTTTCTGAATCTCTGATTCGACAGTTGCAGATCGCTCGAAGGCGCTCGTCGATCCCACTCTTCGGGATCTGCTGCTCTAACTCCTGGACGACTCGAGGATCAGCTCCTATTATTCTCCGATCAAATTACTCTGAGCAAAGCATTTGGGTTACAGCTCACATTGTGGCTCGGCTAACTACAATGTTACCATCTTTCACGGCTCGCAGGGGTTCTTGGCCGCACCCTGCTGAGTTGCAACTTGCTGACCCGGACTTCCTCACTTCAGCGCCGATTGACCTCATCGTTGGAGCCGATGATTATGGTCGTCTTGTGGAGCCGGCAATTCTGCAAGGGGGCTGATACTGAACCGATCGCTCAACAGACGATATTCGGGTGGATCGTGCTTGGTCCGGTCTCGACCACTATCTCGATAGAAGCTCGAATTCTTCATGTTAAGGTGGATGAGGACACTCGCGCTCTTAGTGAATTGCTGACCAGATTCTGGCTCCAGGCGAGGGTTCCGTTGGCAATTCAGACCGCCTTCAGCCCGGAAGAGTCCTTCTGCGCGGCTCACTTCCTGGCCATTCATTCTCGGGATGGCTCCGGACGATACTGCGTCCGCCTTCCAGTTCTTTCCTGTACGGCTTCGCTCGGCGAGTCCCATTCCAGCGCTCAGCGGGGCCTCGAGCGAACTCTGCGACGACTATCTCCGGACGAGTGTTATAAAGAACTCTACATATCGTTCCTCCAAGAATACGAACGACTCGGACATATGTGTCAGGTCTCTCCAGATTCTCCCGAGCCCGTTACAGCGTATTATCTTCCTTATCATGGAGTTCTTCGGGAGCGTAGCTTCACTACAAAATTGAGAGTGGTGTTTAACGGATCCTCACCCATGAGCTCAGGCGCTTCTCTCAATGACATTTTGCACACTGGAGCGTATCTCCAGCTCGACATCACTGACGTACTCCTCTGGACCAGGCGCTATAGGTACATTTTCGCTACTGATATTACGATGATGTTTCGGCAGATTCAAGTTCACCGAGAGGACTGAGACCTTCCGCGTTTACTCTGGGTCGATCGTCACGGCGAACCCACTCCGTACCAGCTGACCACTGTCACCTACGGTACTCGCTCCGCTCCATTTCTTGCGGCCCGCGTTCTACTCCAACTTGTGGCGGACGAAGGACAGAAGTTCCCCCTAGCGGTCCGCCCCCTGACGAAGGGGCGCTACGTGGACGACATCTACGGCGGAGCTGACAACTTTGAAGAACTCTCGGACATGGCTCGTCAGCTTGTGGCGATAGGCACTGCGAGCTGCTTTCCCCTGGCCAAGTGGCAGAGCAACCATCCTGCTTTGCTCTCGCATCTGTCTCTCGGGGAATCCGCTCAAGCTGTTCACTTGATTAACGGCGACGGTGCCAAGATCCTGGGACTGTTCTGGCAATCCTCATTAGGTGGGTTTCGGTTCTCAGCGGAGGTGGAGTGGTGGAGCCCGTCAACGGCGCTGTTTTGGCAGCGGCGGCTAATTGCGCTGGCTATTTGGGGCCTCCGTCACTCCCGCTCCGGAGTCAATCCGGGGCGAGGTGCATGGGGGTTTCCACTGTTCCCTTTAAGGGAGCTCTGCGTCGTGAAGGGCCCCTCCCGCTCGCCTCGGCGGCGGGTGCTGGGCTGGGCGATGGGGCGTGCATACATGCTGCGGAATGCCAAATCGGATGCACTCGGGGGGGGGTAAATAACGCGAACGGCTACACGGGGGGTGTAAATAACGCGAACGGCTCAGACAGGTCCTGCTGGCCTCCGTCGCCCGTGTCTGGCGCCCCTCCACCCATGTGTATGTGCGGGATGGCCCCGCCCGGACCCTTGGGGAACGGAGCTACGGCTCCCGACGAACCCTACACCTACCCCCAACCTCCTCCCGTGGCCCAGCTCCCCCCAGGGACCCCCATGCCCCCCAGGGATTCCAGGGGCCACTGTTGTGTTAGTTGTTGTTGTTTTTGTTGTTAATTCAGGTACCCTCGGTACTCTGGTTTTCCTTCTCTTTTCAGGTTGTTGTTTGTCTGTTGTTGTTGTGTTTGTTGTTTTTCTATTGCTGTTGGGTTTGTTGTTGTTGCTGTTGTTGTTGTTACTTCAGGTACCCTCGGTACTCTGGTTTTCCTTCTCTTTTCAGGTTGTTGTGTTTGCTGTTGTTGTTGTTACTTCAGGTACCCTCGGTACTCTGGTTTTTCGTTCTCTTTTCAGGTTGTTATATTTGTTGTTGTTGTGGTTACTTCAGGTACCCTCGGTACTCTGGTCTTCCTTCTCTTTTCAGGTTATAATGTTTGTTGTTGTTGTTGTTACTTCATGTTTTGGTTTGGGGAATCTCGGATTCTGGTTGGAAGTGAACGGGTGGGAAAATTGGGCGGAACGCGCCGAAAAATGAATGTTTGAAGTGCACTCGATTGATATAAAGGATATTGGTTTATTTTAAGTCTTATCTATGTATCTATTTAAGAACTTACTGAGTTGGGCGGAATTATCCGGGGTTGTCGAGTCGTTACCGGAAAATTGTTTAGCCGAAGGGTACTGAGGTGACTTTTGCCGCGGGAGTTAACGCGGGCGTAAATCGCGTTAATGCCGTTCGTGTCAGAGAGGGGGAGGCGACCGAAGCTGAACCGATCACCGAAGAGACTTGGAAACGAGTAGAATCAAAAGAAGGGAAGCTGATATAATATAACGTTGAAAATAAGTGGAAAAGATCCCAGCGCCCGAACACTGCAAGAGTCATGCGCGCGACCGACCGAGAGACGCCGACCTCTCGCGGGGTCTCCCGGAATTAGAGAATCCTGGTTGGAGTTTCCGAAACATACTCCCCGCCATCGGCGACAGACGTCGACGAAGAGTCCACTGGAAGTACTGCCAACTTGGCAGTCGGTCGCTTGAAGGTGGAAGTGAGTAGTACACCTAGGCCGGTTCTAACTCAGGTCCTCTGAGGGGGGTGCGGGGCGGGGGGGTTCACGCGGGGAGGGGTATGACGTCACGCGGGGAGGGGGACACGGCGGAGTGGCTGACGTCACGCGGGAAGGGGGAAATCGTTGGAGCGGAGGAGGGGGGTATATATCGATTATCGATTAATTGATCATCGATTATTGATCTTTATTTAAAATTTATTGTTGATTTATTTTGTCTTATATTGTTTACTTTATCGATTTTATCATGTAGCGACTGTCGCCAGAGAGCCAAGTTGGTTGACCCGTGTCGCTGAGACAAGCGATCGGATTACACGTATGCATGAGAGAGAGAGCGAGAATGAGAGATGGAGCGACCGCATCGCATGCATGTGAGATAGAGCGAGATATACATTTAACTTCGGATCTTCACCGACTAAAGCAGTTGGATTTGTTTGGGTGAAATCCCAAACAAACCCAAACAAACCCACGAACGTCTTCGAACATCTATTGAACGCTTTCGAACGTCTCCGAACGTCTCTTGAACGTCCGCTTTCGAACGTCTCCGAACGTCTCTTGAACGTCTCTCGAACGTCTCCGAACGGCTCATGAACGTCTCACGAACGTCTCCGAACGTCTCACGAACGTCTCCGAACGTCTCATGAACGTCTCCGAACGTCTCATGAACGTCTGTTGAACGTCTCACGAAAGTCTCCGAACGTCTCACGAACGTCTCCGAACGTCTCACGAACGTCTCTCGAACGTCTCCGAACGTCTCACGAACGTCTCCGAACGTCTCACGAACGTCTCTGAACGTCTCATGAACGTCTCTCGAACGTCTCCGAACGTCTCATGAACGTCTGTTGAACGTCTCACGAACGTCTCCGAACGTCTCATGAACGTCTCTCGAACGTCTCCGAACGTCTCATGAACGTCTCATGAACGTCTCCGAACGTCTCATGAACGTCTCACGAACGTCTCCGAACGTCTCTTGAACGTCTCTTGAACGTCTCATGAACGTCTCCGAACGTCTCACGAACGTCTCCGAACGTCTCATGAACGTCTCACGAACGTCTCACCAACGTCTCCGAACGTCTCTTGAACGTCTTTCGAACGTCTCATGAACGTCTCACGAACGTCTCCGAACGTCTAACGAACGTCTCCGAACGTCTCATGAACGTCTCACGAACGTCTCCGAACGTCTCTTGAACGTCTCTCGAACGTCTCCGAACGTCTCATGAACGTCTCCGAACGTCTCACGAACGTCTCCGAACGTCTCTCGAACGTCTCCGAACGTCTCACGAACGTCTCCGAACGTCTCATGAACGTCTTACGAACGTCTCACAAACGTCTCCGACCGTCTCACAAACGTCTCACGAACGTCTCATGAACGTCTCACGAACGTCTCACGTACGTCTCTCGAATGTTTGAGAGCAATATTTTATACAACTGTGTAATTTCATAACAGATAATGTAAGAAAGAAAGGGGTGAGGAGAATTAAAAAATCACATCATGTCACATTTCGTTTATTTGCATGAATCTTTATGATTCAACCACCAATTAAACATTCTACATACATTTTGTAATGCACCATTTTTTTCATGCTTTTCGCATCGTAGAGTATAGCTTACGCCTAATTTACTTAAGGTATCCATATCGCCAAAGTCCACGTCCAACGTTTCAATAACTAGATCATTTTTGATATTTATTATATCAGCTAGCCATTCTCGTTTTTCATGGCCATCAACATATACAATGGGATACATATCGACTTCCGTTGGACCCACAACTGCAGTCGTTATTGAACCTTGAGCCATGCTATATGGAACGTTTCCATAGGCCCACTTTAGACCATGATGATTCCGAATCAGCCATGAGGCTTCGTATCTCTCAGATTTTGTGAGAAGTCTCCATGGTATGATACTCGCGAAAATGTAATGAGAGAGCACACATTCCGCTCTTAGAATCGCTACTTCCTTCACGACAAAATTTCTCCCAACAATGAATCCTTGTAGATCGACAAATGTAGGTACAGACATAACGAAGATGGCTCGATCAAGTCGATAGCAAGATCAATTGATGACTGACGTCAATATTTAAGAAACTCGTCTTTAAATAATTTATTTATCGAGCGGGGGGTTACTTGCTGATCTATACAATTTTACGAACCATGTTTGTCAATGGACAATATTCAACAACTCGATCGTGCAAGATCAGACAATAGGCAGTAGTATTTGGTGGCAAATCTTCCTTACATTCAAACTCTATTCGCACATCCACGGTAGCATTTTTCACAGACTCGTTCTGACGCGAGCAATCGATAACCGTGAGAGGGCCGTTATATTGAAACTTTGCAATAGTGAGCAAAGAATTATCACTATTACAGCCGTAATAAGATTTACGAAATTGAGAGTACATATTGAACAAAATGGCGAATCTGTTTTTGTCGTATTGTAAATAAACTTTATTGAATTTTTCATATACTTTATAAAAGTTATTACAATATGTTATTTTTGTGTATCCACGAGTTTTGAGATTTATCCATTCCCAACCATTTAACATAAACATCATTGCCCTTTTTGCGTATTATCTTCTCCACGAGATACATGTTCGGATTGGCAACACGTTGCAGTTCGTATTCGTAGAATCCTCCGGCTATTGGATTTCCACTTGAGTCCTCGACTAGGTACGTTACAGGATAAGTTTGCTGCACCTTGACGATTTTAAACACTTCGGTGGTCCAATTTGGTGTGAAACCTTTTTCAAATATTGTCTTAAATTTGCTTACGTGCACAAAATCATTGACTTTGAATCTTGCAGGAGCCGCAATTTTTACATTGCTGTATACGGTGGTTAAGAGTTTCTCCGCGATCGCAGGAGTAACGTCGATGGGCCTCATGCTAATCGTACGATGCTTTCGAGCATTGTACTTCATAACGAGTTGCGGTAACGCATCGATCCACTTGTAATTACCATTGAGTGTAAACATTTTCCACATATTATTTTTGAGAGTGCGATTGAATCGTTCGACGACCGAGGCCTTCATAATAGAGTACGTCGAATAATGATTGATGTTGTATTTCTCCATGAGTCGTTGCACGTTTACATTGTAAAATTCTCTTTGTCGGTCTGAAGATTTTTCGGATATCTGCTATAACCGTGCATGATTTTCGCGATCGTTGTGCCCATTTCGTTGCCAGTTTTGCTTTTCAAGAGTATGGCCCATGCATACTTGCTCAACACATCGATGACGGTGAGGATGTAATTGTAGCTTTTGTTGAAACGCGAATACGGCCGCATTTCGACTACGTCAGCCTGCCACAAATCATCATACCCACGTACGATGACACGTCTTCGCAGAAAGTTTTTTCTTGCTGGTGCATGTAATTCCTCCACGAGCTGCTTTTCTTCGGACGTTTTTTCTTCTCCGAGCATATCGTGTGTTTGACCAGACGATTTTTACAAATCTTCCTGCGTTGTGTCAGCTACAGCGTCGGTTACATACTGAATCGTTTTAGATGTATCGTTCATAGTTATTCGAAGCGTATCCTCTAGTGTGATGAATTTCTTCTCAAATTCATTCACACGTTCTGTTAACAGCTTGATTTTCATTTCCACGTAACGTTTATTAGCAGCATCGTAATCCCCTTCAGGTATAGAGAAGCCACTAGAGGTTAGACAGAGAGCATAATTGTGTATAATTTCTTATTAGCCCAGTCCACTGATAGTATGAATTATCCTGCGCTCCAAGCGATGATCCGAATTTATTGATCGACATCTCGGTATCAATAGTGATGAAGGAATGATCATTATCATCGATGCATAGGTTAATTTATAATGAGGCCCGCTTCGCGAAGTTCCTCAATAATCGACATTATCTCATTGTCGTGAGCGTTGTTACCCGCGTATCGTGAAGCTTCCAACAAGCGCTAACGATCGACCAACTCATTCGGATCATTCCGATGCACGTAATCGATTTTGTTATTATTTAACGTCATGGCGAGCGGTATTTCTATACCTCTTCCAGTTTTTCGGTCGAAAGTTAAGGGTCCAATTATATATTTATACTTGAAGCCTTTGTTACCCAATACAGGATTGAGTATATTGCTACCACGTCGATGTGCATTTGTTGCCAACAATATACTTTTATATTTGTTTTTGTCTTCCTCGGTGTATATTGCATCGTCGGGAATTCTCTTGAAAATTAGCTCATAGAGTCCAGGGGTTCCCAAGTATTTTATGCCATCGATGAATATATTATCATCATTATCCACATCGAAACCCTTATCGCCTAAGATCATTCCTTCATTGGTAAATTTGACGCCATACACGTAATCCATGCTGGAATTTTTGTCTTGTGAAAGAATAGATGAAATATATTGTTGACCGAGTGGACCGAAATGTTCGCGCAATGTATTTTGACCTTCAGCCGTTTGTAATTGACGTTGAACTGTAGACACGAATGATTCGGGCGTGGTCTCAAAAACGGCTTCTTCAACAATGGTGGCTGGTTGCAAGGGTACTGCAGCCATCGACGTATCATCCAGAGATTCCTTTCGTCGCTTGCGTTTCAACTGATTCGGTGTAGAAGTTACCAGCGAATCTTGAAATAACGAACGTGTGCGCTTTGTTCCTTGTTTCACATTCTTCTCTAGGTCCTTTGCTTCCGACATACTCAACGATTCGATTTCCGGCCCAAAAGATTCAACAGCGGCTGATTGCTCAACAATCTGCTTGAGAGGTTCGGTGATTGGCCTGAAGTGTCTCTCCAATGCAAGATCTTCTTCCATTTTTCCAGTCTTCAAAGCTTGATATTTTTTGCGTATTGAGTCGCTTGTTTTCGCAATTTCCCTGGCAATCTTTTCATCAGTATCAATTGTCGTCATCATGCCCACACGAAATTATTTGTCGGCCGTTGCACAGCTGATGTCTCAATGCCGACTGACTACATTACGGTATTGCAAACTCGTTAAATCCATTTCTATATCGACCACCGGACAATGAGCTATCTTTGTCAATCACCATGAAGCCATATTTGTGTTGCCAACATTTTTGACATAACACCAGAAAATCTTCATACGACATGTCCGTATTTACATGTTCATTGTAAACATGTTTCAAGTTTGTACGATCTTGTTTAAATAAAATAAGCAGATTCACATTGTCGCGTATAAGATGCTTGGGAACCTTGGCATATGTTTGGCAAAGGTAGAAACAATCAACGCTCGAGTGTCTACCCATCGCAAAGTACTCTCGTACTGTATTTTGCTTGTCACATGCTACGTCATCGAAAATAAAAATGGAGTTCGGAAGCGCTTCGTGCGGTGGGATAACATCACTATTATTCGAGAATTTAAAATAGCTGATTTCGTTAATCGATGTCAGCAGATTTTCCAAATATTGATATTTTGGCTGTTGAAGCGATTTCGAGTATACATATAGGTTTTCAAAACGTACACCATTTGGACTTTCTATTAAACTTAACAAAACATTGGTTTTCCCACAATTTGAAGGACCGCAAATAATGCCGCGTATCGTAAGTGGGAGCATGTCTCCATGCTTGCGTACTTGTTGACCCTCCATTACTCTATCGTCGAAATTGGTCACTTGAATCACCGTCGCTTGTTGCACGAAACGCATGTTTTCTCTCTCGAATCCAAACACACATTCGCCCAAAATGCGTCGTGTGAGGAGTATTTATAGGAGTGCACCGAGCCAAATCCGCTCAGTACTGAGAATGTTTTTGTACCTATCGGACGACTGCAGTATTCTCCGCTTAACGGCTCATCAATTACAGTTTATTCCAAAAATTGTTTTGTTACAAAATTTTCATCACTTCGTTGACATTTTGTGGGAGAGGCTTCCCGAACATATAAAGGCTGATTCGGAAGTACAGCAATATCGCCGATGCACGCGCCATTGGAATTTACCGGGACAGCTAATACACATTGACGGTCCAGCACCGTTTATAAATAATTGTGCCGAATGTCAAAGAGAAAAGGCAACGGTTTGTTAAATCGTGCAATAAATGCACTTCCAATCGAGGTACATATTCCCGGATACCAATTTTGTGGACCAGGCACTCAGTTAGAGCAGAGATTGGCACGGGGTGATCGTGGTATAAATCCATTGGATGCAGCTTGTCGCGACCACGATATAGCCTATTCTCGAAGCAATCATTTAGGCGAAAGACACGTTGCGGATAATATACTTGCAACAACGGCACGAAAACGTATTACTGCGAGAGATTCGACTTTTGGCGAGAAAACAGCAGCGACCGCTGTTTGGTCAGCCATGAAAGCAAAAACGAAATTCGGCATGGGAATGAAGACAAAGAACTCATCGACAAAGAAGAAAAAACCCGTTAAGAATAGAATACTGCCGATAGCAAAGCGTGGCGGAATTTTGCCAATGTTACCATTACTGGGAGTTCTTGGTTCACTGGCTGGTGGGGCAGCTGGGATAGCAAAGGCTGTGAATGATAGCAAAGCGGCGCAACGTCAACTTGAAGAAATACAACGTCATAATCGAGCTATAGAAGGCTATGGGCTCTATCTCGCACCCTACAAGCGTGGACAAGGATGTTCAACTAAGAAAAAAAAAAAAACGCCAAAACTCGGTGAAAATGCCCATGGGTGTAACAACTAATGTACAATTGGAATGCTTAGCCAGGCGCATGCGCATACCATTCTTCAGAGAGGTCTTCATGCGCAATAATTTACCAGTTTATGGTGGCGTGCAACTAGATGAGAGCGGTATAGTAAATTTAGATGATGCCGATGGCCCCGGTACGCATTGGGTAGCCTATGCCAAGAGGGGGAGTCATATAATATATTTTGATAGTTTTGGAAATCTTCGACCGCCCAAGGAGTTGGTGCGATATCTTGGACCAAATACCACAAAAATACAATACAATCGAACATTTTATCAGAATTATAATCAGAGTATTTGCGGGCAATTGTGCTTGCAATTTCTCCAAAACGTCGATGATCAATATGTATTTAAGCCGTGACAATGTGTCAATCAACTCAGTATTCGAGGGAAACATGTCACTGACGCTTATGTTGACCGGCAAGAGTAGCCTTCTAACCGCAAATTACTTTCCCGCTATAGATTTCAATGATGGTTGTTATGAGCTCGGTTTGACGGATTTCGAAACTTATCACACAATACCAAATGTGAATTCATCAAACAACAAATTTTACTTTGACAATGATGACAAGGAAATTATAATCCCTGAAGGATCGTATGAACTGAGATCCATAAATGCGTATCTGAATCGTGCAATTTTACTCAAAGGGGTTGATAGCGGTGATGATGCTGAAAATGAAATTGTTCCTCGAAAGGTTGATACCGATGACGTCGATGAAAATGGCGAATACCCAATCGTGCTACGCGCTAATCATAATACACTAAAGAGCGAAATCAAATGTGCGTACGGAATAAATTTCAGTAAACCTGACAACGTAGGATCCCTGTTGGGATTTTCATCAAATCGAATACTGCATCCCTGGAAATGGCAGGAATCTGATGTACCGATAAACATAATGAATGTCAACATTATCCGCATAGAATGTAGTGTCACCACTGGTGCGTACAGCAATGGCGAGCATGTACACACAATACATGAATTTTCACCGAGCGTACCACCAGGATATAAGATATCGGAAACGCCTGCGCAAATCATTTATCTTCCGATCGTTGTGCGGAGCATTACGGATCTAACGATACGTATCGTGGATCAGAAGGGAAAACTACTCGATTTTCGAGGAGAAGAAATTACGGTGAGATTGCACATACGAAAGCGACGCTTGTGATGCTCGTTCTGTACGACACGGAATACGCCAGAGGCAATATTTCTACGCGAGATAATACAATCCCACACGGTAATACTCTTGCAAGAAGACAAGCGGCATTGAGTGTTAAATTACCGGCAAAGAAAAAACTCAGTGCAGCGAATCGTGAATTTTTAGAATCTCTGGGATTTATTGTACGACATACTTGAGGCAAAAGAATGACTGACGTTTTGAATATCAGTAGGGAGCCAATCTTTGACGACCGTATCATCAAAATTGAGACTCATACGTACAATCCGTATGCCAACTCAACGTTTGGACACAGCGATGAAATACGAATTCCTATACAACACCAAGACTTGTACACCCTACCATCTGAAAGTTTTCTCTACGTTGAGGGAAAGTTCACGGTACTTAAAAAACCAGATGATCAAGCAATAGTAGTATTGGGGAACAATTGCGTTGCATTCACGTTTGATGAAGTTCGTTATGAGCTCGATGGTGTGGAGATTGATCGCAATCGAAACGTTGGAATAACAACCACGATTAAAAACTACATCTCTCTAAGCCCTGAGAGGAGTCATACTTTGAAAAATGCTGCGTGGGATGTAACACATAATAATGGGGGAAAATATTTCAATTTTTGTGTACCTGTCAACATATTGCTAGGATTCTGTGAAGATTACAAGCGCGTTGTTATCAATGCTCGTCATGAGCTAATTCTAAAACGTTCGCGCAATGATAACAATTGCGTATTCAGTCAGCATCCATTAGTAGAGGCAGAAGTTGAATTGCTCAAGACACAATGGCGTATGCCTCACGTAATATTAAATGAGATAACTAAATTGTCATTACTTCGAACATTGGAGAGTGGGCGATACTTGAATATGAGCTTTCGCTCTTGGGATCTATACGAGTATCCACTGCTTCAAAGCACACTCATGGACTGTGAAAGCTGCCTCCCAGCTAGAGAAACCAAGATATGTAATATTTGCGCTGCAGACTGGCAAAAAAAATTCTATGGCAAAGGACATTACACTATTCGACGACTGCAAGCTCGCCAATGTTAAACTTTATCTCAACTCGGAATCCTATCCTTACGATGACTTGAATTTGGACGTTGACAAAAACAGATTCGCCATTTTGTTCAATATGTACTCTCAATTTCGTAAATCTTATTACGGCTGTAATAGTGATAATTCTTTGCTCACTATTGCAAAGTTTCAATATAACGGCCCTCTCACGGTTATCGATTGCTCGCGTCAGAACGAGTCTGTGAAAAATGCTACCGTGGATGTGCGAATAGAGTTTGAATGTAAGGAAGATTTGCCACCAAATACTACTGCCTATTGTCTGATCTTGCACGATCGAGTTGTTGAATATTGTCCATTGACAAACATGGTTCGTAAAATTGTATAGATCAGCACGTAACCCCCCGCTCGATAAATAAATTATTTAAAGACGAGTTTCTTAAATATTGACGTCAGTCATCAATTGATCTTGCTATCGACTTGATCGAGCCATCTTCGTTATGTCTGTACCTACATTTGTCGATCTACAAGGATTCATTGTTGGGAGAAACTTTGTCGTGAAGGAAGTAGAGATTCTAAGAGTGGAATGTGTGCTCTCTCATTACATTTTCGCGAGTATCATATCATGGAGACTTCTCACAAAATCTGAGAGATACGAAGCCTCATGGCTGATTCGGAATCATCATGGTCTAAAGTGGGCCTATGGAAACGTTCCATATAGCATGGCTCAAGGTTTAATAACGACTGCAGTTGTGGGTCCAACGGAAGTCGATATGTATCTCATTGTATATGTTGACGGCCATGAAAAACGAGAATGGCTAGCTGATATAATAAATATGAAAAATGATCTAGTTATTGAAACATTGGACGTGGACTTTGGCGATATGGATACCTTGAGTAAATTAGGCGTAAGCTATACTCTACGATGCGAAAAGCATGAAAAAAATTGTGCATTACAAAATGTATGTAAAATGTTTAATTGGTGGTTGAATCATAAAGATTCATGCAAATAAACGAAATGTGACATTATGTGATTTTTTAATTCTCCTCACCCCTTTCTTTCTTACATTATCTGTTATGAGATTACACAGTTGTATAAAATATTGCTCTCAAACATTCGAGAGACGTACGTGAGACGTTCGTGAGACGTTCATGAGACGTTCGTGAGACGTTTGTGAGACGGTCGGAGACGTTCGTGAGACGTTCGGAGACGTTCGTGAGACGTTCGTGAGACGTTCGGAGACGTTCATGAGACGTTCGGAGACGTTCGAGAGACGTTGAAGAGACGTTCGGAGACGTTCGTGAGACGTTCATGAGACGTTCGGAGATGTTCGTTAGACGTTCGGAGACGTTCATGAGACGTTCGAGAGACGTTCAAGAGACGTTCGGAGACGTTGGTGAGACGTTCGTGAGACGTTCATGAGACGTTCGGAGACGTTTGTGAGACGTTCGGAGACGTTCATGAGACGTTCGGAGACGTTCGAGAGCCGTTCAAGAGACGTTTGGAGACGTTCGTGAGACGTTCATGAGACGTTCGTGAGACGTTCGGAGACGTTCATGAGACGTTCATGAGACGTTCGGAGACGTTCGAGAGACGTTCATGAGACGTTCGGAGACGTTCGTGAGACGTTCAACAGACGTTCATGAGACGTTCGGAGACGTTCGAGAGACGTTCATGAGACGTTCGGAGACGTTCGAGAGACGTTCATGAGACGTTCGGAGACGTTCGTGAGACGTTCGGAGACGTTCGAGAGACGTTCAAGAGACGTTCGGAGACGTTCGTGAGACGTTCGGAGACGTTCGGAGACGTTCGAGAGACGTTCAAGAGACGTTCGGTGACGTTCGTGAGACGTTCGTGAGACGTTCATGAGCCGTTCGGAGACGTTCGAGAGACGTTCAAGAGACGTTCGGAGACGTTCGAAAGTGGACGTTCAAGAGACGTTCGGAGACGTTCGAAAGCGTTCAATAGATGTTCGAAGACGTTCGTGGGTTTGTTTGGGTTTGTTTGGGATTTCACCCAAACAAATCCAACTGCTTTAGTCGGTGAAGGTCTGAAGTTAAATGTATATCTCGCTCTATCTCACATGCATGCGATGCGGTCGCTCCATCTCTCATTCTCGCTCTCTCTCATGCATACGTGTAATCCGATCGCTTGTCTCAGCGACACGGGTCAACCAATTTGGCTCTCTGGCGACAGTCGCTACATGATAAAATCGATAAAGTAAACAATATAAGACAAAATAAATCAACAATAAATTTTAAATAAAGATCAATAATCGATGATCAATTAATCGATAATCGATATATACCCCCCTCCTCCGCTCCAACGATTTCCCCCTTCCCGCGTGACGTCAGCCACTCCGCCGAGTCCCCCTCCCCGCGTGACGTCATACCCCTCCCCGCATGACGTCATACCCCTCCCCGCGTGAACCCCCCGCCCCGCACCCCCCTCAGAGGACCTGAGTTAGAACCGGCCTAGATGTACTACTGAAGTGGCCGTACGAAGTGTCACTACCCTGGTTAGACCATCCGACCCGGGGTGAGGTCCGACCACTCGTGCTAATGGCCATCGTGAAGGGGGAAGTCGCTCGTCTGTGATTAGCACGAGTGAGCCGATTTGGATTTCATGTGAAGGGTGTCGCCATTTGGAAATCGACAGGCTTCGCTGAAGGTACTCCGAAGACCATCTCTGCCAGAAGTGTTGTAGTTTGGCCTGAAGGAATTGCCACCGTGAGAGTCGAGGTTCCGGAATTGAAGTGAGAAACGGTTCTGGCACGGTGGTGAGTGCCTCGCCGATGGTGAAGTGACCCGGTGTGAGGGAAGAAATGTCCTCAGGGTCGTCCGATAATGGACAAAGTGGCCTAAAATTTAAAACAGCCTCCACTTGCGCAAGAAGAGTCGTAAATTCTTCGTACGTAAGTGAGGTTTCTCCGATTACACGACGAAGATGGTATTTCGCGGATTTTACCGCAGCCTCCCATTTTCCACCCATGTGAGGTACTGCCTCACATGAGGTTGAAGGACCACTCGTCCCAAGGTTGGTCAGCGAGATGATCGTAGAATTCATCTCCGCTGATGCAGCCTTGAAGAGAGTACGAAGTGCAGTATCTGCTCCGAAGAAGTTGGTACCGCAGTTATAAAGTGTGTGACATATTCCTCGTCGTTCGGAAAACCGCCTATAGGCGGCAACGAAGGCCTCTAAACTGTAATCCATGACGAGTTCGAGGTGGACCGCGGAAGTAGTGAAGCAAACAAAAACGGCAAGATAAGCCTTGTACGTTTTTGTTCCTCGTCCGCGCCAGGTCTTGACAGTGAAGGGCCCCGCGTAGTCAATGCCGGTGTGGAGGAAGGCCCGTGGAGGTGTGACTCGCGCAGACGGAAGTTGACCCATGAGTTGCTGCGCTTGAAGTCCTCGAAATCTGGCACACGTGGTGCACCGAAGGATGTACGATCGAATTGGAGCCCGGCCACCCGGAATCCAGTACGATCGACGGAGGAAGCTCAACGTGGATTGAGTACCACCGTGAAGCGTTCGAAAGTGCGAATTAGCGATGATCAATGAAGTAAGCTGAGAGGTCCGGGGCAATATTGGCGGATGTTTTGCCTCGGGCTGTAGAAGTACATTCGTCAACCGGCCGCCAACTCGAAGGGTCCCTAGTTGGTCGACAAAAGGGTTGAGGGCGGTAAGGGAATGACCCCGATTGAGGGTCGCTCTGCTCGAAATCATCTGAAGTTCAGCCGCGAAGTGTGAGCGTTGAACGAGGCGTATCCAGAAGAACCTCGCCTCTTCCAAATCTCCCGGGTTCAGCGGGTAGGTCATTGAAGCGTGCGGGAGCCGTTTGAAGCGGGCGACCGCTCTCTGACACACTGCCGTGATCAGCACGAGTGAGCCGATTTGAGGGGGGCTACCTTCGTCTTCGAGCAGACGAGGGTGATCGTTGTGAACCCGTCGACTGACGTTGTTCAGAAGTAGATCACGGCTGACATGGCGAGTTGGGAGGCGTCCGAGAACCCATGTAGCTCGACAGTCGAAGAAGGTGAAAGGTGAAGCCACCGCGGGAGATGAATGAGCGACAAGTCGCTCAGATTCTCCCGGAAGTGTAGCCATTTTTCCTGAAGTCGAATTGGGAGTCCATCGTTCCAGTGAAGTTTTGCCAGCCACAGCTCTTGGAGGAAGACCTTCGCGATGATAATGACTGGCGAGATGAAACCTAAGGGATCAAACAAGGATGCCGTTTCCGATAGAACGGTCCTTTTCGTGATGTCCCGGTTGAAGGAGAGCTGAAGAAGGAATCTGAAATTGTCCTCGTTTGGATTCCATACGAGGCCCAGAAGTTTGACGTTGGGATCTTCCGATTGGATCACAACCGCATGCGATTGGGACTCCGAGGTAACATTCCGAAGGGCTTCCGTTGAGTTAGCTGACCATTTTTGAAGTGGAAAGCATCCGCGATGACAGATTTCCTGAAGCTGTTGTGCCGTTGCCTGAAGTTCGTGAATCGTGTCGGCACCGCCGAAGATATCATCAACGTATCGGCCGTTCGTCAAAGATGAAATCGCCCGTGGGAATTCGTGCCTCTCATCCTCGACCAGTTGAAGCATAACCTGGATGGCAAAAAAGGGAGCACAGGTGAGGCCGTACGTAACGGTAGTCAGATGATATGGGATGACTCGATCGTCCTGATCCACTTGTAGGATTTGCTGGAGGTCCCAGTCGTCCGGATGGACTGCGATCTGCCGGAACATTTCTTGTTGGAGTTTGGCCCCGGTGTGAAGAATGTCGTTGATCGACACACCGTTTGTTGATTTGACGGAACCATTGAAGACGACGCGAAATTTCATAGTGGCGCTATGCGCCCTAAAAACATCGTGATGTGGGAGAAAAACCGTGGTCTCGAAGATGCCGCCGTTGGGGCACGAGCCATGTGAGACAGGTTCACGTATTCTTGGAGGAAAGTGTTGTAGAGACCGCGATATGACTCATTTGTCAAGAGTCGCCGAAGAAGTTGGAGAAGGCAGCGTTTTGCATCAGTGTACGAATCTCCGAGTAACGAAGGAGGCATCTTGAAGGGGAGCCTTACTATATATCGGCCCGTAGCGTCTCTCGTATGAGTGTCCTTAAAATGTTGTTCGCAAGCGGATTCGTCCGGGTCGGTTATAGGGGCCGAGTCCGGAGGAATTTCCTCTTGCTCCCAAAACTTCGACAATAAGAAAGTGACCTCGTCATCAGTAGTATAGCTATGAGAGTTCTAACGCAGGTCCTCTGAGGGGGGTGCGGGGCGGGGGGGTTCACGCGGGGGTATGACGTCACGCGGGGAGGGGTATGACGTCACGCGGGGAGGGGTATGACGTCACGCGGGGAGGGGTATGACGTCACGCGGAGCGAGGTTTGATGTCACGCGGGGAGGGGGACTCGGCGGAGTGGCTGACTCTCTCTCTCTCTCTCTCTCTCTCTCTCTGTCTCTCTCTCTTTCTCTCTCTGTCTCTCTCTGTCTCTCTCTCTCTGTCTGTCTCTCTCTCTCTCTCTCTCTCTCTCTCTCTCTCTGTCTCTTTCTCTGTCTCTCTCTCTCTGTCTCCCTCTCTCTCTCTCTCTGTCTCTCTCTCTCTCTTGTAGCGACTGTCGCCAGAGAGCCAAGTTGGTTGACCCGTGTCGCTGAGACAAGCGATCGGATTACACGTATGCATGAGAGAGAGCGAGAATGAGAGATGGAGCGACCGCATCGCATGCATGTGAGATAGAGCGAGATATACATTTAACTTCAGACCTTCACCGACTAAAGCAGTTGGATTTGTTTGGGTGAAATCCCAAACAAACCCAAACAAACCCACGAACGTCTTCGAACATCTATTGAACGCTTTCGAACGTCTCATGAACGTCTCTTGAACGTCTCTCGAACGTCTCCGAACGTCTCACGAACGTCTCATGAACGTCTCACGAACGTCTCCGAACGTCTCACGAACGTCTCCGAACGTCTCATGAACGTCTCCGAACGTCTCTCGAACGTCTCACGAACGTCTCCGAACGTCTCACGAACGTCTCCGAACGTCTCTTGAACGTCTCTCGAACGTCTCCGAACGTCTCATGAACGTCTCCGAACGTCTCACGAACTTCTCCGAACGTCTCTTGAACGTCTCTCGAACGTCTCCGAACGTCTCATGAACGTCTCACGAACGTCTCCGAACGTCTCACGAACGTCTCCGAACGT
This sequence comes from Ophion obscuratus, assembly GCA_964007375.1. Classification (NCBI taxonomy): domain Eukaryota; kingdom Metazoa; phylum Arthropoda; class Insecta; order Hymenoptera; family Ichneumonidae; genus Ophion; species Ophion obscuratus. The sequence continues at coordinate 46,164,568 of OZ023312.1, forward strand.
CTCACGAACGTCTCCGAACATCTCTTGAACGTCTCCCGAACGTCTCATGAACGTCTGTTGAACGTCTCACGAACGTCTCCGAACGTCTCTCGAACGTCTCCGAACGTCTCACGAACGTCTCCGAACGTCTCTTGAACGTCTCTCGAACGTCTCTCGAACGTCTCATGAACGACTGTTGAACGTCTCACGAACGTCTCCGAACGTCTCTCGTACGTCTAACGAACGTCTCCGAACGTCTCTTGAACGTCTCTCGAACGTCTCCGAACGTCTCATGAACGTCTCCGAACGTCTCACGAACGTCTCCGAACGTCTCATGAACGTCTCACGAACGTCTCACGAACGTCTCACCAACGTCTCCGAACGTCTCTTGAACGTTTCTCGAACGTCTCCGAACGTCTCATGAACGTCTCACGAACGTCTCCGAACGTCTCATGAACGTCTCACGAACGTCTCACGTACGTCTCTCGAATGTTTGAGAGCAATATTTTATACAACTGTGTAATCTCATAACAGATAATGTAAGAAAGAAAGGGGTGAGGAGAATTAAAAAATCACATAATGTAACATTTCGTTTATTTGCATGAATCTTTATGATTCAACCACCAATTAAACATTTTACATACATTTTGTAAGGCACAATTTTTTTCATGCTTTTCGCATCGTAGAGTATAGCTTACGCCTAATTTACTTAAGGTATCCATATCGCCAAAGTCCAACGTTTCAATAACTAGATCATTTTTCATATTTATTATATCAGCTAGCCATTCTCGTTTTTCATGACCGTCAACATATACAATGGGATACATATCGACTTCCGTTGGGCCCACAACTGCGAATATGCCAATAAACATATAGATCGGCACACACAGAGTACACACATTATACCAGCAATAAAAGAGTCTACGCCTTAGCCAACAACCTACGAATAGATATATTCTCGTTACGGCGCACAAGGGATTACTTTAGTCAACTGCCAACCATCAACAACGATATAATTCGATCCATTGCAGTTGTGTACTGCAACGATCGAGGCCTGATGCAGAACGCGAAGAACATTCCAACTATTTATTATTGGAAGAGGAACAAAGTGGACAAGCGAATATCACTGCAATGCAACGGCTTAGAAACCAACCGAAATGAATTCACAGGGTCGACCTCGATCCCTAACTGGGACTATGTCGACTTCCATGGGCTTAAGTTCGGGAAAGAATGGTGGCTCAACCCCAATTTCGTACACATGAGAGAAATACAAGAAAGAAAGACGCAATGCGCCCTCAGCGCTGCGGCCAGACGGATCTAACCTAGACGTTAAAATAGACAGACCACCTGATACCTTCGGACATGTTCATCTTCTATACAATGTATTAAATGTTCATAAGACCACTAACCCAATACTGACTCACCATATTTTGCGGAGGTTTTTTTCCTCCATTCGTATTTTTCCTCACACCCCAAAAAACGCGCCCGTCAGTGCGCAAAAGACAGTGCTGTGATTAAGCAAAAGGCTCGCAAAGACGCAGTACTCACGGCCTGAGCAAGAAAAGCGCCTGACAACAGGCAACCCGTGCGACACCCGTGCAGCACCATGCAAGAAAGAAAGCATTCACTCAGGCACCACTACTTTCTCACAAGCACTCGCATGGAGCTTGGCTGCATATAAGGGCGATGCCGGCTCACGAATTCCGGACAAGCTCGCTTGAAGTATCGGACGTTTCACATCAGATACACGACCTCTTTCTCGCCTTTTGAGCTTCCAGCCCACACATGCGGCGGAGATCCCGTAAATCGAACCTAAATGGACAGATTCTCGAAAAGAGAATGGCCACCGCCACCAGCATGCAAGCTCGTGCAGGTTGAGCTGCCGCTCCGCTGCCTATCTGGACGCCTGACTAGGCCCCCTCGGCGCCTTCTAACACCAGGAGACACCAGGGTGAGACAACCCACCTCGCCGCTGTGGTACTCGATTTGCCCAGCGCTGCTTCCACCATTATCCAGCCCGCCGGCTAAGGCTGACAGGAGCTTACAGACAGCGAGAACTATACGAGTGCACCGAGGAACCCAATCTCTCCTCAACGTTCCACCAGAATCAGCTACTCCGAGAAGTAAAGCAGCTACCCAGATGTCTTCTGGAAACGAGTGGGAAGCTCTCACTCGACGCAGCACACCAGAGAAACTATCCGAAGGAAGCCATACTCCACTATTGTGGCTCCTGCCTGGGGTTTGCAGGACTAGAACCTTGCCCTCGTTGCTCTGGAGCGAGTCTCCACGAGCCTCTACGAGCCTCCACTCAAACGCGACACATCGATTGTAACAATAATCATGACTTTAAATAAAATGACGTGAATCTTAAATATCATCGCCTGTCTCCAGTTCTCTTGACGGCCTACCCCAGCGCTGCAACTTCACTTTGCGAAATTCAACTACCGCGCAACGCGAGCTATTGAACATTTGGTCCTTCGAGCCGGATTCGAGAACGCAGTCTTCTCGGAGTTTGCATCAAACGAGCAGCATGGGGTACACGTTCGAGTCATTCCTCCAGAGCCAAACCGAGCTTCATGGCAGAGTCGTACGCCTTATCGATAATCTGAAGAAGATTGGGCAGAACAACATCACTGATGGAGCAGTCCAAGGCAGGATCTCATGTCTTGACAAATATTGGGCAAAATTCGAGATGCAACACGAGATCCTCACGTCGGAGTTCGCTCCTCAGCTAAGGTGATTATGCTCTCAAGGATTTCCAAGCGATCATGGAAGAGACTTACTATCTACAGAAGAGCAGGCTACTCGACTGGAGCACGAGGCTGGAGCACAAACCAGAGCCTGTCACAGCAACACGCTCCTCCTCATCTCGTATCGAGCTTCTAATATTTACGGGACAATACGAGGACTGGCCAGCCTTCAAAGATCTCTTCAAGTCCATCTTGCTGTACGATCCTCATCTCACCAGCCGCAAAGGAGAAGCCAAAACAGTGATGAAGCATCTCCGGAACACCGGAGACAACTACGCACGAGCATGGGAACAACTAAACCATCGCTACGAGAACAAACGGCTTCTGGTCCGGACTTGCTTGGCCAGACTCACCTCCCTCAACAAGATGAAGGCTGGATCAGCGGACGAGCTTAAAAGAATCTTCCATGTGATGACAATAACAATCAGCAGTCTTGAGAGCATTGGTCGGAGGATCTTCAAAACTGAAGATCTCTTCCTCTTCATCATTGTCGAACTATTCGACAGCAGCACACGGAGGAAATGGGAAGCAGCGATCGACAGTTCAGCGGAACTCCCCACCTACGCTAAGCTAAAAGAGTTCATAGAGCATCGCCTCCACATCGTTGAGGCCTTACAACCCTCGCGATCTGGAATCTTTCACAAGCCAGCAGAGAGACACTCAACACGCTCTTTCGCCACTCTTCAGCGAACGAACTGTTAAGGCCGTCTAGAGCACGCGTCAACTAGCGCCTCCCTAGCTGAGTTGGCGGCGGG